>SNQJ01S0002241.1:155864-176833 GCA_010110895.2 Picea sitchensis
TATTTTAAAAGAAGCATAATTGTTTAAGCACGGTGACAACTGATTCACCCCCCCTCTCAGTTGTCCAACAACCCATTGCCTTCATGAGATCATATTTCAAAGGAGCAGAGCTTAAATACCCAGCAGTAGATCAACAAGCATATGTTATCTTCAAAGCAGTGAAACACTTCCGGTCATACCTATTGAAATCTAGAACCAATGTTATTTTTCCTTACCCAGTTGTAAGAAACCTATTAGTACAAATAGAATTGGGTGAGAAAAGGGCTAATTGGTTGATGTCATTACAGGAATATGACCTCAAAATAACCCCTGCATAGATTTTTAGAGGTCAAGGCCTCTGTAAGTTAGTGGTTGATTCAGTTGAAGAACAAGAAAGTCAAATAAACACATCAACTGTCAACCAGCCTGACAAAAAATAGATCAGTTGTGCACAAGTTACTACCAATTCTTGGTATGAGAATATTAAATTTTATTTGACACATGGATCTGCTCCCCGTGATCTTTATCCTAGAAACATAAGATCACTTAGGCTTAAATCTACATCTTTCCAATTAATCAATGATGTATTATTTCAAAAAAACTTTGATCGTGTGTTTATGTGTTGTTTAGAAAAAGAAGAATCAGAAAAAGTACTATCTGAACTTCATGCAAGTGAAGTCGGTGGTCACTTCGGTGGAGATACCACTGCTTACAAAGTGCTAAGGGTCGGGTGCTATTGGCCCACCTTGTTTAAATACTCCGATGCGTTGTTCTGTAAATGCATAATCTACCAAAAGGCTGGAGGACGGGTGAAAAAGGAAACATTCCCTTTGCAACCTGTTACTATAGATTCACCTTTTCAGAAATGGGATCTTGAAATCATAGGACCAATTAATGCCTCTTCTTTGCAACAACACAAGTTTATCCTTACACCAACGGATTATTTTACTAGATGGTCTGAAGCTGTACCTTTAAAAGTGGTCAACGCAAATCAGGTAGTGTCCTTCCTAAAATCTCATATCATCACTCATTTTGGTATTCCCGAATATATGGTCTTTGATAATGCCTCTTAATTTTCATCCCTTGATATGAACATTTTTTCTCTAGAAAAGGGGATTAAACTGAAGTATTCTACAAGCTACTACCATTAAGGAAATGTCTTAGCAGAATCAACAAACAAAAATTTGATTAAGATCATTAAAAGGGTAGTTTCAGAAAATCACAAAAATTGGCACAATGCACTGTATAATGCATTGTGGGTTGATAGGGTAACACCAAAAGTTTATGTTGGTAATTCCACTTTCTTCCTCGTTTACGGAAGAGAATCAATTCTTCCCCCACATGTCTTACTCCCTTCTCTGCAATTGTCTCAGAGAGTTCAATAAGAGGAGTGCCCTCCCCTAGAAAATCGAATCAATGCCTTGTTAAAATTGGAGGAAGTAAGAACACAGGAAAAGAAGAAACTAGATCAACATAATCAAATTGTTAAAAGATGTTTTGATTCAAGTTCTTCTTCAGATAGATAATTTGATGTCGTAGATCTGGTTATTATGTGGGATAAATCTCATGAGGGAAAAGGGGAACATACCAAGTTCTAGAATCTGTGGCTGGGACCATTTGTAATTTCGGAAAAATTGGGTCCCAACTCTTTCCATCTGCATAATTTGGATGGATATCCAGACACATTCCCAGTGAATGGCCAATCTCTCAAAAGGTATTTATGTAACATCCCACTCTGGCGCACTGAGCAAACTTAGTATTTGAGGACACTTGCTCGCAAGTGATCCGGATTATTATGCTATTAAAACTTTTGATTTTGATTATGAGGTGTTATGGGTTGATGACATGTTGTTTTACCACTTTGACATAGACAGGTGCTATTGACTCGGTTTTACTAAGTGTGCAGGATTATGGACCTAGAGGATGTCGAGGCATCGATGGAACCCCTTGGACTCCGGATCGAGTCAGGGAGTGTGCCATTGGGGTTTGATTGTTTTACTGTGATATTAGTGCATCTGACCGGATGATATGATATGGATATGTTCTAACATAATTTGTTGATGATGTAGGCTGATGATAGCTTGCCGAACAGACTCACATATGGAGTAAAGGGGTCACGCATGACTACTAGAGATGTTGAGGGAGAGGTATGGATAACAACCCTGCCACAGCCTACTAGCACTCCCGCCATGGATCGAACTGTAGGTTAACGATTACCTAGTTCGAGAGGACCCACAATGCCGTGAGCGCAGACTGCGACAGTCGCTCACGATGATTCTAAGGTGCACGCAATAAGGCGGGGGCCTTATTCCTTAGAATCCCTTAGTATTCCACAAGTTCACCTGGCGAAGTGTTGACTCCAGGGGTTATTGATGTCTACCAAATCAATTAAGAGGTGAGTGGCACCCTTGGAGCACGTAGTGCGTCCTGAAGGGCACATCACGCAAAGGAATAGATGAGGCGAGCGACACCCTTGGAGCACCTAGTGCATCCTGAAGGGCACGTCGCGTTGTTGATGATAGAGGAATGAACCTAGATGGCCCTAAGACAAATAACATGTTAAGTAATTGTTGAAACAAATTCCCTAATTAAATGTCACCCAGTATGAAATTGAAGGCCTAAGTCTAAATTACACTAGTGTAAAATTTTGTCTTCTAAAAGAAATAAAAATAGTAATAAAAATAAAAACAACTTAAATAATAATTATGATCTTCATTAATCTTGTAACATGAAGGGAGTAAGAAATTTAATTTATTCATAAAAAGGTAAAATTATGTTGGATTAAAATTAAAAAGGGAATTAATTTTTTTATTACCTTAATAAATTAAAGTATACTAATTAAATAAGAAAAGGGAAAAAGGGTTAATTTTCACACCTGCCTTTTTGAGTTCTAAGTAAAAGGGGAAAGAGGGAAAATCAAAAAAGGGGAAACTAGGGAAAAGAGGTAACATAAAAAGGGAAAAGGGGAACTTAAGGGAAAAAGCGGAAAGTTAACTTAGTAAAGAATATACCATGTAAGAGCTTCTAATTTTAAACTGAATTAACAATTTAATAAAAGGGAAAGCTATTAAAACCTGTAAGAGAATTTGGGGACACCTAGGAATGATTCTAGGAGTAACTCTAGGTGGGTGAGGGAAATAAAGATAATTACTTAATTAAATAAATTAATTCATGGAGGATTGTAGGGGATGGGTGACACTTGTACGGAGAAGAATTTTTAGGAATATATTTTTAAAAACTCTAATTAAATGAGATTTTAGGAAAGGGAGGGAGTTTGAAACTCTATAAAATGATGCAAGGAGAAGGAGGAAGGCATCTTCTGTTTGCGTAACGTTACGCTACAGAAATATCTACTTGACTGATTTACTTGTGGGAGTTGGGATACCCTGCTCGGAGAGGAGTGGTAGCTCGGCCTTGCGAGGCGAGCTGGGAGCTAGATGAAACCTCTGGATAGTGTGTGTGGTCCCTTTACGGATCGAGGGGGATAAGGGGGAAGAAGAGTACCCCTAGCATTGGTTGGGAGGTACTAGTGAAGTCTTGACAGTCAGTGAGCGGGAGTTGCATGGAGTGCGCGGACGTCACTCGGAGTGGGCGCACATGCAACAGTATGCTTTCTTCGTTTGAATGGTAGATTGTTGTAGGTTTTATGATTGGATCTGCATGTTGATTATGTAAGTGGATTGGATGTTTAGATTGATAGCTAAAATTTTTCTTATCCTAGCTCATTGGTTGTCATCTCCTATGGCCTTGTTTTCCCACATGTCTTGACCACCTTATTGAGTCTGATTGTGATCTTCATGGTTGTTAGCCTTCGTCCCTAGTTCACCAGTCCTCGCCTGAGCAGTTGGCCAGGAGCCTAATCTACGTTCGTCACCTTAGCGTTAAATGATCCATGGATCTCAATGCCCTTCTTTTCTATGTGAGGATGATGAGCAAAGGACGCACCTATAGCCATCTACCTTTGTCATAGTCCTTGACTGATTGTTGTTATTGCGCCTTCTGGTGTTGAGTGATTATGAGTTTTTTTTATCTCTTTGTCTTCTAAATTTATACGTCTACAATATTTAATACCTTGACAACAATTTACCCTTGTGAATTAGGTGATTATTTTTTTCTGTTGCTTGGATAGATTTAAGGTTGACAGTTATCAATGGTTGAGTCATTCTTTTACTCCTACATTACCAGTGATCGTAGTTATACTATTTGCTGGCCATTGATTTTTATTTTAATTTATTTTAAAGCCAACAATTACTGTGGAGAACAACGAGATTATCTTTTATTGATAAGGCTAGGTTGTGCTGGTGATCCTTAAGTTTCCACATCCCTGCTGATTGGAAAAGCGTTCTAATTTCCCTGTCTGCGTCCTTATAATTTGTATGCTGGAAATAAACAAAAAAAAAACGTTTGTTATTCCTGTCAGTAAATTTAGTTTTTCTTGGCCTGTGATTGCTATGCTTTTAAATTATTGAAAACATTTTAACGATCCTTGTCTGCGTTAATTTTTCTGGGCTGTGATTTTTCTCATGGCTGTAATTTCAAAAAAAAAAAAAATTAATTTTTATTTCTGTTTCTCTGCATTTAAGTATCGGGTAATGAAGGTATTAACCATTTTCTCTCTGTGGTTAGAATGGTACCGGAATGGATAACTAATTTAATGTTGTGTCTGTGATTTTTCTCTACTTATGGTTTGAATTCAACTTGTCCTTGGGTTAAGTTTACATTCCTTTTGGGGCTCTAGCGTGACCACTTCCCGGATTATTTTTTTTTTCCTCTACGTTGTACCCGCGCCATTGATGTGATACCTTACAACTGCGACTTGTGACCTTTGTTGCAATATTACCTTACAACAACGTTTAACTCAACCATTTAAATTTTTTGGGGGGATGTTATCGACTCAGCCTTTGAACTCAGCGAATTACTTGGAAGGTCACAAACTCTGCGAGTTTAGTGATTGAGATAAACTCATCTTTATTTTTTACTTGTCAATTAACTCAGCAAAAAGGGAAAAAGAAAATCCGAGAAATTTCTAAAAGTTTTAATCTCGGTGAACTGATTGACGCCCCTAGTAGTTAGCAATCGTTTTTACTCATTTCCTTACACCATCCCTAGCAACAATACCATTCTAGGCAGCGTGTTAATTCTGGTGAAGATATTGTTGCTAGTCGATGTTTACACCTTGAGTTTTCAATCGCCCACCTTTAATCACCTGGCATTTAGCCCTAAAAAGGGAACTGATTTTGACCCTGGCTCCTTCCATACTGATGACCACATTCCATGGTAATTCATGGGTGAGTGTACCTGGCGAATTTATGCATGGCGTTTTTACCTAGCGTTGGCCTTGTTAGGACTGTGTTTTACATTTGACCAGACTGCCTCCGTTGTTGGGTTAGCCTGCGTTGTTGCCCCTCCCTAGTACTTACCTACGTTTAGTTTCTTGTTGGTGATGCAATGTTACCTATTGATGGTAAGGGTGTGCATTTTTCTGTAGACTACATGCCTTTTAACAACACCTTGTTAGCTAACAGGCGTGAGGGGATGACATATGAACAACAATCCCTGTTTTCTTGCTTAACCACAACTCCTTCCTTAAACCCCCTTGGTTTAGAATAGCTTTCTTGGGCTGGTAGTATTTAATGGATTAGAACGACCATTATTGTTTAAACAACCTTAATTTGAACACACAGTTTTCATTTTGTATTACAGCCTTCCATTTGATTACAACATTGATTGTTTACACAATCTCACTTCCTTCTTGGACAATTCTTAAGTTGATTTATTTTAGGCTTGTCAATTCAGTTTTAGTATTGAATAAAGAAGACTTGCCCAACCAATTCTTAAATTGATGTTTTCTGGTTGTAACATATTGACTAATCTATAATTAGATATACTAGTTAGATCATAATCATTGCCAATAGATAGTAATTATGGTCTTAGCATTGGTTGAAGTATACTCGTCAATTAGGTGGTAATGATGGACAAATGGTAACTAGACTGATGTTGAGGTTAACTGTTTGTGAGTGCTAATGGTAGCAGTCCACCTTAAGAATGTTAATAATTGTTACTCAAGTTTATGACCAGTTGGATGGGGACTCGGATTAATATAGACTTGTCCTTTTCAGTTGTAATAATTATTAAAATTAGTATGGTGAGTAAAGACTAGATTGCAATTTTAGACTTGCCAAATAGATATGTGATTGATGTTAGTTGAATTATAGATGTTAGTTGAATTATTGATGTTAGTTGAATTATAGATGTTAGTTGAATTATAGATATGTGATTGAATTAGTTGAATTATAGATATTGATGTTAGTGATTGATGTGATTCATGATTAAGTTTGGTTGGTAACTCATTGACTAATGAAATTTAGACTGGTTAAGTGATCTGAATTTAACGCCAATTGAAATCATAGATATTGACCATTTAGCCTTGATTAATGATTGGGTTGTTGACGAAGTCGTTTTTAGCTTGCGCTTCTCATTGATAGTATTCTTGTTCATTATGATTAATGTTTTTAATTGGTTGTAAACTTTTAATGTGCTTGGTCTTCTTGTGTCGGGTGGGATGTAGACACCTCCTTGTTCCTCAGAACAGTCGCCATCCCTGAGACCTTAAATGGTCAAAATCAATGGGAACTTGGGCTTGAGCATTGCTTATGTGTCCTGGAGGTCCTAACAATTGCAGGGTAGGACGGGCAGGTAGTCATTATTATTTTGTGTCGGTTGATTGTCGTCCATTGCTTCCAGTTGATTGATGTGCTTCTAGGTTTGGTCGTCATGTTGTTGTTGCGCAAGTTGCTTGCGTCAAGAACGTCGTCGTGTTACGACATTGAGTATAATGTCTTTATTACCCTTCTACTCACACACACAAAAGAAAACAAAAATTCCACACTTGTTATGTGAGGATTTTTTTCGTGACGAACAGGAGGTTCGTTACAATTTCACCTAGTGATTTTGGATCCACCCTTTTTGTACATATTTTTTATTTTCATTTTTTTTTTTAATTTTGGTTGTTTTCATTTTGCCTGTTTTTTATTTGTTTTCCAAATAATTGCATCTGAGTCACCATTTCATTTGTGGAAGGGAAATCATAATTTTCATTCATTAGAAGAAGTTGATGACTCCTCAACGCACCAGTGCTATAAATGCTAAAACTCAGATCAACAGAAGTAATTTTTTGTTCAAAACAGTGTTCCTGGTTTCTTCTTAAAATTACGAGAAGACACAATTATCATTAAGAAAACTCTTAACGATGTCTCTGTTTTAAGGAAAACAACTCAATTATACCTTCCTATCCTCGAGATGGTTTCTTAACATAAATCTAAGTGTTCAAATCATGATGAAGGTCATTAAATGAGAAAATAAGTTGTAAATGATCGAGTTTTGTTTTCAAAATCTGAGATTTTCGATATCACCCTGCTCTCTTGAATATCATAAAGTTTATGCAAATTTATAAACAAATTCTAAAGAGTTGAAAGCATTGCAAGGTGTGGGAAGTGTTTGTAAACCCGCTGGGACACTGAATAGGTCTTCTGGAAACAAGTAAATACATGCATGATGCCAAGGCAACTTCGCCAGGGTACTGAACAGGCCTGCTGGCAACGAAGCAATGTCGGGTTTAAGAAAATTTTCAGGTATGTCTTTTGGAAATGATCAAAATTAAAGATGTTATTTATCATGAATGGATGACTCTTGGATAGGACATAGGTGTTAGAGTAGGTTAAATGACAACCCTGCCAAGGCTATGGATTCCTGCAGGCAGCAGTGGCCCTGTCAACAGTATCAGAGTCGGCTGCCTAGACATCGTTTCACTCATAATCAAGACTTGATACCATATTTTAGTTTTGACAGAAAAACATTCGATGCTAGACTATGTTATTTTCTAAGTTTTGATCAGAATGCTTGACATGTTGTCAACTATGTCCTAAAAATTCATTCTTTCTTATTCACCCTAACATCAATTTTCTGGTGATGTAGAGATAATTGTTTCTTCCAGTACATCTCCATTGTTAGTAGCCACAATTGATTTTTGATACTTACCATGATCGAAAGAGATTACACCTTTATGTAGCTTCCATCACCTCCCATTTGTAAATGTTTATATTTCTGAGTTTTGAAGCGATGATTGGATTAAAGCTTACCTTATTGAATCTTTATCGCTTACATTTTTGTTTGTTTTATTTTTAATTCATGACTATAAGCATGAATTAAAACATAAAATTTGGATTGGTTTAATAATCTTTTACCTTAGAAATATCATTTTAAAACCCACCCATATGTGATTAAAATTTAAATCTTATGAAATGGTTGATTTACACATTATTGAATTTATGTTTTAATATGTTTGGTATAAATTAAATGGACTCGATAGTTCATTGTTGAATTGCTTTGATGCATGAAAAACCTTGGTTAAATATTGATATTTTTCTCATGAGTTTAATGGTCATATCAACATTGATGCCAATGTGTACAGGCATGTTGTACTTTCATTTTCGCCTTACCTTGCTGGACCAAAACATTAATGAATCTATTCATTATGTGCATAGGGTTTTGTACTCTGTAAGTTTTTGCACTCATCACGAGAGTTGGAAAGGAATTCTATGAACCCTCTAGTTTTCATTCTCACTATCTCTCCTAACCAAGTTATGATATCCCCCAGGCTCTACTAATTTCATGCTTCCACTCTCCGTTCAAACCTGTTTCTATTGCTCTCGCCTTAAGAACTTAAAACCATCCCGAGTGATTTTTGTTGCATCCTTATCACAGTGGTCATGGCGCCCGCCGTTCGTATAGAGATGAATGGATTCCAAGCCCTATTATCCCATGACGATGCTATTGATGACCTAAAGGATCATGGCTGGGATGTATTTCTCAAGAGGTTCGAGGGTTATAATCTCCAGGTTGCAAAATCTTTTGCACTAACCTTTGACGGTTTCAGACCCAAGATTGGAGACATACAGTTGGAATTGACTGAGGATTTCATGAGAAAAGAAACATGGCTCCCATAAAAGGGTGAGAGTTGGTTTAAAAACACCAAAATAGAAGAGGTCCCGTGGAGTTTGTTTACGACTTCCCGTAAAACCACTTTTTGTATAAAAGGTATTCCTATCTCTCTATTAAAACCTAGATGGCATAGTCTACTATTAATTTTGAAGCAATTTTTTATGTGCGAAGGCTGATACAGTCTGGTTTTTCTATATCATATCTTCTTGCTTATGAATTTCATAGGGTTCAATTTAGATATTCCCTTTTACCTATTGTTGAGTCTTTACAAGATGTCCAAGCGTTACAAGCAACAGGGTATCAATTAGAGCATGTTTCACCATGGACCTTTTAAAATCGTGTTGGTGTATCATTTGTCGAACATAGGTGATAGTTGGGAGACCTTTATTATGAGAAATGGATTCACTTAGGTTGACCCTACAGCCAAACCTCTTTTTATTGCAAACCCTAACTCAAACAGGCCAGTGGTTGAAAGCCAGTTCATTGATTCAATTGATGGACCATAGTTTATTGATAAAACCCCTCTAGATAAAATATTACCGTGTAGGTTTTCACCTGCAAGATCTCCAGAACAAGTGACTACCGAATTGAAGGGAAATGATCCTCATGTGTCTGTGAATGATTCTATTTTGAACGTTAATGATAAAAATGATGTCAAGAAACTCTGTAAAGGAAGGAAACAACAACGCACAGATTTGATTTTCAAGAATAAGATTGTTGATCATCTAATCTTTAGAAAACTAAGAAATCGAAAGGATAATCATCTAATATCGATCGAATCGATCAAGATCGATGAGGGTTCAGATCGTGAGATAGAGGATTTCTTGGATCGAGAAGACCCAGAAAATCAATGTTCCAGGAGGAAGGTTATCACCCATGTTGAACCATATGATTTCGTGACCAATTTACCCCCGCTTCTTAAGGGTAAAGAAGGATTTTAGGGTATTGGGCAAGATATGGAAGAAACATAAGGTAAGATTAAAGCACCCATGTTCAACTGTGTCCCACGTCGATCTTCCATATCCCCGGTACATTGTGATAGCTGCCTCGATTGGGTAGAGCGTTACTATATTGATGTTCCTCTCTTACAGGCCCAAATTAGAACCTTGACTACTCAGAACGATCTGTTGAAACAAGATAACCTCGATCTCAAGGCACGTACAGAGAGGGAGAATAAATGAATCAAGAGGGATGGAAATATAATCATTAAGAATATGACCAGTTTCAAAGAAATTATAAACTATGAACTGTCTGATCCCCCTTTGGCTAATTGTTGATGGTAAAACAATTTTATTTTATTTCATTCATTTATGTTATCTAAGTCCAAATAAGTAGATTTGAATTTTTATTTCATTTGCTAAGAATAAGACTGGCTACAGAATCTATGATTATGTAGCTAGTCCCTTTTGAATAATAATTAGTAATTAGTAATTGTTTTTCTAATATATCAAATTGGTTTTGCTATTCTCAGGAAATGGAAGATTGTTTTGTTGATTGCTTGGAGTAAATATTTTCAATTATACACTAAAATGATCAGTAGTTTCTCCTTTTTTATGTTTTATAAAACTTTGGTTTAATTTGGAACAAACCAACTCTTGTATGAGTGGTTTTCAATGCACTGTTTTTGTAATATTACTTGATTTTGGGATATTCAACTCTATCCTGTGTGATATGAGTATTTGGATCATGGATTACTTTAAATACTATTCCCTCTTGTTAATGAGACATCTTTGATTTGAATGCAATATGGACATGTAATTCCCAAGACTGTATGGACAAGTTGTTCACATCTCGTCTTTAGACCAGCATGACAGTGTCCCATCACGTTTTGCCTTTTATATTATGGAATATTAATATTATAAATATTTAGTTTTATTACCATGTAATGTTTCATTTTATTCAGCACTTTAAATTCTGTCTATAATTTGTTGTTCATATATTATATCTGTGATCGTTATTTCACTTCAATATCATCGATTTATGCTTGATGTTAAGTGATGTATTATATGAATGCTTGATATTAAATTTATTTTACTATAAGTATTCATCATTACAAGGTCACCATATCTATATGTTTATTTCTCTACTCTTATATCCTTGCTCCAAAAATACCTTGAGTTTATTTTGGAGATGTTAGCACAAGCTTGTTACAGGCTTCTCTCACTGGAAAGATAGATGGAAGTTTGAATTGTGTAGGGATATAGACACATTATGTGACTAATCTCAGGTTAGTTTTATTCGTATTATATTTATGTTATTAGTTTATTTATTAATGAAATAAGAGAGTTTGAATTGGTTGTGACTGTTATTTTGTTCTTGTTTCAAATTATGTTTTATTAGTATCTTTTTTGAGTTCTTAGACTTTAAATTATTAAACAGAAAATATAAAATATATGTGATTTCTTTATCTACTTCATAAACAATTGCAAAAACATTGATTTCACAAGACATTCACCAAAACTTGCAATTTGTAAATACATTGTTCATAATCACATATTCATATTTATGTTTATGTTTTAACACTTGTAAAAAATTTAATTCATGTACATAGTATTGTAGTTATAGATTTAGAATAGTTTATTTCATTTCTTTGTTTTAGGACCCTAGTTGTCTAACGGAGCCATTAAACCCGTCAGGATAGATCATACCAAACGGCTTGGGTTAATTAGACAACCCTGGCCCGAATCTATCCTTCCAATTGACGGTGTGTCACTTATGCCCTTCAACAGGTCCTAAGGTTTTTCCTATGTTTATTAGTCATTACTCAGTCTCCTAAGTTTTAGGGGAGAATATTCCACCAGGAGAATATTCTCTTCAGGTGACACTTCAGTTTGACTAGTTGAGTTGAGTCTAGATGTTGCATTGGTTTTGTCACCATGCAACATTGGGATCATCACCATGATAATGCACATTAGCCTTGGTTTCATCACCATATTGGCGCATTACCCTTTATTCCTTGATCTAATCCTCACTACACTATGTTTCAGTCAGTTAAATGAAGATTGGTTGACTAGTTAACTCAGCTAGGTGGCAGTTCACTCCCGTAACTGCCTGAGAGACTAGACTAGGTGGTAGTTCACTCCTGTAACTGCTAGTGTGTGTCCAGATCACTCTATACCACCACTATGGCACATTGGTTCTCCTCCAGTGTGCATTGATTGAGTTATACAAAGTATATCATGTGTAAAGTATTCATCATTCATTATGTTTAATGACAATTCTTCCATTATTTCTCTCTTGCTTCTTCTTTCTCAATTTCTCTCTGCAAATGTGTGTGGTATTTTCTAGCTAGATCTATTATGTGTAGGTTCAACACATTTACATGATATCAAAGATGACAGATTTCTAAGAAAAAGCTACACCAAATTTTTTGCAAGTACAAAATATTGAAGACAATAGAAAGATGGATCTCCCAAAAGAATTCATTCTTACACCTCACAATTACTTTGCATGGAAGGATAAAATAGTCATACATCTCTGAACCACAGGATTGTACAAGTTAACCTTGAATACAGACACAATACTAACATCATCCATAAAAAAATCCAAGTATCTAAATCGAATTGATGAAGCATTCAGAATGATATGCAGTCTTATTTCTCTCGATCTCCTTTTTCACATATCTTCCTGTAAAAACCCAATGAATATTGGACCACCTTGGAAGGGATCTTTTGAAAATAGTATGATATGAGGGGACATAGGATCCAAAACGCTTCGACAATATCCAAGATTTCTTTACAAAATTCAAGGATTTACTATCGCAAATTATCTGTGTTCGTGTCAATATTCCATTCAGTCAAATTCACCTTTGGACCTGGAAGATCCCTTCTCTTGACGACTTTATCAAATCCCTCACACAAGAGAAAATCAAGCTCATCAACATGGGAAAAATCAAAGGCCCAAAGGCGCATGCACTTACTGTGAAATATTGCATCCATTAGTATCAGAAATATAAATATAAATATAAAAGGAAAGATCATTCACATTTGAAGAAGGAAGGGTACTCAAAACCCTTCACCGATGCCTCCGGATCCAAAGGTGGAAAGGGAAGAAAAGGGGAGAAATGCACGTACTTCTATAAAGGATTCCATCCAAAATCTAAATGCATGCAGAAAAAAATAGATATAATCAATCAAATACTTTAGAAAAACAACCTTGGAGATCACATCCCCCAGGGTACCAAGAAGAAGAAGTCAGAAGATCAAAATCCCAAGAAAGACAATTCTAGCTATGCCTTGATTGTCATCATCTCCTCTCTCGATGCTTGGATCGTAGATTCAGGAGAATCACATCACATGGATGAAAAAAAAGAAGTATATTATTCATTGGATGCATGCGAAGGTCCTCCTATTCTAATGGGGGACAACTCTACAGTCAAGGTCACCAGCAAAGGAAGGATTGAACTCACCAACGAAAGCTTTGAGAATGTGTTTCACATTCCCAAACTTTTCGTCAATCTTCTCTCCATTTATCAGATGACGAATTCCAACACGAGAAAGAAAGTCATATTCACACCAAATACAATGGACATCTATGACATGCAAACCAAATCCAGGGTTGCTACTGGTGAGATAAATCATCAATCTAGATTGTATACATTTTCTGAATTTATTGAACCATATTATGCTTTACTTCTTACCCATGCTAATGAAAGTAGTAGGATATGGCACGAAAGGTTCAAACATTTGAATTTCATATATATGCAACAACTTAGCAATCAAATATTGGTTTATGGTCTACCAGACATCCATTTCTCCAAAGGAGTCTGCGAGGGATGTGTTCTTGGAAAACACTCTCAAGAGAAAATCGACAAAGAAAAGACTCAGAGAGCTTTCGCTCCTTTAGATCTGATCCATAGTGACCTCATGAGTCCTTTTCTGCATCCATAAATCAACAAAGAGAGGTTTTTTCTCATTTGTTTTGATGATTTCTCATGTTTCACATGCATCTACTTTATCAGGAAAAAATATGAGGTCTTTCAACGCCTCAAGGATTTCAAATCCCTGGTTGAGACACAGTCAAGAAATAAAATCAAAGTCCTCTAAACTGATAACGGGGGAGAGTATGTCAATAATGAGATCCATAATATTTTTCATGAGGCAGGGATTCAGTTGCAAGACACAATTCCCTATACTCCACAGCAAAACGAAGTTGCTGAGTAGAAAAAAAAATATCTAAAAGAGATGGAATCTTGCATGCTACATGCAAAGTCACTACCATGGAGACTATGGGATGAAGCACTTAATTGTGAAAAATACATCCAAAACAGATCTCCTCGTAGATTTGTCAAGGATAAGAGCCCCTATGAGGCTTGGAGCAGCCTCAAACCGGAAGTGACCCACTTTTGTATTTCCGGTTCACGTGCATTGGCCTAGATTCCCTCTTAAAAGAGGAAGGCACTTGATCCACAGAGCAGTGAGTGTATTTTTGTTGGATACCCCAACGGTGTGAAGGGATACAAACATATTGATATTTCCTCGGACCAGCTCATCATTGAGCAAACTGTTCAATTCGAGGAAAGTGTCTTTCATGTACCTCAATAGTCGTATGCATACACCTTCATTCTTCCACCCATCAGAGACAATGAGCATGCACATGCAAACTCTTCCTCAGACGAGAGTTATGATTCATAGGACTTAGATGGTCCAGATATAGAGTTAGTATATTCAAATGCAGATTCAGTGCATCCAGATGCATATGTAGAGCCATAGTAGAGGCCTAAGTGGGCCCAGAATACTCTTCAGGATGAAGGGGATCTTGTTGGTGATCCAACTGATACTAGGAGGACTCGATCTGATTTCAAGGAGCCTCCTATTTCACTCACTGCAACTGAACCATTTCCCTCCAAGAATTGTTTCTTGGTTCAGTCTTCATATCCACAGTCTTATGGCGAGCCTTTTGGAAATCCCTTTTGGGAATCCTCCATGCAGGAGGAGTACAACTCCCTCCTCAAGAACCAGACTTGGGATATGGTTCCCCTTCCTTCTGGAAGGAAACTTGTTAGATGCATATGGGTCTATAGGACCAAGAGTGCAGTGGATGGACAGATTAGCAGATACAAATCCAGTCTTTTTGCCAAAGTCTTTTAGCACGTTTATGGCATTGACTATGATGAGACCTTCTCTCCAATAGCGAAGATGGATTCCATACGTTTGGAACTTTCCATTGTGACAACCAATGGATGAGAAGTCCATCAAATGGATGTGAAGAATGCATTTGTTCATAGTGATCTCTCTGAGGAGATATATATGGAGCAGCCCCAGGGATTTATGCAGGATTCATCTTTGGTCTGTCGACTAAAGAAATATCTTTATGGCCTCAAGCACGCTCTGAGGGCATGGTATGCCAAGATGGAGTCCTACCTTCTATCATAGAACATTGTACATTGTAAATCAGACCTGAATTTCTACATGCTCAGGACGGTTGATTCACTTCTACTCTTAGTTCTATATGTTGATGATTTGTTGATCACCGGTTGCTCGACTTCAGTGATTGCTGCAATCAAGAGGATTCTACATAACAGGTTTTTGATTATGGGCATGGGTCTGCTACACTTCTTCCTTGGACTTGATATCATTCAGGATGCATCAGGAATCAAATTATCTCAGGACAAGTATGCACGAGATCTCCTTGAGAGATTTCACATGACAAACTGCAAGTCTTCTCCGACTCCCTTCCTATCAGGAGTTAAACTTGAGGATAGTGGGGACACTCCACTGGTTGACAACACACTGTACAGACAACTAGTGGGGAGATTTTTGTATCTCACACACTCCAAAACAGACCTCTCCTATGTAGTCGACGCAATTTCTAGGTTCATGTAGGACTCACATGAGCTACATTGGAAGGATTCAAAGCACATCCTTCGATACATACAGGGCACCATCACCTTTGGGATTCATTATGAAGGATACTCTATATTATATCTCATCGGGTTTACTGATTATGACTGGGATGGCGATAGCGTTGATTGCAAGTCCACATCTGGTTACTCACTCAGTCTTGGTTTTCGGCCTATCTGTTGGTCGAGAAAAAAGAAGGTTGTTATTTCTCTTTCTTCAGTTGAGGCAGAGTATAGAGGGGTATTTAACATAACCATTCAGGATATGTGGCTACAACATTTTCTCAATGATTTGTGCATTCAGTTTCATCGGTTGGTCGTCATCTAGTGTGACAACCAGAGCACTCTGAAGTTCTGCAGAGATCTAGTTCAGAGGCAGCGGGTGAAGTACATCGAGATCCACCTGCACTACATTTGGGAATTATTACACGAGGGGATCATCAACCTATAGTTATTTCCTTCAGTAGAAGAGATGACGAACATCTTCACCAAGACCTTCAGTGAGCAGAAATTCCACTCTCTACAAAATTGTCTTGGAGTGAAGGACACAGTTACCTAACAACTGTCAGTTCTTATTTTTACATACATTGTACCTTGAGGGGGGGGTTTCCCATGATTGTTTCCCTCTTTCCTCATTTTATTTCAGTTTATATTTTGTATTTGGGTACCTAACATGGCCTCATTGTCGAGACCCATTCTTTATTTTCACTATAATGATGTTCAAGGGGGGTGTTAGAGTTACTTCACACACACCTAGGATTTTTTTTTCCTAAGGTCCTAAATTTTTTCCTATGTTTATTAGTCATTATTCACTCTCCTAAAGTTTATGGGAGAATATTCCACTTGGAAAATATTCTCTTCAGTGGACACTTCAGTTTGACTAGTTGAGTTGAGTCTAGATGTTGCATTAGTTTTTTCACCATGAAAATTTTGGATCATCACCATGATAATGCACAGTAGGATTTGTTTCATCACCAGACTAGCGCATTACCCTTGATTATTTGATATACTCCTCAATACACTCAGTTTTAGTCAATTAACAAAAGACTGGTTGACTAGTTAACTCAACTAGGTGGTTGTTCACTCCCATAACTGCCTAAGAGACTAGAATGGGTGTCAGTTCACTCCCGTAACTATTGTTGTGTGTCTAGACCAATCTAGACCACCACTATGGTGCATTGGTTCTCCTCCAATCCACATTGATTGAATTATACAGAGTATATCTTGTGTAAATTATTCATTATTCATTACAGTTAATGAGAATTCTTCCATTCTTTCTCTCTTGCTTCTTCTTTCTCAATTTCTCTCTACAAATGTGTGTGGTATTTTCTAGCTAGATCTATTATGTGAAGATTCAAAACATTTATAGATCCAACTTCCAAGGAACCTTCAACTTTAATGTGAGGTAAGGTTCACCTTTAGAAGCCTTTGAATTTCCCTCTTCCTCATGAAGAGTATTTTTTCCCTTGTGATTCCAAGTGTCTCTCCCCTGGTTTGAAGGAAAATGATTATGACCTCATGGGATCTGGCTATCCCCAAGAGATAACAAACGTCTCCCATCAAACCACCCCGATGCCTACCTGTGACGAGGCACTAGAAGTTTTTCTATCAAATAATATATCCTTGTACAAGTCTACATCCTCATCTCCTCTTTCCTTTTTGGTGAACTCTATTAGTATCTCTTTCTCAAGGTATGTGCTGAACTCATATTACCTATTAAGGTTGAAAGTAAAAATTGGGTTGGTGGAAGTTCAACTAGGGGGTTTAGCTTTGGATAAGGTCCTTGACAGTCTGGAGGAAAAGAAATAATTTTTTTCTCTAACACTAGTTCAAGCTAAAAAGGACATTATAGATGAAAAACAATCCATAATAATTTTGGCCCTTAGAGTGGGGAAAGCCAAGGACAAAGTTCCCCAATGATTTTTGTTTCCCTGAAATCTCGAGGGGTTGGGGGAGCCTAGAAATTTTTATCCATAAAAATTATTGTACACTCATGCAATCTTGACTTTATCATAATACATGAAACAATGTGCGTTGTTAGGAAGGTAGTGGACCTTTCTTGGATGTGGTTGAAATATTGAACCTTTTGTGCTTTAGATTTAGAATGTCTATTGGGTGGAATCTTTGTTTTATGAATTCCACATGTAAAAGAGACAACCATGCCTCTCATTCCATCAAGGATCTTGGTTGAGTTGGAGGATAGTCAGCTAAATGTGGAGATCGAGTTGATGAATTTTTATGGACCCTATGATGATAGGGTTCCATTCTGGGAGAATTTGAGCAATTATAGAATCCTATCTTTCTCGAATGTCATCCTTGGGGGTGATTTAAATTTTACAAACACAATAAAATAGGTTTGGGGATCCAACCCTTGGAGGGACGCTCAAGAAGGGTTTTTTGTTCATTGGATCGAAAAAACATGTTGGTAGTTCAAATGGAAGAGGGGGTTTCAATTTGGTTGAAAATAGGCTTGATAGGTTTATTTTATCAAAATTCCTCTAAGAGAGGACTTGGGTTTTCAATTTGTGGATCTTGGGGGACATATCCTCAGATCACCTTCATGTTTTATTGAAAATTGAGAAGTGGGGTACTGATCCTTTTATCCACTTAAAGTTTAATCACTCATGGCTGAGGGAAGAAAAGTTTAAGGAGTTGGTGGAATGTTCGTGGTGTCACCTAAGTGAAGAGGAGGTTAATTACTACATGCATCAGTTTGTGGAAAATATTTCTAAAATAAATAAAGTTTCTCATGCATGGACTCGAGACTTTCACAATAAAGTGGGGGAGTCCCTCCGGGAAATCAAAGGTATGATTTAGTTTCTATTGGTGATTAAACCATTAGGTTCCCTCTTTGATATAGAGGAGGGAGAGTTGTCTAGTATTTTAAAGAAAAAAACGATATTTGTTGTCTTTGGAAGAAGCTAAATGGAGACTAAAGATTCATGCAACATGGCTCAAAGAAGGATACAATAATACCAAGTTTTTCCATAAGTTTTCTAACTTACAAAAACATATAAATAACATGTTGGAAATTAAATATCAAAATGGGGTGATGGTGTATTCCCAGGAGGAAAGTGTTGTAGTTGGAAAATATTTTTTTAGATGTGTTAAAGGTGGTCAATATCATTTTTTTTCTCTATCAGTGAAGAGGCTCCTTTTCATTTGAACATTATTCTTCCATAATCCTAGAAAATAATTGATGATAGTTTAAAGTATTCAGGGTTTGTTTTGAAGCCCAATCCGTATGGTTATGAGGATTGGACTCTGGCTAGTGAAAACTATTCAAGAGAGAATTCTTTGTGGGTGAACCAATAACTCTTGAGAGGAGGATTCCTTGTCCTAATAAAATCAGTTATATATATCATTTTTGTTTATTGGGCATCCATTGTTCATATATATAAAGGTATTTTGTCAAATATTAGGAAAATTTGTTTTCAGTTCCTTTGGTTTGGGAAGAGTGAGGTTAAAGGTACCCCTTTGGTTAAGTGGTCTTCTCTAGAAATTCCCAAGGAGATGGGGGAATATAGGATTTTTTTTTTTGGTTTTAATAAGGCCCTAGTGGCTAAAATCCTTTAGCATCTGATCCACAATAATATTCTTTTCGGAAGAATCATGATCTCTAAGTATCTAGCTAAAAAATATTTCAAAGAATGGTTTCGTGCTCCAAGGAAAACGAAGTCAAATTGTTTTGTCATATGTAAAACTTTGGTGGACACTTTTCCTTTGATTGGGGATTGGAATGTATAGATATTGGCTAATGGAAAAGTGATTGAGGTTAGGAGAGGATCCTTGGGAAGGATCGAGGAATGTTTTAAAGCTCTCGACTAAGTTACGGATAATGCTTCATAGTAATGAAATTTTTATTTGTGGGATGTGAGACTCCTTGGGTATGATATTGCAAGGATAAATGATTTTTCTAAGGGTTAATATTTGGGGTTCTTAGAGGAAAAAAAGTTTTAATGGATCATGTTAGCATAAAATATCAAATAAATTTTTATTCGCCTTTATCAGGAGGAGGAATATATTATGTGTTGGTTGAAAAATGTTCATACAGGGAGATAAATGGTAAAATTGGGATATATCACTATCACTAAAGATGTTTCCTTAGGATAAAGAAAGTGGTGGTGGTCTGAAGTCTAGGATTTACATGCACCTTTGAAAATGAAAATTATTTTTTGGCTATCTCTCAAAATCAAGATTTTATTGAGGGATAATGGGCTCCATCAAGGATGGGTAGGGAACAACATATGCATGTTGTACTTATTGGAAGAGGATTTTGTTTCTCATCTCTTTGTGTTGTGCCCATATTCCCAAAATGTTTGGTCCTATATTTTATCTCGTTTTAACGTAACGATGGACCATGCTTCTTCTTGTTTGGGGATGTTTTTCTTCGTATGGATGGAAAATCAATCGGTAAGAGAGTTCAAATCAGTGCCTTATTTTATAACGTATTTTATTTGGTGGGAGAGTAACCTTAGCATATTTCAAGGGAAATTTATTCCTCCAGAGAGAGTGCTTAGTATGATCTTGAAGTTAGCTAAGGAATTCAGGAAGGAGATGAAAATATAAAAAAAAAATCTAGTTGTTGTTGCAGTGCTATTATATGAAGTCCCATGGGGTTTTCTTGATGGTGCAAGATAGGGGCACCCCCTTCATTGTTGGGTCAAAGTGTTTTTTCATATTTCATAGAATAATTTTTTCAAGATCAATTATTCCCTAGGGTGGGGCTCCAATATGAAAGTGAAACTTTCTAGATTGTGGGATTTTCTCAACATGGATGATTTTATTAACTTAAGGAAAATTCAAATTCATGGGGACTCTAAAGTGGTGGTGGATTGGGTAAATAAAAAATCAAATCATTAAGTGGGGCATCTTCATCCAATTATGTGTTATATCTGAGAGCATCTTGGTGGAATAGAGTGGTTCTCGTGCTCTCACATCTACAAAAATTTCAATTTTGTTGCAAACATGATTTCTAAATATGCTTTCATGATGGATGTCAGAGCCTTTATTTCTTCAGAGTTCTTTGCAAGGAAGCTCCGTGATGCCAAATCTTTCTTGTTGTAGATTGTTTTTCTAGTTTCCATCCATATTTTTTGACTAAAAGTTTTATTATGGATTATGGATAAGCCTTGTAGCTAGGTCAGGA
>SNQJ01S0002241.1:178663-208389 GCA_010110895.2 Picea sitchensis
GTGAAAGGTGATTAGATGGTAGAGATATATAATAATTTTGACTATTCATTTGTATTTATATCGTATCTATTAAATTTTTTCTTTTCCATGAATTATTAAACTTTTACATGGTACCTAATTATTTATGAACTGTTATTTTTTCATACAACTGGATGAGAGTGGGATGCCTTACATTTATACATTGAAAAAAATCTTGATTGGATGAAGGTATGGATAGAGCAATGTATACAATTTTATGGTAAGTTATCATGGAAGGGGTGGCTACATTGGTTAAAGAGGCTCATCGTAATCAAGATATAAATATTACACATAGGGAAATTGATTTAGCATATGGTTTAAATGATAAACATATAAGCATATTCACCCACATTTTTTACTCATTTTTCATTATATTAATGTATGTGGTCTATTATTTTCTTAAAATATTTACTAATTCTAAATATTCTTATTAATTGAGAATGCATTTTTTATGTGTTGGACATATTGCAGTTGAAACACCATAAGGCTATCTGGTGCAATGGTCGTAAATTTTGCATCAAAAAGTTGGATGACAAGAAGAAAACCTATGATTGTTGGATAACAAGAGTATTTCATGTCACTAATATTTCCTCTAGAAGTGGCAGGCATATAGAGGTATTTGAAAATAGATATTGGGGGTATTTGGATGATATACTTGACTGTGACTTTAAATCCTTTAAATTAATTATGTTTGAGGTCAAATGGTATAGGTTACAGATGAATGAACATGATCCTAAAAGAACTATTATTGTCCATGCTAATGTATTTACCATGGTTAATATAAGGATGGTTGAGCCAAGTACTAAGTCTTGTGTTCTTCCAAACCAATGTGAGCAGGTATTTTACTCAAAGGTTCTAGGTAAAGCGGGTTGTTCATATGTTGTTATATATGATCCAAGAGGAAGGCATGTAAAGTATAATGTAGTGTAAGAAGAGGATATTGAAGAAGAAGATGATGTAGAGGAGAAAGTAGTTTTGTTAGATGAAGAATATGAAGAAGTTAAGCTACATGTAGATGGAAATTTTCTCGATGATCATATCAACAATGAAATTATTGAAAATCACATTGATGATGATGATGCTATGGACAATCCTTTCAACATAGAATTTGAACTGGATTCTGAACCAGATGATACAGATTTGGATTTGAATAAAGAATAAGATCAATGATATTGAATTTTTGAAATGTAGGTTGGGGTATGTGATTATATATTTTCTATGATTTATTCTCTTTAAAGTATTTTCTTATATGGGTTAATTATGTTTTGTTAAGTTTTATTCCATTTTCTTATATGTATCATTGGTTGATTAGGAGTCATTGACCTTGATTTATCTCATTACCCACCAGATTATAACCTACTAATCCATATTGAGCATGTGTTGATTGATTTTAACTATCAGTGGATATTGATAATCTACCAAAACCTTTTAACCCTCCACCCAATAACTTTGGTAACTTTCTAACCCTCCACCCTCATCCACCATAGGAATCATGTGCATGATCCAAAACCACTACCCAGGCCCTAAATGGAATATTTAATATGGAAGTTTCATATGACAACCATTACAAGGTTTAACACATTAAATATATATTCTGGTGGACATGGTTTAGGGTCAGGGGTTACGAGTTAGGGATTGAGGGGTTAGGGGATTTAGGGGTTATGGATTTAGTTCCTAGGGGTTTAGGGGGGTTTATAGGTTAAGGGATTTATATATAACGATATAACACATATTATTTATGAATTTAAATATAAATTATATTACAAAAAAATAACAAATAAAAAATAAATAAACATAAAAAACAAACTATGGTGCAAAACCCCCAACCAAATGAATGAACTACAAAACCACTGACCATTTCATTGGTATACCCCACCTTCCATTAATTAGAGTGCACAAAGGATCAAACCACTGATATTTGCATTAGCTCAACCCCCTTTGCTAGTATGGAGAGTGCACAGAGGAGAAACCCGCTGAAATTTGCATTGGATGGATCCCACCTACTAATAAGGATAGTGCACAGAGGATAAGACCTCTACAATGAGAGACCAACCCCACATGTGTTTCCAAGGAGGGATCGACCCCATAATGTCTTCGGTAAATAGAATTGTTTTTTATGTAGATAGATAATGTAGTTCTTGTAGGTGTTTGTTCAATATTAAATGGTTTACAATGGATCTATTTGAGTTCCATTCAGTTCAAATTTTCCCTATCATTCATTCAATTTAGGTTCGATACACTATATACTACATCTGTTTGCCATATTATTTTACGCACAACAGAGAAAAAACAAGAATTTAAAATCATTTTTGGGGAATGTGTATCTTGCCTAAGAAGATGGTTTATATTGTGTGTGACCCACCAATGGTATACATTGTTTTTTTTTCTTCGTATAAAGAGAAATTCTAGGCCTTTCTTGGTCCCTTGTTCCCTGGATAAAATTGATGAATAGGAAATGGAAAATGTATTTAATTCCCTGCAAATGGAATAGAAGAAAGCCTTTATTATGGGGTTACTACTAGAAAATATCGATATACCAAACCTAAAGTTTCCATCATGTCATAACATTATATTTTTTAGGTAACAAATTTTGAATTTTTTTTATAGTAGAATATCTTGCACAGGGTTTTGGTATACATCAAAAGGAAGAATGAAACTATCTTAAAATGTTTACCAGGAATTTCAACTTCAAAATTTTGAGCGAGATTATATAGGGGCAGAATTTATACGACCCTTTAAATTGATAGTTGAGATTAATTTGGGTTTGAAATGAAAATTCAATAGACAAGATCAAACCATTCATAGAGATCCAAGATTGAAGGTCTCAATTTATTTCGATGGTGAAAGAGATTTCTAGATAACAAGGGGTTGAGGGCCTATATTCTAAACCATGATATTAATGAGCGATAACGTGTCACAACCTCATTCATTTCGGTACCCAGGGGTGGTATTAAGAAACCACTTTAGCTCACCCCTGAAATGCATGAATAGATGGAAAGTGGCACAATGATGTAAGAATAGTATAATGAATTCAACACGACAGCTAAACAAAGGAATGATGATTGACCATAAGAAAGTTCCCCTATTTTTGATGTGGATTGCATGCCCATTCCATTGAGTCAGAGTTCCACATTAGTTAAATTTATGAAAGAAAGTGCTAACCCTCTAGGAACCTGGGAGAATACTCCCACAAGAAATCTTGGCATATCATATTTTAACTCCAAATCACATTAAATCTTTTGTAATTGGTTAATCCCCAATATATGAATGTATTTTGAAATAAATCACTCTTTGTAGTTCATTTTAAATTATTATGACTTATCAAGTAACTGTGGTATTTGCAGGTGGCATGGCTATTAAGTTAGGGAAGACAGCCCAATATAGAGGATCTAGAAGAAAAATAATATGATGAGTAGAGAAAACCCAATTCAACTTTCTTCTCAACAATAGAGGGTTGAAGGGATGTAATATAGGATCAACATAAGATAGAGATTCATAAATTTCTAGAATAATATTTTCCATTTTTACATTCATGTGAAATTTCAATTATTTTCTAGTAGATCGATTGGGTATGGGGAATTGACAGTGATGTGACGGGTGGAGGGGCGGGTCCAAATGAGCCTCCACCTTCATGCGGTTGACCATGTTCAATACAGAATACATTATTCTTGAAACCAAGAGATTCTCATTTAGGTATTCCAATTCAGTATTTCTAGAGCCTCATATACGTTGATATGTCAGTTCATTTATTTAATTATTATTCAGTCATATAACATTTTTTTTATGATGATTTATGTTGTTCTTTGAAATGGAAATGAAGCTAATAACTAGCCTATGTGTGATGTGTTTTTACATTCTCCTACCTCATCGAGCTCATGGACGCAAGTAGTTAGTACTCATTTTTCCATTTTTGTTAGCGTGTGTGCACAATTGCCAAAGATTCATGTTGATACTTGTTACGAGGGAAAAAAACTCTATGGCCAAGGGTAAACCACAACAGACATGTATGACTATAGAAATCAATTCAATTCCATTGTATGCTATATAAACTAATGTGCAAGATAAGAAATAGGCCTACCTCGATCAGACATTCGATGATGTTCCACTGTTGACCACTTCGACCCAAAGCTTTATACCTGCAACAAGTTCTCAACAAACAAGAAGAGCATGTACATAGTGATAATATAAAGGGGTTAGCACATTAGATAACATAATCCATTAATAAATATTACAAACATGCCCATGGATAATAATCATATATTTTCACGATACCAATAGGACGGGAAAGGAGTATTTCTATTAATAATTGATCAGCAAAAATGACAACATTACAAACTTCCGTGTCGGCACGGTTTGAAACCAAGAAACCAAGTTCCTTCCAACTGGGCCTCCACCACTTCAATCCTCCACCAAAGGAAAGATCATAGGAGAGAGAAAATGAGGTTCTCTCGACAATAGGGAAAGAGCTTGGGGGATGAACACTGTGTTCAGACTTGAGGGACAAAGGGATGCAGACTCAATATGAAGTAATTTCTCCAGAGTAACTTTGCTCTCCAAGTTGAATGTTTTCTTCCCTTTTCCATAGCTCAAAATTGTCCTTTTATAGTCTTCAAAATGCAACTGAAGGGCCGAGTCAGAACGTTTCCATTACGTGGAAGGCCAAGGATCAGAGATCTCCTATCGTGAAATGGAAACCCGACTCCATTTTTGTATTTTCTGGCACAAATCCCGATGTACACAGGTTGTAGTGGAGAAACCTTCATATACACATGTTGTATAGTAGATATGGCACGTATATGTGGAAAAATGTGTATTTTTAGCTCAGGATTCATCAAAATGGGATGACAAGTCTGCATAGGGAAATGGAAAAAGGCCCTCTATGCAAGATAGAAATGGTGAGGCAAATATTGCTATAACAGATGCCCCATAATGTGTGAGATCACAGGAGTATCTGCGATGGCCGAAATACATTATAAATAACCCAAGAGTGGAGTGGTAGAGAACTAATTGGATGAACTCAATTGCTCATTAAATTTTGTACTAACTTTGCATACATGGATTTCAAGAATACAATGTAGATCCATGTGGAAAATATACCAAATAAGTGTATGTGGTCATGAATAGGAAAATACAAATGTGGTTATATGCCAAAAGTTTCCGTAGTCACGAACAAGGCCCAGTGAAACCAATCTCAAAATTAATCTGAAGATATCTGTATACCATGGAGTACAATATGATCTCCCATGATCACTGAAGTCAAATAGGTGTTGGTCCAATGAAAGGGATGAAACATCTCAAGAAATCTACAGCCACATAGTTATGTCTTCAAGTCTTCTACACTATCCTCCAAGGGTGAAAGTCTACATCATGTGAATAAAGGAGTTGAGGTCGAACACAATGAGACATTGTTTGATTACCGGTCATTGAGGTATACCGTTAACAAATGCGGGACAACCTACCAATAAGGAAAGTAGGTATCAAGGCACCGAGTACATTCCTACAAGTGTGAATAAAGGAGTCGGTGTCAAACACTTGAGAAATCCATTGATCAAGAGACATTGATGTATTCTCATCTGTCAATGGTGAGAGAACCTGCCACTAATGACTGCAAGCCTCAAGGTACTCATAAAACTCTAGGTCCCATATCCAGAATAAATGAGTTGAATTCGATGGAAAGAGACCCGCTAAAAGAAGAGCACTAAGGCATTTCTCATCAGTCAGCATGAGGAAAAAAGTAGGAGCTTCATGATTTGGTGGAGATCGGACGAAGAACATGTTCACGAACCAACGACCCTGTGTGTCTTTCGCATGCACCAAATGCAAGCGATATATGAAAAAGACCCTCTGAATAGAAACCAATGGTGAAATATGTTGACAAAGGCGAGGAAACCACCAATAAGGCTAATGGAATCCAAGATGCTGCATGAATCCCAAAGTGCGAATAGATGTCTTGTTGTCGAACACAAGGGAAACCACCCAATCAATGACCAATGATGAAATGTCAATTGTTCGGTTCAAGGTGTCCTACCAATGATGAAATTAGGGCCAGGGTACATGATAAGACCATAATATCATGTGATTCTGAGACAAACTGAGGGTATGGCCAACATGCAAAGTCAATATTTTTGAGGAGTGGCCGACATAGGTTGATAGACTTCTTTTGAATAAGAGCATGAGACATATGGTGGAATTCGGAATCATAGACTCAATGATGTGACTATTAGATGCAAGAGACATCAATAACGTTCTCTATAGGGACTAGAAGAGTAACCAGTCGGTAGAGAAAACTCTGTAACAGGATCAACTTCCTAAGGTCATGCTAAACCCAAAATTATGATGACACAAGGAATTAATAATTTTTTGCTCTGTTCAAAGGCGACACGACTGTTGTGGATTATAATATAGTACTCCCTTCTCACCCGTCTTTTTTTGTTTTTACATAACAAATGAATGTTATGATACAGAGGAGGAAACAAGTATCTCAAGTAAGAAAAAATAGTTCCAGCAGTGGAATGTACCTATGCTCAATGCAAGGAATGCATGCGGGAGATGGACACTCAGGGTGATGTTCCCTCCAGGGTATAGGGTGTCAAATTGCGAAGGATATAAACAAGGCTCTCCTTGGTTGAGGATGCAAAAACTGCTTAGGAAACAGTTTATATTGCAAAACAAGAACCGAATAAAGGCTCAATACTGCAAGCGAGGGCATGAGATGCAATCACAAATTAACGTAAAAAATTATCCTTTTTTTATGTCTTTTAGTCTACTTGGTGTGAAAAAGGGGTAAACTTGTGCCAAATAGACATCTTTTCAAATCCAATTTACGAGTGTGAAAAAGACAAGCTCACTCAGAAATCTTTTCTATTTTTTATAATGAGTCATAAAAGAGATTAACTAAGACTCATGACCTTTCAAATCCAATTTAACGAGTGTGAAAGGGATAAATCACTCGACAATCTTTTCGGTTTTTTAGAGGAGTCATAAAATAGCTTAACTAAGACTCGTTTTTGGGAGTCCGCGGGGAATAAGGCCGCATGTGCATGAATGAGAAATGAGGCTCATCATAAAGTCATGTATCAAATTATAATGGACTCCCGGTACTCAGTCTCTACCATTTATTAGCGATATTATTCATAGCAGACGGGAGGTTCCATTTCACAACAAATGGGTTCGTACCTAAGGTGTAAAAATAAGTAGTCAAAGGATAATGCAAAAATGCATGATGGAGTGGATACCTATCCTATATGCTAGGTTATGAAAATACCTTCCCCAGGTGACGAACAACCAATCATGACGTTGAAATCCGCAAGAAAACTGAGTCAAAAATACAAAAGGCAGCTCAAAACCACTCATGAATTAGTCCATTAGGTGAAAAAATAGCATGAAACTATATAATGTGGGTAAAAATAGCTTATAAATAGTAATAAAATAAAAAATTACAGTATCATTTTTATTTTTACCCAAATAGTGCAATTTGGACCAAAATACCTCGAAGGTTCAAATGGCGATTGCAGGAGCATCGGGTAACGAAATCATGAACCATCTGTATCAGGTAACACATCATCTCATCCTCTTCAAATTTAGTGGATTACATTTTTTATTTAGGTTACATTTCTTTATTTTTTGAGGGCATAAATTAGGATTTTTGGTATACGCGAGTTGCCTTCGTTTAGGTCACGTGTATGACAAGGTATACGTTCCTATGTGAACCACATGGAGTGTGTATTAATCCCTACACATAATTGTGTGTAAAGAAATCCGCGTATAGGTATGCAAATGGCCAAAAAGAGGGGTTCTATCTCAAAAATTGATTTGTTTTTTGCAGGATGGTCCTAGAATGGAGAGAGCGAGAGCATGAGGAGGTAGATGCAACTGTGGATCTAGATCTGGTGGCTCAAGAAACTCTAAAAATATGTGTCTTGTACAAATTTTGGGCTCTCAAAGGAATGAGGGCCCAAGTGAGGTTGTTGGAGATGTTGGTGGGTTACTAGGACCCTGATAGTGAAAGCTTTATCCTTGATGGAAAACCATTGAGGATCGAAGTAGAGGACATCTACTTCTTGATTGGTCTATCACGTTGAGGGGAGGTTGTAAACCTCAAGTCACGCGGAGAAAGGAGTGGGATGAAGATCGAGGAGTATATTAATGCCCACTGTGTAGTAGGGACTCCCAAGGTGGGAAGCCAAGTCCCCATCTAGGCAATAAGTAACCTCAGTTTGAAGATCATTTTGTTTTTGATTACCAGGATCGTATGGTCAGCCTCGTTGAATCAAGCATCGAGACCACTTATGTTTTACGCAGTAGAGTGTGCTAGACCCATTGGCTATGACTGGTGTACCTCACTGCTGACCAATATGAAATTTCAGTTGACAAAGTGCAAACAGGAGAGTAAGAGAAACTTTGGGTTTGCCTCTATTATTTGCAACTTATTTTTTGAGCGGGTTCCAAGTCTGGGACCTAGAGTGGATATCCTTCCTAGCGAACCACACGATCCATCCATGGCATGGTGGATCGAGGTCATGAGACAACAGGGGGGAGGTAGGGTATCAACACCCTACAATGATGATTTTTTCTTCTCGTGGCGGAGGCAAGTCATTTCTCTGGACGACTATCCCTATGCGAGGATCGATTTTAGATGAGATATGCCACTTCCACTAGGGGCCTCCTATGGTGATACAGGTAAAAAGTTTTTAAATATTTCATTTTTTTTGTATTTTTTGTATTTAAAGAACAAATATATATATTTTTTGGATGGTGCTTAAATATTAACTAGACACTTCTGTAATCGCAGACTTGGGTCCGCGACAACCAGATGGATTCCTTCGACATAGAAGGAGGAACCAGGGAGATGAGGCGGTGGGAGGAGAAGTGAAGAGAGTCCTACAAAACGTGTAGGGAAACCTGTCTTGTTTGACACAGAGGATTCCTATGGTTTAGGTAGAGGATATACCTTAAGCCATGCAATGACAGGTGGTTGGTGTACCTAGACCATGGGTACGACTCTTCTAGCATCTCTCAAATGCCATGGTTTTCTACCATGACACACATCCGGTGCCACAGGCGTAGATGTCATGGGATATGTATACCAGATGTATATGTGTATTGAGGGTTTTAGCCCCAATTTTGTAATATAGAGACCATATTTTGAAATATATAAAAATGGATCTTCGGCCTTACTTATATCTTACAATGTTTACATTTATTTAATGGTTTTCTTTGCTTTATTAATGTGACAAATTCTAATCTAAAACGTAATTAGCGTAGGCATCAGATAAACGATTTGAACTCCTAGGAATGTGATAATATGTAATAAAATAAAATTGTTGTTCTAAAAGACGTAACCATAGGAATCTATGGAGTAAAGTAGGAGCACGCACGCATTAATGGCCGTCCAACTGACATACTACTAACTAGAAATCCAAGTGAACTTCTAAAGAGAGAATACCATGCGAGATAGCATCGTGCAAAAGTTCTATGACGGTGCTATATTCGGCCACATTATTCATGGATGGACCTAGGAATACATCACCTGAAGACACTAGAAGACCCTCAGGTGCGTAACCCACCCAAGCGAAGGAAGATAAGTTCCGTGTATGATGATTGGCTCCGTCTGCGAATCCTAGGTAGACCAAAGACTCCGTTGACATCTGGAAACAAAGGGAAAACTTGATAAGCAAGACAAAGACAAAAGAAAAGGGGAAAAGAGATGTATATACACTAAATTTACATTAGTATACAAAGACTTCCGCCCAAGCCTAGGGCTCAATCGTAGTACCTTTTCAAGTAGAGCCCATTTCTAGGCTTATCCAATTTATTCCCTTCATAATCTTCTAACTCGTAGGCTCCTTTTTCTAGAACACGTCACACAATGTAAGGACCGTGCCACATGGGTTTAAAATTGCCTACCCCTAGTGGTTCTTTGGCTTGGTCTTACAAGAGGACCAAGTCACCCTCAACATACAACCAGGGACAAACATACTTGTCATACTGAACCTTTACATGTTTCTTGTTTGCCTCAATAGTCGTAAAAGCGTCCCGACGCTGCTCGTCAAGACTCTCTAGGTGCACAAGGAGTCACTATAAATATCAAGTGTCAGGTAAGAGGTCGACTGCCAACTTGAGAGAAGGGATTCCACATTCAACAGGAAGGATCAACTCCACACCGTGCACTAACTGAAAAGGGGAAAAATCGGTGGCAGTCTTAACTGAGGTTCGGTATGCCCAAAGCACGGGATATAGCATGATGTGCCAATTGGAATTACTTTGAGTGACAGTTTTTTGCAAAATGGTCTTAAGAGACTTGTTGAAGGCCTTTACTTGCCCATTTTACTAGGGGTAATAAGGAGATGAATGACCATGTGTAAACCCCATATTAGATGTTAGTTCTACCATCATTTCATTCTGAAAGTCACTGCCATGATCAGTGACAATCTCACTCGGGATACCGAGCTGGGCGATAATTTGGTTGAACATGAAAAAGGCAATAGTCTTCCCATCATATTTTATGGTAGGCATGGCCTCGTATCACTTAGTAAAGTATTCGACGGCCACAATAATGTGTTGATGCCCCCCAGCCTAAGTTGGGTTGCAATTGACGAAATCTACCCCCCACTTGGTGAAGGGACCAACATTAATGACTGGGTTAAGAGGGGTTGGGTGCGAGCGCATTTTCTGAGTGAACACCTGGTAGGGGTGACACTTCTTAACCGCTTCGATATAATATTTAAATATAGTAGGCCAGAAATAATCGGCTCACAGGATTTTTTGGGTTGTCGCAAGCCCGGATAGGTGACCACAACAAGCCCCTTTGTGTCAATCATTTAAGACTGACTCGACTTCCTCGTGAGTTATGAAACGATGCAAGACAGTATCTATTCCTCGAAGATACAAAGTATCACCGACGATGGTATACTTTTTTGCTTGGTATCTAACACGTCGTCGATCATCTCCCGAGAGATGCTGAGAGAACGTCAAGGTTTGAAGATATAAAACAATGTTTCCATACTAGGGGTCAGACAATGAGACAAAGAAAATGTGTTCATCCGCAAACAAATCAACATGGATAACATCCTCGTCTAACCGTGGAAAATCAAATATTAACTCTGCAAAAACTGGCGATTTCTTGGACTTGGCAGAAGAAAAGTCGAGAACAAACTCTTGTAAGATGACAATAAATTTATTGTATTTCCCCCTTATGATACGCCTGGTAAGGATGTATTGAAACAGATTAACATCAGAACCCATAGTAGTCTTGCAAAGAAATATATAGTGACGTAAGCGTTGGACTGTGTGAATGGCAGCCAAATCTATCTTTTCAACGTGAGAGTAATTAAGATCAGGACCAACTAAATTTTGACTAAGATACTAGATGACATGCTCATGGAGCTCATCATCCTCCTGAACTAGAACCATAGCAATCGTCTCTTCAGATGCGAAAATATACAACAAGTCATCTCTATTGTAATCAGGAGATTTCAGTAGAGGGATCGATACCAAGGCTTTCTTCAAAGTGTCGAAAGACTCCTGGGCTTTCTCATCTGTAATATACCAAATATAAAAAGTATGCAGAACATAAATAAAATGCTAGAAATGGCGAAATAACAACAATATAACCAGAACAATCACCACAATAGCACTGAAATGATATAAGAACAACAACAAAAATAATACTTTGATTCTAAAAGCAATGTTCAAAGGCCTCTTCGAGGGGACAACCTTCGGTTGAGAAGCACTCTATTACAGTATTATCCAAGTTAGGTTTCTCATAACCTTGACTTCTATTTATACTAAATATGTCTATTAAAAGAAGCATCTAGAGAAAGATCCTTCTAGAAGCGAAAGCTTCTATTAGGTCTTCTTACATCCACCTTATTCTATTTTATTGAAAGGCCTTATTAATATTGACCTTTATTACAAACGAATATATTGTTCTACCTATGTGCGGGTTAGGACCCTAACATGTCCACCCCCTTAAAAACAACCTTTTCCTCAAGGCTTGAGATGAGGAAATTGTTGTAGAATGGTAGCTGGTTCCCAAGTGGCATTTGCTGGAGTTGTATCTTTCCACTAGACTAGCACTTCCTTGATGGTTCTCTAACATAGGCGACACTCATGCTGGTCCAAAATGGCTTATGGTTGTAGCCAAATGGATCCTTCTTTAGCTAACTCGAGAAGGTTGGTTTGAATTTGGCACTTAGCTCCAATCACCTTCTTTAAGAATGAAACATGAAAAACAAGATGTAGCTTCGAATGGTTTGGCAAAGCTAACTGATAGACTACTTGTCCCACAAGCTTGAGAACAGTATAAGGACCGTACAATTTGGGCGCTAGATTCTGACAATGCTCAGCCTTGAGGGAAGTTTGTTTGTAAGGTTATAGTCGAAGAAACAACTGATCCCCTTCTGCAAACTGACGTTCATAGAGACCTTGATCTGCTTGTTACTTCATGTGATTTTGTGCCATGACCAAATTCTCTTTGAGGATACAGAGAATAGCCTCTCGATCTGTAAGTGTTTGGACAACTGCCTGGACCTTCGAGGTACCCGGTAAGTATGAGAGAACTGAAGGTGGCTTATGTCCATATAGCACTTCAAAAGGAGTCATGCGTGTAGCTGTATGGTATAAAGTGTTGTACCACCATTCAGCTAGGGTTAACCATTGAGCCCACTGATTTTTCTTTTCCAAGGAAAAACACCTCAAATATGTTTCCAAACACTTTTTGACAACTTTCGTTTGGCCATCAGTCTGGGGATGATAAGTTGTGATGAGATGCAATTCGGTGCCTTGTATCTTGAACCGTTCTTGCCAAAATTGCTTGTGAAAGTTGGGTCGCGATAAGAAACAATAGAGTGCAGAATGCCATGAATCTTGAAGACCTGATCCATGAAAATTTGAGCAATTGTGGATGTTGTAAACGGGTGTTGAAGGGCACGAAAATGAGCATACTTGGAAAGACGATCAACAACCACCATGATGACTGATTTATTTCACAATTTGGGTAAGTCAGTAATAAAATCCATAGAGATATCCTTCCAAATAGCAGGTGGAATCACGAGTGGTTGTAGTGTTCCTGGAGATTTGAATGTTTCTCCCTTGTTTCATTGGACACATCACATTCAACGACAAAAATACGAATGTCCTATTTCATACCATCCCATAAAAAGGAACGTTTGACCCTATCATAGGTTTTGGTGAACCCGGAGTGCCCTGCTGTGGGTGTAGCATGAATCTCAGAAAGTACCTTGGATTTAAGCTTTGATTGTTTACTTAAATACAAAAAACCTTTGTATCAAAGTTCATCATGGAGCCAAGAGTACCCTGGGGAAGCTGGAGAATTGGACTGAAATTGTTGGATTAGATGTGAACTTTTGGGATCTTATAGCCATTCCTGGCGAATGGCTTGGATCCAATCTGGTACAATTAATGAAAGAGAAAAAAGGGATCCTTCATCTTCATATTTTTGGGAAAGTGCATCTGCAACCACATTGTCTTTTCCTTTCTTGTAAATTATCTCATAACCATATCCAAAGAGCTTAGTCACCCATTTTTGTTTTTCTGGGGAGGAAATGTGTTGTTCCAGAAAATACTTGAGGCTTTGATGGTCTGTCTTAATTTGGAAACATTGCCCCAATAGATAAGGGCGTCACAGATCAACGACATGCAGAATAGCCAACATTTCTTTTTCATAGATGGATTTGCCCAGATTTCTTTCAGATAGTTTCTTGCTGGTAAAGGCCAAAGGTCGACCCTCTTGCATAATAACAACACCAATTCCTTTCCCTGAGGCATCACATTCCAGCACAAAGGTCTTTGTGAAATTGAGAAGGGTGAGGACTGGAGTGGTGCAGATGGCCATCTTCAAGATTTGAAAAGCTTGAGCAGCGGCTGGAGTCCAAGTGAAAGAGTTATTTTTTAGGAGAGCGGTGAGAGGTGATGCAATCTTCCCATAATTCTTAACAAACTTGCGATAATACCCTGTTAATCCCAGAAATCCACACAATCTCTTAAGAGTCTTTGGGTGAGGCTAGTCTTGCATAGCTTCAATCTTTTTAGGATCCACCCTAACGCCATCCTTTCCAATCAGATGACCCAAGTATTCTACTTCTAAGGCGCCAAAAGCACATTTAGACTGTTTCAGGAAAATTTGGTGCTGAGAGAGTAGATGGAGAACTCGATCAACATGAGCAAGATGGTCTATCTAGGTTTTTCTATAGATGAGGATATCATCAAAGAAAACTAAGACAAAATGGTGGAGAAAAGGATGGAAGACATGATTTATGAGGCTTTGGAAGGTGGAGGGGGAATTACACAAGCCAAAGGGCATGACTAAAAAATCATAGTGGCCCTCATGAGTTCTAAAGGTAGTCTTGAGAATGCCTGCCTCTTTCATACGTATCTGGTGGTATCCCAAATGAAGATCAAGTTTAGTGAAGAATTGGGTGCCACTCAATTCATCCAAGAGGTCATCAATGACAGGAATGGGGAATTTGTCTTTGATGGTAAGTTTGTTGAGGGAATGGAAGTCAGGACACATTCGCCAAGAACCTTATTTCTTTAGTACCATGACCACAGGAAAAGAGTAGGGGCTCGTACTAGGGTGGATAACGCCTGCATTAAGGATGTCCTAGACCATTTTCTCAATTTCATTTTTTTGGGAAAATGGGTGACGATACGGACGGATATTGGGAGGAAGGCTTCCGGGTACAAGGGGAATGGAATGATCATGAACACCATGGGAAGGAGGGAGTCTTGGGGAGTGGAAAATACCAATTGAAGTTTAGAAAGGATGCCTTGGAAGTATTGCAAGACCGAGGGTGTCTATGTTGCTTGTATGGCATGGAGTTGGGCAATAACACCCGAATGACCTTTTTTGAGCATCTTTTCCATGCAATTGGAACCAATGATCTCAGGTGAACCAATGGTGATGCCTTGGAACTTATATTGGTGGCCCTCCTGGTCGAATTGCATGGTTAAGTCTTTAAAATCCATGAGAATGGGACCCAAAGTCCTTAGCCAGTTTGCACCCAACACAATGTCACAACCTCCCATGTCGATAGAAAACATATGGGATTTCAGGTGGTAGTCACCAATTTGGACATGCACATTTTCACAATGCCCTCCACATTTCATGGAACCACCATTGGCAATCATGATTTGGAAATTATTGACGGCATGGATGTAGCAATGAGTTTCTTGGGCAATGTGGTGATGAATAAAATTATGGGTGCTTCCACTATCAACCATAATGATGACCTTTTGATCCTTCATGTAACCGATTAGCATGAGGGTTTGGGGAGAGGAGAAGCCAGTGAGACCATTGAGGGAAATGAACGATTCTACTTCGGGAGGGTCTGAGGGAGGGGTTATGTTAGTGGATTCAGGTGACTCAGACATAAGGGGAGTTTCTACATCATCTTTCGAAATATCCTCAGAGATGGCCATAAAAATATTTTGTTATTTACACTTGTGGCTCAGGGAATATTTGTCATCACAGTTATAACAAAGGCCTTTGAGTTGGTTTTCAGCCATTTTAGTCGTGGTCAATTTTTGGATCTTTAGTGGAGTAGAGGGAGTAGCGGGATTTACTGCTTTAGGGCGAGGGATAAAGGGGGGTTTTCAGTTTTGAGAAGATACAACCTGTTGTTCTTCTTTAGCTCTTTTAGTATCCTCCACCCAACTTTGAGGCCGAGCCATGAGGACATGGGCCCGAATCACATCCTTGACGCCGCTGATAAAACACTCTCAAAAAAAGGCATCAGACATGCCCTCTGTTCTAAAAGCTAGGTAAGTTCTAATCTCATGTTAGACAATACGAGGGTCAATCCCTGGCATCTCTTCATATGACCAAGCAAATACATCTTGAAATTATTTGAAGAGTTCGTTGTAGATCATAATTTCTTCTGGTGAACAATCCGCACCTATATTTACGTTCTCAATCTTGCCAGGGGTACGAGAGATTTTGATCGAGACAGTAGGAGAAATACTCACCATATTTCCTTCGGAATAAATGACATGCATATCAAGTGGAACTACGGCGTGATCGACTATCTCACTCAAGGTAGACCGAAATTCATCTTGCTCGATTCTTTCAAGACTCGAGAGGAAATACGATCGATGATGCATATCATCCCAAGGTCTCTCGGAATCATTCATGGCTTCGAGGATGGATTCATTCGAAGGAAAAGTATCATCTAGGAAATCATGTGAACAAGACAACAAGGTGGCCCATACAGGCCTAAGAATAGGATCATCCTCATTCGTCAGTGAGGTAAAAGGATCGAGATCGACAGAAGAGTCAAGAACAACTTGATATGCAATCTCTGCTTTCGATAGTGGCATGGCCATGCCAACATGCGACTGACCTTCACATGACAAATTCGTGGAAGGTAGGGTCCATGGATCACTGAAATAGGAACCGTGGAAAGGAATGGACCTCTTTGTCGAAGCAGGCCTGCTAGACATGGCGTAAATGTGGTGATTAGGTGTCGAGAAGTAGAAAGTACCCATAAGGGAAGAATACATTCTGACACCAATATTCTCAGTTGTCGGCTGATAATTGTCGATCACGGGGATTGACGGTCTGGCATATGCATTAGGACTAGAGTATGCAAAGGACAACTAGTCGACAGTCATGATCTCCCCTTGATGAGGAAAACAAATTGTACGAAAGATGGACGATATGACAGTGACCATAGAATAGGTCCAACTATGACCTAGTAATAGGTTATAATCAAGAGGCGCATCAACTACCTCTACCTCCACTTCTACCGTCTTCCCACCTAACTAGACCAAAAAAGCAAGGAGAATATCATGAGGGTGGAAGGAATGACCATCAAATGCAGTCAACATATCCGACGACTTGGAAAGGGTTAGAGAACCGAGAGACTTCCAACAGACCAGGGACATCACGCAAGTGGCAACACCTTCATCAATGATCTCTCATTTGATAGTATACTTGGAATACTCCATGTGGATTTGGAAAGCCACATGGTAGGGTAAGAGAGGCTTCACATCCATGACTTCAAACTTGATAGCTTTCGAGCCACTAGGTTCTAGAGCTCCTAAGGTAGAGATTAAGACATTCCTCTGTCATGGACATGTCTAGAGTACCTCCAAATCTGACACCGCACAAGGGGTTTGGCCCAGATCCTCAATGATAGAGTATTTCTAGGCGGCTCTAGCATTAGGGATGTGAGTAGAGTGCTTGAGTACTCCTTTAGGAATACGAGGCGGTGGCTCTGGTTTATCAATCTGTAAGTTCATCTCCAGAGGGGGAGGAGGAGCTTCTAGACCGGTAATAGCTTTTGAAGAGCTATAATATTGAGAGAGGGTGGCTATATCAATTTTCGTGTCGACCATATTGATACAAACATGGTTTCCATCTTGCGACGGTGGGTTTTGACTTCCACCGGGTGCATTTCTGGCATTCGAAGAGCTCAAGGCTAAGTGCTGGTTGTGTGGGAATGGATTTGTCAACAGAGCAGGTGGTAGATTTAAAATCCTCGCAACCTCCGTGAGTTTGGGGCATAAATGTGTAAGGTGGTCATCGGTACAACGTTTACAAGAAAACTTCACCTTACGTTTCTCTTTGTTTCCCTCTCCAACATTATCATTCTTCTTCCCATTAATATCTTTGTCCTTGGGTTTGTTACCATTTTTCCCACCCTTATGATTGTTTCAACCTTTCCTTTTATTCACGTCTGGTTGTTGGTCACCATTTGGGTTTTTCGATGATTGCACAGAATGTACATCCACCAACTGGGTGGGTTTGGACGATGCGGATGAAGATGATCCTTCGACAGACTTCATCACCGAGTCTGTGGAATTTACATTGGTGTACCCTACACTTCCATTGGCATGAGGTCTGGGTTTTTTCCTAGGATCCTAATTTGACCGCGGTGCTTCTGGAAGAAGGTGATATAACATCCCAGACTGAGCATATAATAAATCTAACTGTTGGGCTCTAAAGACAGTTTCTTCCTCGTTGGAGACCCCAGAAGTAGCAACATCCTTCGAGATAGGAGGGTTAAAATACTTTAGGAACCATTCTAGGAGAAAGGCCAGGGGTATAGGAGTCTTAATCAACCACCTCCATCTACATCACTCTTGGATATGATCCGAGATGTGAGTGGCGGTGTCCTGGCGTAAAGTCGAGAAAAGTTCGAGACCAACATCATAATGAATGGGAAATTGAAAGTGGTTGAGAAAGACCATCACCAACTGATTAAATCACCCATATGTGCCCCTAGGTATCTCAATGTACCATTGTGAAGCAACTCCAATGAGAGTGCGTTGAAACAATCATAATCTAATAGAATCATGGTTCAAGGAATTTGATGAGCACCAAAGGTGAAAGGTAGTGACGTGTTCAACAGGGTCCTCTCCATTTTTACCCTCAAAATTTGGAATGTCTAAAGGAAGTTTGGTGGGGACAAGGGGCCATTTGGGATCATGACTCACCAAGTCCTTCATTAACTTAGAAAAGTCTAGCAGATTGAGTGTGGCGAGAAAAGGGAGACGGGGTTGCGACATTTGGCCCCATCCTCTTACGAAATATTGTGTGTTGAGAACTGCATTCCACCCAAGATTCTGGTAAGAACCAAATCCCTGTCCGAAATTATAAGGCCCTCCTCAGGGCTGATTCGTATAAGGTGGGTTGGGCATCATTCTAGCAGGAATGTTCTGATAAGGATTGTGAAAATTTCCCCCAGCCAGATTGGAGCTTGGTTGGGGTTTTCCCAAAGTGTAAGACTGACCTCCTCTAGGTGGGAACTCGGAGGATTGAAGTGGATTTGTCATGCCAAAAGTATTGGTCGGAATCGACACCGAGGAGGTAGGGATATAGGGTGGAACCTTTCCACCAGCTGGGTTGTTCCATCCAGCTGTCAAAGGATTAGAATTGGGGTTAAAGGCAAGGACACTTCCTATATTAGGATTTTTTTGAGGGATATGAGAACCACCAAACAGAAAAGGAGTGTAAGGAGGTGTAGTGCCCCCAAGTCCAAGACTAGCATTAGGGACAACAACTGGGATGGTAATTGAAAATTGCGAAGTGAAGTTAGGCATACCATAATAAAATGGACTAGAAGCCATAGGGATGGACTGAACATTGTAACCTGGTGAATGACGAAAATCCCCCCTAACAGGGTTCTACGCAAGATAGGAAGCATTAACTACAAGCTGATCCATAGTACCGATATAAGCTTCCAACACTGCAACTGTAGCGGCTGCAAGATTCGAAGGGGTGCCATTAACTATAGTGGGTATGGGATTCGAAGAAATCCCAGTGTTATGAAACTAGACTCAGTACTCATCCTTGTGGAACCACAAGTATGAAAGGTGGATGTGTGTGTACCACTGATAAAAACTCTACTCCTTTTAGAAGGCAAGAACCCGAAATCCGGTGGTAACTGTAACAACCAACAGGACCAGTGGGGATGCTGGTCCAACTCCATGATGACTTATGACTCGATAAAATAAAAATATCCTCAGGCCAACTAGTAGTCAAAGAGCATACCAAAAAGTCAAACGAGCAATATGCATGCAAACAGGCTAAAGTGGCTGAGTGGCCTCCCTCTCTAAAGAAGGTATGTCTCATCCAAGAGGGACCTAAGACTCCCCGCTAAAGTTTGGAGGTAACATAATTGGTTATAGGGGCCCTCGTGGGCTTAACAACCAATCGGTCATATCCACCCGGAGAGTTAATCCTCCATAAAGGTTGTGTGTTGTTCGACCCCTATCTGACCCAGGGTACAAGCAGAATAACCCCTGCAAGTAACCTATGAGATACCTAAGTCAAGCAACTAATAAACCATTGTATAACCGATGCACATGCGAGCAGTTGTAAGTCTGGATCACCGTATGGGGAGGGTAGAAAATCCCGAAACCTTGAAACCACCACCTCTCACAGAGGTATGGGTACTAGCAAGATCCCCAAATACGAATAAATCCACAGAAATATCTTTGACGCTAGGTGATTATCCAGGGGTTATCCCTTCAACTAACTTCATGTGACCTCGTGATTAACTCTGGTGTGAGCGGAGCCTCCTGATCTTACCAATTTTACAATGGACTTCTCAAATCCCTATCTCAGACACATATGTTGATTTAATTGCCTTGGAGAAGTTTACTCACAAAATCCTATTCCAAGGCACTAAATCCTAGACTAGTTTGTGCACCCTAAAAATAAAATCGTGACTAATCAATTTTAGTTTAAAGCATAAATTTTATTGGTCGTGATTACTCAAAAGGGTATGGAAGTGAAACACATGATGTTATGAATCTTCAAGAAAATAAATATGAATATAATGCAAATTCTATCTTTAACTTTTTCAATAAATGATATGCTAATAAAAACAGTGCAATTTTCAATTTCAACTCTGTAATTCAGAAGTAAAATGCAATCTTTCACTAAATTCACTAATCTAATGATAAAGGTTCAAAGACAAAAATGCCAACCCATGCAAAATGCCTATTTTTCTGTATTTTCAATATATTAAAGACAAAATGCATGGACTAAAAAGCAACCTGATATATAAATTCTACTTTGTATAAGCAAAATACCAAGCAGCTAAGCAAACAAACCAGGGTTCAAGGACAAACCAAAAATGAAAAAGCCCAAAAATTCAACTCCAAACAGGTTTCCTGTCAACCCATAGAAACTCAATGGCCACTATAGAGGCCTAAGAAGGCTCAACAAACATCAAATCCCACCCAATAGTCACTAAACCAAGAAAACAAAAAAGGGAAAGTGGTATACATGACTGTTCAGGAGAAAAGTGCGTATATACGTAGCTTGTAGTGAGACAACACGCGTGTATACACGACTGTCAAGGCAAAAGGAGTGTACAGGCTTTAAAACAATGCCAGGAAAGGGGAAAAAGGCTGAAAACTCATACCCAGAGTGAACATAATCTGTCAAGCAGTGATACGACAAGAAACAGAAAGGAAAAATAGAAATGCAAGAATAAAAAGTACTTCAACCCTTAAAAGGAAGATCTCTCCCCTGTGGAGTCGCCAATTTTGTTACGAGGGAAAAACTCTCTATGGCCAAGGGTAAACCACAATAGACGGGTATGACTACAGAAATCAACTCAATTCCATTATATGCTATATAAACTAATGTGCAAGATAAGAAAGAGGCCTCCCTCGATCCGACGTTCGATGATGTTCCACCATTGAGCACTTCCACCCAAAGCTTTATACCTGCAACAAGTTCTCAACAAACAATTAGAGCAAGTACATTGTGATAATATAAAGGGGTTAGCACATTAGATAACATAATCCATTAATAAACATTCCAAACATGCCCATGGATAATAATCATATATTTGCACGATACCAATAGGACAGGAAAGGATTATTTCTATTAATAATGGATCAACAGAAGTGACAACATTACAGACTTCTGTGTCAGCACGGTTCGAAACCAAGAAACCAAGTTCCTTCCAACTGGGCCTCCACCACTTCAATCCTCCACCAAAGGCAAGATCATAGGAGAGAGACAATGAGGTTCTCTCGACAATAGGGAAAGAGCTTGGGGGCTGAACACTATGTTCATACTTGAGGGACAAAGGGATGCAGACTCAATATGAAGTAATTTCTCCGGAGTAACTTTGCTCTCCAAGTTGAATGATTTCTTCCCTTTTATATAGCTCGGAAATGTGATTTTATAGTCTTCAAAATGCAACTGAAGGGCTGAGTCAGAACATTTCCAGTATGTGGAAGGCTAAGGATCAGAGATATCCTATCGTGACATGGAAACTTGACTCCATTTTTGTATTTTCTGGCACAAATCTTGATGTACGTGGGTTTTAGTGGAGCATCCTGCGTATACACATGTTGTATAGAAGATAGGGCGCATATATGTGGAAAATGTGTATTTTTAGCTCTGGATTCATCAAAAAGGGATGCCAAGTCTGCATAGGGAAATGGAAAAAGGCCCTCTGTGCAAGATAGCAATGGTGAGGCAAATATTGTTATAACAATACTGCTAGTGCCATTTCCTGGTAGTTTCCTTTGATGATAAATTATGTGTATTCAATATAAGAATAGAAATTTGTTTTTAACCTCTATCGACTATGGAGTTTTTCCTTGCTAATGCCTTTCGATGTATAAGATTGTTTGGAATCTTGGAGCCAAGAATATTGTTCAAGCACAATAAGTTGAATAATTTTTTAATTCATTATCACAATGTACATTTGATTATATAGATGTAGATATATAGGCTCTATGATGTCACATTTTTCTTAGTTATGCTTTGATAATAACTTCAAGTAACTTTTAAAGAAATTCATAGTTATAAATGTAACAATACATATTTATTGATGCATGTAATCCCAAACCAATATATATTTCAACCCTTCATTAAATTATGGGAATAAATCACCCTAGTATACATTCTTTATGGTTTACAACATATCCACAATCATATGACTCATAAATTATCAATACCATACATGGATTTTTCTTCTTAGGGCATGCATTTTTTTCCATGCCATGGTTTCATTCGTTTTAATGCATTTTTTTGCATTTACAAGACATTTTTTAGCCTTTATGCACAACAAAGGGTTTTTGGTTTTGAAATGCACAACTTAAGGTATGAACATATGTGAAATTATAAAATACAAATTGCGCAACTTGAACCACTAAAATTGGAGGTCATATGAGTCTTAGGTGTGCATCTTACAATAAGATGGTTTTACCCTTCATTTTACAAAAAGTCTTGAATCTTGGTTCAAGGTAGAAGTCCTTATTCATTTGAAAATACACTCTGGATTATATATAGATTTAGAATGTTATTAAATTCACCTAAGAACTTGGGTCACTAAATTTGGATATATAAAGAAGCATGCACATGTTTTTCCATTAGGTCACTTTCTATTGTTTTGGACTATTAGTTTACAAGGTAGAATTCCCTCTTTTACACAACAACCACGTTTATGTTTTTAAATGAAAATCTAAATATGTAGAAATGTGTAAAGTTATACACACTTGAAAACTTGAATCACTCAAATTGCATGTGTGTTAATAGTTGGGCGTGCATTTTTGTCAAGCTTGGCATGCATTTTTCACAAGGGAGAAATTACAATTTAAAAACAAAACATTTATTTCTTCAGTGTGAGTGTGCATTTGTAGATGTGGAGGATTTAACAAGCTTGAATTAGGGTTTTATGAATTTATAGTAGAGACCCTAATCATATTCATTTTTATCATCAGATATCGAGAACATTGTCATCTACATATGGCTCAACTTTTTCAACTTCTTAGTCTAACACATCTACCTGCTCCTTGTGTCCAATACATCATAAGCATGGATTTCATTCTACATGATAAATTTGATTTTTTTTTTACTTTATTCTCCACCCATCGAAATGTCGATGCACATGTTCCTGGTCACAACTCCAATGGCCATTTCCCCACTAGTCGCTTCTCCAACTGTCAATGCCCCAAGTGATTTGATGATGTGACAAATTGTTCCTGTCCTCTATCGCAACTCCAACGATATTTTCCCGCCATAGAGTTGCAACACCGATGGAATTTTCCCTCCATAGCGATTCCACTTTGACAAATTGTGCCATCCCTATCATCATTGCTTCGACAATGTCTGCTCTCTATAATGTCACAATTTTGATGGCATGCGAGTCGACGTTATGACAATATTTCCATGCCATTACATCGCATGACTGTCAAACACTTGGATGATGAAACTCTCCCAGAAAATTACACATGGCAGTCTTTTGCGTCAAACACATGACACTTGTATATGATCATTGTCGATGCGACATTATTTTGTGATGAAATTTTGGCATATTAAATCTCTCCATAGTTGTCACGTTCCAAATTTGAAGGTCGGATGTACGATGGATGGTTACATTCATCTCTTGTGCGACGAAACTCCTTCGATGAACATTTTGAATATGATTCATCTGAAGTCCAACAAATATTTGTTGGAAATTCGTTGGAAATCGAGCCAAATTTTATAGTGTTAAGGGGGTAAGAAGAGAATCTAAATATTAAATGAAGGCCATAATTATACACCACAATATAACTATTGCAATAAAGTGGGAGTGAATACTTGGTTAAGAAAAATTAAGTTATCATTCATTGTGCAACACATGCATATCCAAACTAAAAGTATCTAGAACATGGCTTGAAAACATATGATTTATATTTTTAGGAAGGACCATTTTAATGCATGATTTTTTAGAAATTAATGGATGTGCTCGTTTAACAATATAAAATATAGAAATATTGTCACCCAACCATAGGCCAAAGCCACCCCCTAGCACCTTAACTTTGTCGGAGAATCATTCCGGAAGCAAAACCTAGGCTGGATAGCCAAACAAAGGTGGCACAACTTTCTCCAAGGATAGTGCACCAAGCAAGAGAAACAAGAGTTGATCAGAGATTCCAAACCATAACGAAGAGAGAGTCCAAGAAAAAATCGAAATCTCCTAGCTGCAGCAACTGCAATGACAACTCTCCTCCAAACTTGTGCACAAACTAGCCAACTGCAGTGCGCACAAGTGTTGCTTCTGCAGTTTTAAGAATATTGGCTAGAATGAAGACTAGCCTCTTGTATTTATACTATTTATGGAAGACTGCCTGGGCTAACTTCTCATTCTGGGTGCTAATTCTTTAGTATATAACATTTCCTTTAGCCAACTTCTAATTTTGGAGGCTAATAACCTAATACAAGTCATTCTCTTGAGCCGACTTGTCTTCTAGGGTTATTAACCAATAAATTAGGGTTTCTTCTTGCTTCCTGGAATATTCTATTCTCGTTAGGTTTACACGTGGAGGTAAATACCTCCCACAGCTACCATAATATAAACACTCCCTCCTAGTTAGGGAGGTATTGAAGGTAATGGTATTGAGAACAAACATACCATTCACCCAATAGCATCAACATAGTCGTATAGACTATCTCATGATTATATCATGAGCATCATCATCACTATCAATGTCATCAGCTGCATCATCTCTCAAAACCATACTCCATCTGAGTAATCCAACATGATTATGGATAAGTCACTCACTCTACAGAGTGACACAAGAGCCATTCTTCTAATCCGGACATATGTCCTAGAATAATAAATGTCCTAGACCATTTTTCGTCTGGAAATCTCTATCCATTGATCATCCATCTAGCTGATAATCATTTCCAATAGCTGACAATCATTTCCAACACTATTGATAGTATTCAAGGCAATCGAAACAATGTCATTCAATAGAACACAACTGTGTCTATCCATAGTAGTACACAACTACAATCTAGTGGTACATTACCACACCAAGTAGCACACAAATACTTGATCAGGGACATATAGTCACAATCAGTGGAACAAATCCACCACAATAGCATACATCTAATGTACAGAGACATGCAATATACATAACAATCATATCATCTGATATCAACATGCACATAAAACATTGTTATCATATAAACTGAATCATCTGGGCCATTATTCCACTCACATCTATGAGATCTAGAAGAGCATCTACCCTCAGAAGGTAAAACATCAATGATGATCTATCTCGACTATTATTCTCAAGCAAGGAAGAATAATTGTCCCGATTTCTGATCCTGGGCCATTCACCTATTTGGTCCATTCCTCCGGCACTAAACAAAGTGCAACCTAGAGAGAATGAGTCTGCCCTACAGAATGCCTATCCCTAATTGTTGAACCTGGACCATTCACCTATCTGGGCCATTCCTCCAACACTAAACAGAGTGCAACCTCGAGAGAATGAATCTTCCCTAGGGAATGACTGTCCGGACCATTTCCTAAGGAAATGACTATCCCACAACAAGCTCCAAAATGGACCATTCTTCGAAACTACTCACAACTGTGAGCTTTGAAAGAATGATTATTTGGCAAGGCAGACCAATCTTCTTGACCACTACTGAGAGTGACTGTCAAGAAGAGAGACTGTCCTAGACCATTCCCCATGTTATCCACAAGGGGAATTGTTGTCTACGATACATCATCAATCCATCAAACAATTTTCATTACGAAAATGATCGTTCGATCTGGACCATTTTCTGAACTGGAAAATGCCTGACTGTCAGAAATCTCAAACCACTTTCTGAAATAGAAAGGAACTTCTCATCCTGTACCATTTTTTTAACTGAAAAATGATTGTCCATAAATCAATAACCCTCCCAACCTGGGATTCATATCTTCCTTTTTCAATAAGGAAGTCATCTCCACAAGATCCAACTTGAGTACACAAACTCTTTCATCTTGGAGAGAGGCTTTACCAAAATGTCTGCTTATCTGCTCATCTGTGGATATATATATTGGAGAACTACTTTCTCTTTTATGGACTTCATCACGGAGAATGTAATGCTTGATCTCAATGTACTTCAGTCTTTCTGGAACACTTGTTTTTCTGAAGAATTCATATAGCTCTGATCATTACAGTATATCATTGTTGGATTCATCTTTTTTTTCCTGCTAGCTCATAACATCGTGGAAAAACTCAAACTGGAACATATCTATGTGGAACTTCTTCTATCATCATGAGAGTTTGTCATGGATTAGAAATCCATCATCCTGGACTTCTGAGTAACCATTCTGATTTTTATCATAGAAAGTTTTCACCATGCTTCTATTGTGCATGAGAAGCTTTGCACCAAGTTTTTTGAATCCATGAAAAATATTCTTCCATCTGCATACAAGGGTCTCTTTCTGGTATACCTCAAAGCCTTAAGGTTGCTTTACATACGCTCTTTGTTCAATTATTCTGGAGAACGATCTTTCCATTCATCTGATTTCAAATCCAACCCATGGATATTGTGGACGATATAATGGCTCATATAGAGGTATTTATGGTTTATTGGAACAAGCAATCATCATAGTCTTCTCCCTCCATCTGGGAGAACCTCTAGTTATGGATCTCACAATGCTTGGATAGTCTTCATGAGTCTTCCATACATTGTTCTTCACATCAGATTTCATTTCCTCTGCTTGATTTCTTTTAGTGAGTTCATATTAGGCTGGTAGTCTTGTGATTCTCGATACAATGACTGGTTGTTCTGGCTTTTCTTTCTCTCTTGGAATATTCATGTTCTTCCTCATGTTTCTCTTTAGCTCTTGGGTCCATGGAGTTTTCTATAGATTCCATGCCCTGAAGATTCCAACTTATTTCTTTCATCATAGGATCATGAATGTGGATGAACAACCAGGGATACTTTAAGGCTTCTTTTGAAGAAGACTTCTTCTAAAGTCACACTGAGCACGTGCTTCTTTTCATGGTTGTTTCCATGGATATATAATTCATCATCTTCAATGGATCATATAATTTAGGATTAGCTCCCTCCTAATCCTTGCTTCATGCATGAATGCATGCTCTTCTTTTGGAAATATATAATCGGCTCCCTCCATCTAACAAAGTCCACACTTCCGTCTACATCCTTATTGCCTTCTGCAAAGTGTCATAAGTCTTTTTCCAATTTCCTCTTTGATTGTTGACTTCTTTCTGTCTTTACTTCTTCTAGGTTTCTTCAATATTGATTCTGATTTCGGTTTATCTTGCAGCTGTTACTTATGTAATAACTTCCACATGAATTGTTACCAGGGGTTTTTGATGTACTTCATCCTTTCATGTGTATTTCCTAGCTTGTAGTCATTGTGATAGCAATCCTTATCTCGTTGTTCTTCCATAAGTATAGTTTCTCTTTGAATATATTATCTTCTAAGAAATAGATATGCAAGATATGTACAGAAAATATGGTATGTACAAGAACTATGAAGAGTATTATTACCTTGTCTTAGAAGAAGAAGTTTGTTTTGTCCTGCTTGGCTTTCTTTGAGGGTTCCCTTTCTTCGACAACTGATGCTTCTTGGGTTTCCTTCCTTTTCTTTAACTCAGGACAATGATTCTTGTAGTGACCATATTTTCGACAATTGAAGCATNTCTTTCTCTTGATTTGGTTTCTTCCTTGAGCCAAACTTCCTTTTGTTCCTGAAATTCTTGAATCTTGTTGTGAAGGCTTGATCATCGTATTTCTTTTGAGGTTTCTATTTTTCACTAATCCTTGATTCTTCTTGTTCACAACAATTCCAAAGTTCTTCAAATGTAGGATACACCTTCCTTGTGTTCGTGATTGTAGCAAATGCACCCCATGTCTTGGGAAAACCGTTGAGTACTATATTTACCAATTCCTTCTCTGAAATGATTTTCTTCAATAGCTTGTAGTTGATCTCTTAACTGATAGATTCTCACAAAGTATGATGTTATGTTGTCATCATCATTCATCTTCATGTCATGGAGCTCATTCTTCAGACTCGTTACTTGTCCAATGTTTTTGATTGAGAAGAGGTTTGTTAGGGCATCGTACATATTCTTAGACGAATCAAGATAGGAGATGCAGGGTATCAAGTGGTCTTTTATAGAATACACTATGATACTCATGGCATTGACGTCATTGTCTTTGAACTTCTCCATAGCTGCAACGTTCTGCGGTTCCTTCTCTTTTCCTTCTTCAAACTCTGGTTCCAAAATCTTTCCTTTCACGATATCCAACACTTTGTTCTTGGAAAGGATGAGATCAATCTTTGTTGTCCATGCTCTGAAGTTTGAAGCCCCTTCTAATTTGTTTTCTGACTTCATAGAGTAAGTCATGTATGCTTTGACTTGGTCAACCCTAGTTTTGACCAAAAACTCAAAATTGACGTCTTAGCTTACTGAGAGTACCAGGAGATGCACTAGGCTAGGGCACACTAGTCTATCTAGAAATTAGGTCAATCCATTCAATTAAGGTGCCTCAACGAGAGGGTTAGGGTTTCGTTGTTGCATCAAAAAATGGTTGCAACTGCAACTACAACTGAGAAAATCCTCCCAATTTATCTTTCAGTGGTTAGATTATCCGAAGATAGTGCGATCCCATAACCTGTTAGAAAGTAATGGATGTGCTTGTTTAACCATAGACAATATAGTAATATTGTCACCCAACCATAGGCCGAAGCCACCCCCGAGTAGCTTAACCTTGTCAGAGAATCATTCCAGAAGCAAACCCTAGGGTGGATAGCCAAACAAAGGTGGCGCAACTTTCTCCAAGGATAGCGCACCAAGAAAGAGCAACAAGAGCTGATCAGAGAGTCCAAACCATAACCAAGAGAGAGTCCAAGCCAAAACCGAAATCTGCTAGCTGCAACAGCTGCAACGACAACTCTCCTCCAAAACTGTGCACAAAGTGGCCAACTGCAATGCGGACAAGTGTTGCTTCTGCAGGTCTGAGAATACTGGCCAGAATGAAGATTGGCCTCCTGTATTTATACTATTTCTGGCAGACTGCCTGGGCCGACTTCTAATTCGAGGTGCTAATTCTTTAGTATATAACATTTCCTTTAGCCGACTTCTTCTTTTGGAGGCTAATAACCTAATACAAGTCATTCTCTTGAGTCGACTTGTCTTCTAGGGTTATTAACCAATTAATTAGGGTTTCTTCTTGCTTCCTGGAATATTCAATTCTCGTCAAGTTTACACGTGGAGGTAAATACCTCCCGCAACTACCATAATATCAACATGAATAACTCATTCCACCATTCTACCTACATGTGTGTTACACCAAATGTGTTGGTTTCTGCTATGGCTGCATCAGTGGAAGAAACTAACACTAATTCATCTGCAGGTGTCGAGGATTTGTTATCCAAGAGTATCGACTACAAACATCATTTAATTAGATATAGAAAAAG
>SNQJ01S0002241.1:211375-221575 GCA_010110895.2 Picea sitchensis
AAGAAAATATTAATATAATAAGTTTAATATATAACTTCTTGAAAATAACCTTACAATTAATTTATTAATTTTATTATTATTAATAATTTTGATAAGAAAATATTAATATGAAAAGCTTTTAATCTTTCAAATAAAGCATAAAGAAAGCAGATAATGGATAAGGTTGATTGGCTGGCCATGAAAGCGCCAACTAATCACCACTGAAAAGCCTTCCAAAGAATATTCGAATCTGCTTTTCTCAAATTTAAAAAAGCATGGCTTTCCCCCGGGAATTTTCGTGGTTGGCCGGCTCCTTAAAAGTTTAAAAACCCTACGTTGTTGCTCAATTTTTTCATACTGAAGCACCCAATATCATACGGTGAGTAATCTGCTTTGTTTTGTTTTGTGAAGGATTGATGACGGACGCTCCGCTAAACATGGATCATGCAAATCAATACTGCAAAGGCTCCACCTGCAACTGGCCGCCTGGCACTTCAAAAACACCCAGTTCAGAGTTGTGTGCGTCGAAACCAGCGTCGGCCACATGGGCGTTCGGTGCTATCGAGGCTAAATTCTGTTCCCGGATTAAGATCACTTCTGCCAGTTCCACAACGTCCAAAGAGGTTTACGAATGGAAAATCAGTGCTCGTTTCAAAGCTTCCTCCCTGTTCAAATTTATTTGACAATACTGCCATGTCGAAAAGTCCTTTCTGCAGTTCCGGGAAGGACTATTTTCGCCTTAATCCCTGGTTTCTTGGTTTATACTCATATTTTCTTTAAAGGAGCCTAATTTGTATATGTCAAGTCTCCTTTCGTATTTAAATAACAGGTTCAGTGTGCTCCAGAGATTTTGAATCTATACATGCAGCTTTTGTAGTGTTGAATATCATTGATATAACAGAATTCAGGTTATCTGCGAACTTCACTGTCTTCGCGGCCTTCCAGTTGCAATTAATCTAGACAGATGTAATTCTGTTTTTTCTTTTTTTTTTAAGTTTCTATTCTGGCGCATCATTGGATTGTAAGGAAATCTCCTCACGCTTAAGTTGATGAATGTGAATGTTATTTTATTTTAATACTATCAAATATGCGATCGTATTATCTCACGGATTTTGGATTAATTCTACAGTTTGCTCTCTTATATAACATGATAATCTTATACATGAATTGTTCAGTGTTTCAGTGGTGGAATTAAGTAAAACAAATGATGAATTTTGAATTGCATATCTACTAAATCTGAACTGTCCGAAAAATTGAAAAATCCCTCGATATTCCGTTCAAATTGATAAGATCCACTCTACCTGAAAAATTATAGCTTCAGCGGGATTCGTAAGGGTTAATTGGGTTTAGGATATTCATTTCCAGGTGTGCTGTGTGATCGCAAATGAGACTGCAGATTACACAGGGAATAAGCTATCCGTTATGACAAACTGTTAACGTCGTTGTTTGTCGCCAGTATTTGCGAATAATTTATGAACAGCGAACAATAGATCGATAAGCCAGTAACATATTTTTAGTTTCCAGAAACCTAACAATAATTAGGATAAAAATAACGTGAGAATGGCTAATCTTTTATACTGGAACAGCAATACATCTATAGGAAGAGGAATATCTGGTTATAATTGTATATCCAGCTTCAACAAGAGTGGATGGATGAATTTGAACATTTAAAAATGGAGTAGGGTAATTCGGGAGCAAACAGAATCGTTTTTCATGTAAAAAAAAAATGTGTTTAATCTGTTCAGATTTTCAGGATAGTTTGAGTTTTTGTATGGATCGAAGTTTTATGTATTTCAAAACCTTATCCAGCTGTTTTTCCCCATTTTAAATCAACCTAGATAATCAAAAAAATCGACCAAAATTTTGGATTAGCCCAAAATTTATAACAGAACCGTTTTTCATGTAAAAAATGTGTTTAATCCTGTCAGATTTTTAGGATAGCCTGAGTTTTTGTATGGATCGAAGTTTTATGCATTTCAGAACCTTATCTAGCCGTTTTGTCCCATTTTAAATCAATCTAGATACTCAAAAAAATAGACCAAAATTTGCATTAGCCCAAAATTTAAAACAGAACAGTTTTTCATGTAAAAAAATGTGTTTAATCTGGTCAGATTTTCAGGATAGCCTGAATTTTTTTGTATGGATCGAAGTTTTATGCATTTCAGAACCTTATCCAGCCGTTTTGCCCCATTTTAAATCAACCTAGATACTCAAAAAAATGGACCAAAATTTTGGATTAGCCCAAAATTTAAAACAGAACCGTTTTTCATGTAAAAAAATGTGTTTAATCCGGTCAGATTTTCAGGATAGCCTGAGTTTTTGTATGGATCATAGTTTTATGCATTTCAAAACCTTATCCAGCCGTTTTGCCCCATTTTAAATCAACCTAAATACTCAAAAAAATCGATCAAAATTTTGGATTATCCCAAAATTTAAAACCTCAAGGAAGAAAGATGGCTCCCAAGTTAGCCCACTCCTTTCACAATTTCACAATTGAATATGCAATAAACAGTAGTTTAAAAAAAAAAATCAATAACATTTAAGATGTATATTTGAAGCTTTTTTCAGTCTTAGTGTTTTCTCAATAAATTTGAATTTAAATTATAAATACAACATTTAGATTTAAGTGTGTATATTCTATTTATACAACATTTACAACGAATACCTTTTTACCAACATTTTTATTCCTATATCATTAAAACTTAAAACTATTGGCATTTTCATGAAAACCCTCGCCATATCATAAGGTATATGCACCATGTACAATTTGTAAATTTTTTAACATCTTACAGGTTGAACTATGAGACACCTATGAGATTTATGTGAAGACGTATATTCTATAGTATACATTAAGACATTTGAAAAAGTTTAGGATACACACCATTTGTGCTTTAAGCATGTCCTTTCCTTTATCCAAATACTCAATGTGTATAAGGTGCCTTATCATTTTGTGATTCCATAAGGGTCATACTTGTAAAAGATGTATTAGAAAGCATACTTGTGTACTGGCTTTTCCTAGATAAAATACTAAAAAGTCTCCTAAATAAAATTAGGAGGAGAATGTTTAGTTTCGTGTGGACTAGTAAAAAAGTAAAAGAAGGGATGCATTTGGTAAGTTGGAAAAATATTTCAAAACCAAAGCAGGTAGGAGGGTGGGGTATAACAAATATATTTTTTTTCGGAAAAGCTTTGGAAGCTAAAATTTTGTGGAGGTGTCTAATGATGTTTTTGGATGATGTTATACTTTTTGGGAATGGAAAAATCACAGAATGGACAGTTTATAAGGAGGTCCTGGATCTTTTTTGCAAGGCAACAGGAATGACTTTCAGTCTACAATAGTATTTATTTCTAGAAGTAGGCTAGTTAGATGAGGAGATTGTAAGCTTGAAGGAGATCATGCCTTTTGAAGTAAAACCTTTAGATGTTGGTTTCAAGTACCTAGGGTTTTTCATAAAACCAAAATGCTATACTAGGGCTGACTGGAACTGGCTAGAGAGAAAATTTGAAAAAAGGATCTCGAACTAGAACCATAGGTGGATTAGTTTAGGGGGAAGGGCCACACTTGTAAAAGATATATTAGAAAGCATACCTGTGTACTGGATTTCCCTGGATAAAATACTAAAAAGTATCCTAAATAAAATTAGAAGGAGAATGTTTAGTTTCCTGTGGACTAGTAAAAAAGTAAAAGAAGGGATGCATTTGGTAAGTTGGAAAAATATTGCAAAACCAAAAAAGGTAGGAGGGTGGGGTATAACAAATATATTTTCTTTCGGAAAATCTTTGGCAGCTAAAAGTTTGTGGAGGTGTCTAATGATGCCTGGACTTTGGCATGGGGTGATTCATAAAAAATACCTTTAGAAGAAATCCGTTGTTGAATGGGTCAGGGATGGCTGGAAAAAATGGAATGGTATTTCAAATAGTTGGAGAGCCCTTACATCATCATTAACTATTATTACTGATTGGATGGTTTAGAAGCTTGGTAATGGAAAGGATATCATAATTGGGGCTGATCCAATGATTGGATCCCAAAATTATTATAAACTAACAAGGAATCTCATAAACACACTAAAGGCACAAGGTACAAAATATCTTGCACAAGCAGGGACAAATGATCTAGAGGATACAAGTTATATAAGATGGAGAAAGGAAAAATATTTAGGACTAGAAGGAGAACAAATAGAGGAATGGAATAACTTTGTAAAGGGACTAATTGGTTCAGGTTTTGAATTAAATAATGAGAAAGATACCTAAATGTGGTCATGGGATACTAAAAGAGGACAGGTAAGTGCCAAGCTAGCTTATGATGTACCAGTGATGGAGGATATGGAGGAAGAAACATATTTCTATTGTAATGAACTTTGGAGCTGGCAGTTACATCTCAAAGTCATTTTTTTTTAATTGGTTAATGCTTGAACAAAAAATACTTACGTGGGAAAATCTAATCAAAAGAGGTATAATTGGGCCTAGTAGATGTGCATTATGTGGTAATAGTGAGGAAATAATGTATCACCTTTTTGTGGAGTGCAAATTTACTAAAAGTATTTGGTTTACAATAATAAAGGAGCTAAAAATCAATAATACTTGGAAAGGGAGACAATTTGTTGAGTGCTTTCAAAACTGGTTTAGGAAGGGGAAAAATGTAAAAAAATTCCTTCTTATATTTGTTGGGAGATTTGGAAGCAGATGAACCTAGTTAATTCTTAAGATTATCCTCTTTCGACGGTCAGGGTATGTAACATAATACTTCAAGATTTGGGTGAATTAAAAATTTCTCAACCTATTCAGCATAGAAAGATTGATAGGCCTCCTATTATTGATTGTGATCTAGCAGTGTGATTTTTTTATGGTGCTTCTCAAGATAGGGGTAATAAATGTGGGGTTGGAGCTCTTTTAAAATGCCTAGTTATGGGGACTTTCAGACTCAAGATGAATTGTGGTAGAGAAACTAACACCAGGGGTGAACTACTTGCTTTGTGGTGTATCTTATATTTTGCATATTATAAAAAGGTAACAAGGTTGCAATTGGTAGGGGACTCAAAGATTATTATTGACTAGTTTACTAATAAAAACAATCTACAGGTGGTTTCTTTGCAACCATGGATGACAAAAATACGAGTATTGAAAGGGAAATTTCTACAAATCAAAGCTCAACACATTTACAGAGAATATAACAAAGAAGTTGATCGACTTTCAAAAGAAGCATTGTAGTTGGACGAAGATGGAATATATTACACAGAGGGTACATAAATACAAACAGAGACTTTTGAAAGATTAGTCATCAGCTGATATAACAAATGTTATAAAGATGAAAAACTGATATTTTATGTATTTTTGTGTTTTGGAAAGGAAAACAGTTGATAGTTATTTCTAAACTTGTATCTTAGAAATACTTCAGTTTTTTGAAAAAAATGTAAATAGAACATATTTTTGTGAGGCTCCAAAAAAACGGATCATAAGAAATGTTCTAGAAAACAATGTTATGTAAAACCATTTTTATATTTACTAATATAAGCATTTTTTTTCTTGTGAAAAAAAGAAATTAATTCTAACAAGAGCGCCTTTCAATTAAAAAAAAATATTAAAAAAGCTCCCAAATTTTTGCTTCACAATTAACATTAATTCAATTTACAATGTAATGAAGAAATCCCATTCTCTTTTTCACTCTTATTTATACAAACGAAAGGTGGGGGAGTTGAACCATTTCCTCTCCCTAACCATTAGTATTCTCCACCTGACCTCAGGGCGTCGCGCTGACTGGGAGAGATCGCATCAACGACCGAGTGGGCCCGCCACCCGCTCGTCCAATGCTTTTGCTCCTTACGAACTCGTGCAAACGATGCCACAAAGATATGTGGACCCTTACTCCTTTTCTTTTCTATATTTCTCAACATCGCATTTCCATTCTTCAAATGTTTTATCAATGGAAAATTATATGGAATGTGATGTGTCCTCATTTAAGAGGAGATTTGAATGAAGCAATAATTTATTCCACTTTATTTCATACTTTTCCAATTTTAGCAACAAAGTTTTGATTAGTGTTATTTCCTTGGTTGGGTCTTCAATCTAGATTTTCAAGCATGTCTTGCTAATACATGGAGGGGAATGAATGACTTTGCTTTTCAACTAGATCACATCTTCAATAATTTGTATAACGTCATCTTGGGTTGAAAAGCTATCACATATAATATTAAATATAATGGAGAGGTGAGATGTATAAACAAGTGTTTCTCTCACTTACTATATTGTGCAATACAATTTACAATTATAACATCATCTTGGGTTTAAAAACTATCACATATACTAAACAAGTGTTGCATGGCAGCGTAGTCCCTACCAAATAATAAACTAAGCTTCCATGTTATATATATCCACTTATTTGTTGTGTTTGTTAGAGGGCTAGTGGCCACAAAACTATGTCATTTATAAAGTCAGACATGTGTTGGTTTATTATCATGTCACCTGAAATTTAAAAGCAAGAGAGTGAAAATCCGTGTAAGCCATAGTTGTTATTATAATGTCCAGGAGATATATGTTTCAGTCAACCACTATATACATCCTACATGAAATCTTTAGTCCACCATTCCGTCACATTCCTTGCTTTTATTTATTTGAAGGAGTAATGAAATCATGGTGTTTTCTAGGTGTATAAGATTGTGATTAACGTTAATCAAAGAATAGGAGTATGGTATGACTATCATGTTATAGTGCCTCATCGATATAATTATTTTTTTAAATTCTCTTTATCTACATCACTTTTCTTGGATCTATATACAGGAAACAAGGGCATTTTTATGCCTTGAATGGGTGTTGAAACCCTGCAAGCATCTGTGATTGGCATAGAAAGATTAGAGATCAGAGTGGAAATTGAGAGATGATGAAGAAATAAAAAATGAATTACAAACCAGATTGAGTAGCAACTGAGTTGAATTTAGGCAGTTTCATTATACTTGGATATTTGACTATCTTGATCCGGACTTTATTAAAAGTCCGTTGAAAAATGATTTTCGGATGCTTTATATGTATCTGGAGGTTTATTCTAGCTCGACATCCTAGATTTTGGGGTTCCACACTTGAGTTCCACTCCATAAATGTTGGATTGGTTGAACAAAAGGCTCATCAGAGTTTTATATAAAGATTGGAACAATATAGAATTTCATCTTGCCAAGGTTTGAATGTATCAAGATTTTCTAAGGTAAAGAGATTACTACCACTCATTGAAACATGCTCAACAAAATTTTATGTTGGAATCTTACACCCTATCACAAATTATCCTTGCATCTAAAATGTAAGGAGCGAAAACTGCAGATGTCGTAGTAGACTAGATTTTATTTAAATGGAAGTATTGGGCACAAACAAAAAACCTAATCGTGCATCTTTAATTATGGATTAAATAGCCTCTTAAATTCTTGTAGAAAGAGGTTCAATTCATCTATCAATAGCTGTACTGGAAAATGATTTAATTTTTTTTTTAAATAAAAAATTCAATAAAACAATATTAAACATTTGGAAACACCATAAATTTGTACTCAGCATGTTAACTAATATGTAGTCACTAAAATGATTTTCTTTTTTTTAAATTACAAAAATTCAATCAAACAATGTTAAACATTAGAAAACACCATAAATTTGTAGTCAACATGTTAACTAATATGTATTCAATGGGAAAACTCATCACTATAATCCTCTTGGCATGTACTAATAAAACATTTTTCATAAACAATATTATGAAATTGAGTACAGTTGGATAGTTTCTTTGTCTTTCCCTTTTAAGAAATCTCTCTAATGTCATTTTTTTCCTATTTGTGACCAAAATCTATTTATCCCACAATAAAAATGTGAGGAAGATATCCACTTCATGTCACAACACTTCAAATATGCAAACAGGTTTGATTTCATAATTATAAAACTATCTTCCATCTACATGATTCATGTGACAACACTTCAGATATGCAAATAGGTTTGATTTCATTCATAAGCTCCTTTATTTGGTCCTGGATGTGTTTGCTTTCGACTGTTCATTGAATTGGGTACACATTTCCATCAATTCTATGACAAATCTCGAAGGTTCAATGTTCTCATTCAATTCGAAGGCAAGTGCCTTCTTCTATACTAGTGGTAGCTTCTCCTAGATCTTCATTACTATCTGGGATGTAATTTGGTGTTGCAAACTAGGTTTTAGCACAACTCGTTGATCTTGAGAAAATCAATCTGGTTCATCTATTGGATGATATATTTTATACTTTCCTTATTCTTTCTGGAGCTTTGTTTATTCTTTTCTATGTCAATTTTCTTGAGTGTATCAAAGATGTCATTACCTTTGAATTCAATCAATGTTGTCTCTACAACAGACAAGGTATTCAGACAATCCTCCTTTGCCTCCCTAGAAAGTTTATTGGTTTCTTGTAGGTTTGTCTCCCAAACTTTCAAGGCCATTTCAGTTTTCACCTGTTCAGATTGTGAGAAAGGGGTGAGACAAGGAATATTGGCTTTCTTCTTGCATACAATGAATTCCTAAAATTTGGATCTGGCCATACAAGCATTGTTTTCTTTCTCATAAATACTTTTTAGAGAATTATTTATTGCCTTATAGTATTTCTGAATAGTATCCAATTTTTTATACAGATCCTGATTGACAACTTCCATATTTTCATTAATTTCATATGCTTGTTTTTGGAATGAAGTATTATCTATGTTTGTCTTTTCTAGTGAAGCTATTCTTGTCTCCAACTATTGTATTTAACTATCTCGCTAAGCAATTATGGAATTACTATTCTAGACATTCATCTCCAGTTTTTCCTGTAGTTGCTTCATCTGTTGCTTATAATTCAACCTGATTTGTTCTATGTCATAATTCATTCTGTTGGTGATAACATGTTATGTTCTCTACATTTCATTCTACAACTATTCAACCAAGAGAGAATTTTCTTGCATTTTCTTTGAAAGATTGCCCACTGACCATTGATTGGCAGTGGAAAATGCTCCTAGTGAATCCGCAACCTCTTTGAAAAATTCAGGGTCATTTTTTTTCATGTCCATCATATACTATTCTATGTTTCTTGGTGGTCACTCCTCCCTTCTGGTGAGATTCTTTTCTGATGATATATTTTCTTTTCTTATTGAAAAAGAAATTGGATGGGTGCATCTCTTCAGGCGATATTGGAGTGAGTTCGTCTAGATGGATGACTTCGGAACTGGGAACCTCAAAACTGGTTGATAAAGGAGTTATAGAGGGAATAGGGGAAATAATTGTAGTAGGTTATTCTGCACTAGTAATACTGGGAGTAACAGTGGTAGTAACTGGTGATGAAGGGGGAGAAGCATGAGCATATTTCATGAAAACTTCAAGGGAAGCTAATAACTATTGATCATTTAGGCCTGGCATTGATGCTTTTATATGTTTAAATAATGCATCTCTATTGTTCAACACTTGTTTTGTTTTTTCATCAATGGAGCTACTTCGTTGGGGTTCTGGGGATCTAGTTTCATGTGAAGATGGAATGGGATTTGACTCTCCTTGCAAAATCTTAGGCAAGTTATTCCTTTTGTGGTTTTGAAAGCTCAGGAAAGCAGCCTATTGGTTAGGAGGCAAAGACTGAAATCTGTTTCTGACTTCTTCATAGGATCTAGCTCCTCAGAAAACATTGTTGTAAGGGGAGTCTTCTGTTGAAAAGTCAACAAGAAACATGTGTGTAATTTACTTTTCCCTTAATTAAATTAGACAATAAATATTAATCTATTATCTCATTCATAACTGAGTGATTTGGAATTGTAACAGAATTACAAGTGTATTTAAGTGAGTTAAGCTTAGTTGTATTAGTGCGAGTTCAGTGAATTAACTATTCATTAATTCACAATCAGTTAACTCACATGCAACTGAAGAATTGCCACGGTTAACTACATGCATGTCATTCCAATGGACACCAGTTGAGATAACATGTGAAAAGGATAGTTGGCTATCAGTTGTGATTTGTTCACACATGCAGTGGATATGCTTATGAGCATGTGCAAATGATTCATTCGATTCATTGTGAGAATTCAGATTGCAGAGATTGTGTAGAGGAGGCAGGTTGTCTGGACATGGAAATTGGCACATGTATTTGTTGATTTGTGTCTGACAGTGTGAGATGATTGTATTGTACTGAGAGCTCTTGGATTAGAGTTTTGTATGAGATTGTTTCATGATTCATGATATACATAATATATGATAGTGGGGTTTTTAGC
>SNQJ01S0002241.1:226053-250547 GCA_010110895.2 Picea sitchensis
GAGACAGGATTGGGGTGAAGGATAATCCCTTTCTTGTTGAGAGGGAGTGTTGAAAAGTCAACAAGAAACATGTGTCTAATTTACTTTTCCCTTAATTAAATTAGATAATAAATATTAATCTATTATCTCATTCATAAATGAGTGATTTGGAATTGTAACAGAATTACAAGTGTAGTTAAGTGAGTTAAACTTAGTTGTATTAGTGTGAGTTCAGTGAATTAAATATTCATTAATTCACAATGAGTTAACTCGCATGCAACTGAAGACTTGCCACAGTTAACTACATGCATGTCATTCCAATGGACACCAGTTGAGATAACAGGTGAAAGGGATAGTTGGCTATCAGTTGTGATTTGTTCACACATGCAGTGGATATTCTTATGAGAATGTGAAAACGATTCATTCGATTCATTGTGAGAATTCGGATTGCAGAGATTGTGCAGAGGAGGCAGGCTGTCTGGACACAAAAATTGGCACATGTATTTGCTTATTTGTGTATGACAGTGTGAGACGATTGTATTGTACTGAGAGCTCTTGGATTAGAGTTTTGTATGAGATTGTTTCATGATTCATGATATACATAATATATGATAGTGGGGTTTTTAGCTTTACGCTTTCCCGGTAAAACTTTTGTGTTGTGTGTTATTGATATTTCACTTTGTGCATTGTGGTTGTGATCGTGATTTAATTGCTTCCGCAATAATAATAGTAGAAGCGATTATGTATTTAACAAGTGGCGGAAATTGTTAAATCAAGAGAATCACAGGAATACATTAATTTGTATCAAAATTTCTACATCTTCGTGTATATATATTTTCATGTTGAATTGGGCCAAATGATTCTCTACTATTTTGTGAGGATCATGTTTTTTGAATTCAATGTCAACTAATTTGACATCTTCTAAGGCTACAGCCTCAATTTTTGAATGACCAAAATATAACAATGTAAACATGCCAAGCTGTATGGGAAAAGCTGGCCATACATTTTTCTGAGCCACTTTCAAATCTTTGGTGGTTCCTCCTGTGACTGTTTGGTATGCCACTTCTCTGCAGACCATCCTATCAGAAAATAATTTTGGAAGGGAATGGGGAGAAATGAAGCAACCTAACAATCAGATGTAAGAGAAGTTATGTTCAATGTCTGAGTCTGCAATCATGCCTAAGTTCCCCATAATGTGCTCTGAAATCATGTGCGAAGGGTGACCATAGATATCTACATGAATCGATACCACTACATTGCGACAAATCTCATAAAAGAAATATTTCGCATTTTCTTCCCATAGTTTGGAGTGGTAGAAATGTATAGGCTCAAAACTAGTCGGGGTCTAGCTCCAGTTCATCAGGGGAAATGGAGTCATGAAGCAAATGTCATCCATGATGTAGGTGGAAATGTAAAAGGGAGAATGTTGGCCTCTTGATTTCAATGATTTGTACTCGGAAACCTCCTTGGCTAGGTTATCAGACAACATTTTTTCTTAGTTGAATGTATATCCTTAGACCACTTCATTGATTATAGACACCCATTCAACTGTGAAATGTGTCGGGTTTTTCCTTCCAAATAGAAGACAGACCATCATGGCAATGCATAAAATATGATCATCTAAGGATGTTGTGGAATATATACCATGAACGTTGGATTTAAACTTGGCTGGATTTCCCCACCAGGTCTTGATTATTTCATAACCAGTTTGACCATATTGAGTGCATTCTTTCCTTTCAAAATCCAGAATAAATGCTGCATTATATGTGTATTTGGGTGTGGAAGATAGTTTATACATTACTTGTATGTCCTTGAGATGAAAGGATCCAACAAAGTTGTTTTAGTAGCTGATAATGCTTTTGGTTTGAATGTCAATGTGTTCCAGAGCCCAACTTATCATGTCATTGTAGGGTATTATCTTTGGTCGAGCAACAATCATGTGCATTTCAGACTGAGCTACCAACCTGAGCTTGGCTGAGAATGACTTGTCTTCTTCTTCCGCTGAATCGTCCAAATAGAAAATAATATCATGTTCCAAGATATCGTAGATCTGTTTCCAAGACTTGATGGTGTCTGTAATTCACAAAGTGGTGTCGGAGAGAATATTTGTGTTTGAGTTGGAATCATCTGTTGATTTATCTTCTTCTTCCCTAGTTTGCATGGCACCATAATTCTCAGAGAAATAAAATTGACCTTACTATGATAAGAATAGACTCTAAGCTCTCAATTACTGAATGGAAAACTCTAATTGCAAATGGTAGATTGACTTGAGATTTGAAATGTGTTTATTCATAAAGTCTATCAACCTTGATATTGATCTACTGACAAGGTGATTATTAAAAATCTATGGAATTTATTAACTGACGATTGCAAAAATATTTAACCTTAGAGAGTTATAAATGCCATTAATACTTTGGCGGTTCGACGTTTGCAGGTTTTGAATGAAAGACAGGACATATCTACGGAAGGTGGAATTGCAGAAGCAAATAATCATTAACTAATCACTTTTATATTTTAATTAATCATGTTTTAAAAATCCTTTATCATTAAGTACTTCGAAACTTCGATATTTTTGGGTTTTGAATGAAGGATGATAGAAATCCTCTCAAGGCATAATTCTTGGAGTAAAAATTCAAATCGTTRTAGGTATTTCAGGGCCTTAGAACCTCGTAGTTTCGAAACCCTCAACCATCCGGAAAGCATTGTTTGGTTTATTTTCCGAAGGGAAATCTCCCAGAGTGACATGGCAGTGATGACGTGATTTCTAGTGATGTGTCAAGAAAKATGGACGACACATTTCAACTGAAAATGTTTGAATAAGATGACATGAATGTTTAAAACAAGTGCCAGGTGCCAACCCAAGAAAAAATTTAATGACACRTGTATTATAAATAATTTGTAGACCCTTTTAAATATTATCGCAAGTAACTATCTTTGGGACTTCGTAGCTTTGTAGATTCARGTTTTTTGTTGTTTAGATTCCTTGAAACTCCTGAAGCACAAAGTCCCGAAGTGACTGCTGAAGGTTTTCTTTTAAAATTTGGGTAGGTTTATAATACASAAAACATGAGAGTCGTTTGATCAAATTTAATGGAATTCATCAACGAATGATATTGTAAGTTCCTTATTAATATTAATACATAACGATCATGGATTTATTTAATTGAAAATAAATTCCTAAGTTTTTTTGGTGAAATTTTATTTTCAAGAGGTAAAAACAAAAGATTTTAAAATTTAAAAGTTTAAAATCCTAAAGTGTTCTAACAGCTTCAAATATCTTACAAGATGAAGAAGATATTCTAATATTGGGCACTCGGGGTGTCATCCTTAGACATATCAGACAACTGTCCATTTAGGTTACAAAGAATCAATTTTACAAGATGAGGTCCAGATGTGGAAATGGTGATGGAAGATGCTTTGGAAAACCCAAAGTTTGGCATAAAACTAACACCTATATGTGGGTTCATATCAACAACACCTTCACATTTGGAGTTTCAAAATCACACATGTTTTAAGAACAAGAGACAACTTGCGAAACCCCAAATAGTCGAAGTGTCGCAGATCTGAATGCGTGAAGCGCCACGTCACTTCGGGCATGTACCACTCCAATAGTTTTCAATGCAGAACAGGTCTAAATCGTCAAATGCCAAAGAGATAGAGTCAATAACTGCTGAGATACTTAATGATAAGATACATTAATCTTGGGTTAGTTGGAAATAAACATGGTTAATGACTCTGGGCCCATACCAGTCTGGGAGTTATAAAAACTCTGCATAGAGAAACTCCCGAAGGAAGAAGTGTTAGAGGCACGTGGCAACCATCCATGAAGGACATGTGGCATCAACTGGTAAGTACACATGACATTATGTGATGCGATGTAGCCACATCAGTCTAGGCCCGTACTACTCTGGGATTTATACAAGCCCCACATTCAGAAACCTCTGTAGACCTAAGCATCGAAGAGACGTGGCATCAATTAGTTGCCAACACGTGTCATAAAACTATCGCAAATACATGGCGTCCATCATTTAGGGGACGTGGTGCTCATATAGACCATGAAATGTGGTACTCGTTTAAAGAATATTTTGCATTTTCCATCTATACTATTTCAATTGACACATGGGACATATTATTTATGTGACATGTCAAGGTTTTGACGTGTCCTATAACTCATTTGTAGACCCTTTTAAATATTATCGCAAGGAACTATGTTCGGGAGTTAGAAACTTTGTATATTTGGGTTTTTTTTTGTTTAGATGCCTTGAAACTCCTGAAGCATGAAGTCCCGAAGTGACCGTTGAAGGTTTTCTTTTAAAATTTGGGCAGGTTTACAATGCAAAGAACACGAGAGTTGTTTGATCAAATTTAATGCAATTTATCAACGTATGATATTGTAAGCGCCTTATTAATATTAATACATAACGATCATGGATTTATTTAATTAAAAAGAAATTCCCTAAGTTTTTTTGGTGAATTTTTATTTTTAAGAGGTAAAAACAAAAGATTTTAAAATTCAAAAGTTTAAAATCCTAAAGTGTTCTAACAACTTCAATTATATTACAAGATGAAGAAGATATTCTAAGATTGGGCACTCTGGGTGTCATCCTTAGACATATCAATCAACTGTCTATTTAGGTTACAAAGAATCATTTTTACAAGACGAGGTCCAGATGCGTAAATGGTGATGGAAGATGATTTGGAAAACCCAAAGCCCAGCATAAAACTAACACTTATATGTGGGTTCATATCAATGACACCTGCACATTCAGAGTTTCAAAATAGAGAAGGTTTTAAGAATATGAACAAGCGACAACTTGCAAACCCCCAAATAGTCGAAGTGCCACAGATCCAAATGCATGAAGTGCTATGTCACTTCAGGCCTGTACCACTAGAAGAGTTTTCAATCCAGAGCATATAGAAATCGCCGAATGCTGAAGAGTTGTAGTCAAGAATTCCCAAGACAGTTAATGATAAGATACATTAATCTTGGGTTAATTGGAAATAAACATGGTTAATGAATCTGGGCCCGTACTAGTCTGAGAGTTATACAAACTCTTCATAGAGAAACTCCCGAAGGGTGAAGTTCCAGAGGCACATGGCAGCCATGCGTGAAGGACACTTGGCATCAAATAGTAAAGACACATGACATCATGTGACGTGAGGCGGCCACATCAATCCGGGTTCGTACTACTCTGGGAGTTATAAAAGGTTTTCATTAAGAAACCTCTGAAGCCCTAAGTACGAGAGAGACGTGGCATCAATCTATTTCCGACACGTGTCATAAAAATGTCGCAAATATGTGGCATCCATCGGTCAGGGGACATAGCGCTCATATAGACCATGACACGTGGCACTCGATTAAAGAATATGTTGTGTTCATCATCTAGACTATTTCAAGTGACACGTGGCACATATTATTTATGTGACACACTAGCCTTTTGACATGTCCTATAGTTCATGTGTATACCCTTTTAAATATTATCGCAACGAACTGTCTTCGAGACTTCGGAACTTCGTAGATTCGATGTTTTTGTTGTTTAGATGTGTTAGGATATTTAGACACTTAGAAGTTAGTTAATATCTACTTGGTATAATGTGTCGTTAGGTAAAAGTGTGTTTCTTAGTGTGTTTCTTTAGTATGCATTAGTATGCATTTGTAGTTAGGAAATACGACGGTCACGATATGTCCCCGACATAGAGTGATCTGACGATTCATATTCTCCTCGATCTTAACAACCATTGATCTGTGGCTTAACACTCTATTGGTCCATGATCTCTATTTAAAGAGAATGGAGGTTTATTTTCTGATGATTGAGTGTAAGAAAATCTCTTGTAAATTCTCTCTTTAATATTTTTCTTTTGCATTAATAAACTGCTCCAAGTGGCTGTGTTGGTTGGGGCCGTGGATGTTTCCCCGTAGAGGTTTTACCATGTCAAAAAATCGGTGTGTCAATCTTTGATCTGGTTGTGTGAGTGGTTACTGAAGTTGTTCTTCCTTTTTTGGAATACCTGTGTTGTCGAACATGGTATCAGAGCATGTTTGAAGACTCGCTCTTGTTGTAGATCAAGATCGTGAAGCCGAGTTGCCTAATCTCCATTTTCTGTCATTTTCGTACATTTTTGGGCAGAGAGGACTGTTTCATTGCACCCTAAGTGCTCATTTAAGTCAGGAACACTTTTATTTTCACTCGAAAAGGTTTATTTTTTCCCAATAAATGACCATTTCAGTCAGATCTGGAGGTATAAATCCTGAATACACATTTTTAAAATTTTTGCAAAGTATTATTTTGGTTTTATATTATTTATTTCCAGGTTTCTACTCTTTTAGATCTATGTATGATCTTTTCCCCGTGCCCTGTGTGATCTTGGAAAATTAGAAACAGATAGGAAAAGATGCATCTTCCAGGTAAGCTAACCAAGATCTAACCCTTCTTGTCATCGAGAAGCGAAATTGTTTTCTTGTGTGAAAAGAGTTTTTTTAGCACGCTCTCCAAGGTTGTCTTCAACAACAAAAAGAACAACAACAATCCTCTAGTTAAACAATCCAATATGTTTTGATAGACCATTTGGTGAAAGGTTTCCTTATTAAGTAAGAGGTCTTGAGTTCAAGTCTCTCTTTTTGTTACTTTTTTTGAAAAAGTTCATGCTAAAATTGTAAAGTGTATTTCACTTCAAGTATAAAAGTGAATCACTATAAGTAGTTTTAATATTTTATTTTAAAGTTATTTATTTTGCATGCAGTTTTCTTTTACAAAGTAACTTCATTGTAAAAGTGATCCCCACTTCTCTTTATAAAAGTGGGTCACTTCATAAAGAAACTTACACCACCACATGGTCCTTTGGTTATCGTTTATGCCTTTTTTTTAAAGGGCATAACTCTCACATCCGAAGTTCGTTTTCAATGTTGTTTTTTTAAAACCGCCTAACTTTCTGAGATCTTTCCATCCAGATCATCAGTTTCAGTTTTAAAATCCATATTATATTCATATTTAATATGAATTCTACAAGTAATCTCTTGCTTACCAGCACCAACTACTTCTAATGGAAATCCCATATGGAGGATTTATTAAGAGGTAAAGGCTTGTACTGGATTACCTTGGGAAAGGAAACAACACCCACTGATGATGATAAAAAATTTAAATGGGATAATAGGAATGACGAAGCATGTGGATTAATTGGAATTTCCATATCTCCTATCTTCAGGTTCCACCTTCAATCAATTGATCAACCCAAAGAAGATTTGGACAAGATTGAATCTATGTTTGGTAAACATAATATTATTCGAGCACAACAATTAGAAAATCAAGTATTGACTTTAAGTCCAAATGATTTTTCTTGCATTGAAGACTATCTATCTAAGTTTAAAACACTCAGAACTTTATGTGAAGAATGCAAGATAAAGATAGAATAAGATCATTGCATCTATCTTATTCTTTCTAAGCTATGCAGAGAATATTCTTTGTTTGTATCTACATTTTATGCCATGCAAGAGGCTCTAGGGACAACTTATAAAAAAATCAGTCTTGAGAACTTTTGTGATGCTTTGATTAGAGAGAAAGATAAGCTTGTACAACTTGGAGTGATCAACACTGTAGGTACCTCCAACAAATCCTTAGTCATCCATCGGAAATATAAACCCAAGAATCCCAAGAAGGAACATCATTGCCACAACAACAAGTAATATAAGGGTCCCAAACCCACTCAAACAACTTATTGTCTTAATGGTGACAAAGGAGCAAAATATAAAAGTAATAAGACTGACAGACATTGCAACTTTTGTGATAACGATGGTCATGATGAGTCCAAATGTTTAAAGAAGATGACATCTTTAGAAGCAACGATGAAGAAGAAGAATATCAATATTGATTCTACTTATTCTTATTCTTCTCATGGACATGTTCTTTCTTCTTCTAGTTTCTCTTTCAATACAACTTCTACTTCTTCTTCTGATGAGTGGCTTATTGATTCTGGAGCATCTTATCATATGGATAAGGATAGAGACATATTTTCTTCTCTAAATGAATTAACACTAAGAAATTGTTTTTGGGTGATGATAGATCTCTTAGTGTTGAAGGATCTGGAATAGTTCAAGTAGAAAACGATCATTTCAATGTTGTATTATGTGTTCCAAGTCTTTCTTGTAACTGTTATGAGGAAAATCTCTCTATGGATAGGGTGAACCACAATAGACAAGTATGACTGTAGAAATCGACTCAATTCAAACATATGCTATATAAACTGATGTGCAAGAGAAGTAAGAAAGAGGCTTACCTCATCCAAACGTTTGATGATGTCCACCGTTGAGAAATTTGACCAAAATATTTATACCTACAACGAGTTCTCAACAAACAAGAAAAGAAAGCATATAGTGATGATATAACAGGTTAGCACATTAGATCACATAATCCATCAATATACAAAACAAACATGCCCATGGATCATAACACATATATTTGCAAGATATCAATTGGAGGGGAAAGGAGTATTTCTATTAATAAATGACCAGCAGAAGTGAAAACATTATAGACTTCTGTATCGGCACAGTTCGTAACCAAGAAACCAAGTTCCTTCCAACTGGGCCTCCACCACTTCAATCCTTCACCAAAGGCAATCTTATATAAGGGAGGCAAATAGGTTCTCCATCAATAAGGAAAGATCTTGTGGATTGAACACTATGTTCAGACTTAAAGGACAAAGGGATGTAGACTCAATAATTAAGTAATAATTTCTCCAGAGTAACTTTTCTCTCAAAGTTGAATTCTCTCCCCCTTTCCATAGCTCAGAATTGGCTTCTTTATAGCCTTCAAAATGAAATTGAAGGGCTGATTCAGAACATTTCTAGTATATGGAAGGCCAAGGATAAGAGATCTCCTATTATGACATGGAAACCCAACATTTAATTTTGATTTTCTGTCACAAATCCCAATGTACACAGGCTATAGTGGAGCAGCCAATGTATACGCTTGTCCTATATCTTTCAAGGTGCACACAAGTGGAAAAATATTTGTTTTTGTCTCTAGATTTATCAATCAAGGAAAGTAAGTTTGCATGGGGGAATGGAATAAGGCCCTCTCTGCAAGATTTCATAGGGTGAGGCAAATCTTGCTATAATAGATGCCCCCTAATGTGTGAGGTCATAGGAGAATCTGCGATGGATGAAATACATTATAAATAACCCACAAGTGGAGTGGTAGAGAACCAGATGGATGAACTCGATCATTCATTACATTATGTACTGACTTTGCATACATGGATTCCAAAATACATTGTAGATCCATGTGAAAAATGTACCAAAAAATTGTTCGTGGCCATGAATAGGCGAATACAAATGCAGTTACATGCCAAAAAAATGTCATAGTAATGAACAAGGCCCAGTAGAAGCAATATCAAAACCAAACTGAAGATATCTGTATACCATGGAGTACAATTTGATCTACCATGAACACTGAAGTCGTATAGGTACTGGTCCAAATGAAAAGGAGGCAACAACTCAGGAAATATGTGGCCACATAGTGATGTCTTCAAGTCTTCTACACAATCCACCAAAGGTGCAAGTTTACATCATGTGAATAAAGGAGTCGAGGTCGAACATAATGAGACATCGTTAGATTATCGATCATTGATTTATATCGTTAACAAACACAAGACAACCTACCGATAATGAAAGTAGGTATCAAGGCACCGAGTACATTCTTACAAGTGTGAATAGAGGATTTAGTGTCGAACACCTGAAGAATCCATCGATCAGGAGACATTGATGTATTCCCAACTGTCGATGGCGAGAGAGCCTGGCACTAATGACTGCAAGTGTCAAGGTACTCATAAGACTCTAGGCCTCGTTTCTAGAATAAATGGGTTGATGTCGATGGAAAGAGACCTGCTAAAAGGAGATAATTAAGGCATCTCTCATCAATCAGCACGAGGTACAAAGCAGGAGCTTCATGATTTGGTGGAAATCGGATGAAGAACAATTTCACGAACTAATGAACCTGTGCATTTTTCGCATGTCCCAAGTGCAAACGGTACATGAAAAAAACCCTCTGAATAGTAGCCAATGATGAAAAATTGCTAACAAAGGAGAGGCTACCACCAATAAGGCTAATGACATCCAATACACTGCACAAATCCCAATGTGTGAATAGATGTCTTTCCGTTGAACAAAAGGGAAACCACCCAATCAACAACCAATGATGAAATGTCAACTGTTCGGTTCAAGGTTACCTACCAATGATGGAAGTAGGGCCAGGGTGCATGATAGGACTAAAGTATCATGTGATTATGAGACAAACAGAGTGTATGGACGACATGCAAAGTCAAGATTTATGAGGAGTGGTCGACACAGGTTGATATAATTCCTTTGAACAAGAGCACAAGACATTTGATGGACCCTGGTAGTAGAGACCCAATGATAAAATCATGAGATGCAAGAGGCATCAATGAAGTTCCCTGCAAGGACTAGAAGAGTAACTAGTCGGTAGAGAAGACTCTATAACGAGCTCAGCTTCCTAAGGCCATGCTAAACCCAAAATTATGATGAATGGACTCAAATCACTTTGTTCTCTATTCAAAGGTGACATGACTATTGCCAATATAAGATAATACTCCCTTCCCGCCCATCATTTTTTGTGTTTTTACAGACAAATGAATGCTATGATATAGAGGAGGAAAGGACTGTCGCAAGTAAGCGAAACTAGTTCCAGCAGTGGAACATAGCTATGCTCAATGTAGGGAAGTGCATGTAGGAGATGGGCACTCAGGGGAATGTTCCCTCCTAGGTATAGGGTGTCAAATTGCAAAGGATATAAACAAGGCTCTTCATGGTTGAGGATGAAAAACTACTGAGGCAAATGGTTTATAACGCAAAGCGAGTACCAGCTATAGGCTCAATACTGCAAGCAGGGGTATGAGATGTAATCACAACTTAATGCCAAAAAATGTCCCTTTTTGTGTCTTTTAATCTACTTGGTGTGAAAAAGGGATAAACTTGTGCCAAGTAGATGTCTCTTCAAAACCAATTTACAAGTGTGAAAAAGACAAGTTCACTCTGTTATCTTTTAAGTTTTTGATAACACGTCAGAAAAGAGCTTAAATAAGACTCATGATCTTTCAAATCCAATTTAACAAGTGCGAAAGGGACAAATCACTCGACAATATTTTCACTTTTTTAAAAGATGAGATGGAAAAGAGCTTAAATTAAAATCGTTATGTTGTTCTAATCAATATGTAATGGGGGAGGCCAAGGCTCCAGTACCAACTTCTATGGAATGTAACTATTCTACAAATAGCTGAAATAAGCTTGGGAAAACCCAAACCTCTCCAAGTCGAGGAGGACAAAGTGCTAACAGAGATTATCGTCTCCGTGATATATCAGATAATGTCTCTTCTTGGAAAAGATATAGGCAAAGGCATTGGATACCCAACAAGACCATCCCAATCAAAGGGAACTTCGTCAAGACTTGGAGGGAGAGAAATCGGGAAGAGTACAACTCTCTCTTGTTCAGAAGGTGAAGTACTAAAAATGCTAAGGACATGGCATAGAAGGTATAGAACCAGAACCAGAAGAGCGGGATCGACCAAAAATTGCATTGGCATGACTGCTTCCTTAGACTTGTCACTCTCCAAGAGAAGAGTGGGGTCGATCAAAGATTGCATCGATATGAAAACTTCCTTAAACATTTGTTGAATAGGATGCAAGACAACAAGGTAAAGAGGTGCGTTATCCCCTAAGGGAAAAGGGGTGTTGTCAGTCGAAGATTGCATCGACATGACCACTGGTTGAATGGGATGCAAGACAACAAGGTCAAAGGATCCATCAACCCCTAAAGGAAAAGGGGTGTCAGCCGAATATTTCATCGACATGAATGTTGTATCAACCAAAGAGGGAACATAGTGTGGGGAAGACATAGACAACTCGGAACTTGAAGGGCCCTCAAGTGAGAACCAAGCTTCCAGTATCCTTGCAGAAGCAGGACACAAATGGGTAAGGTGATTTCCTTCGCAAGTCCTATAAAGGAATATGGCCTTACATCTAAAACATCGATGCTTCTAAATCGTATGAATGCCTCCAACATAACTTGAAGTGGCTAGTGACATGCTCCCAACATGAATTGCAAAGGCTAGTAGCAAATATCCAACATGACTCGCAGAGGTTGGTGATGGATCCCCAACATGACTAGGAGAGGTTGGTGATGTATGTGCAGTGAGACTAGAAGTGACCAGACATGTACCCCTAGCATGACTTGTAGCAGCTGGTTGCAGGTCTTCAACATGACTCACAAATTTTGTCAACGAATCTCCAACATTACTAGTAAAGCTTGGTGATATAATTCCAGTATGACACAGAGTGACTGGACTTGTGCCCCCAACATGACTTGTAGCGGCTGGTTGCAGGTCTTCAACATGACTTGCAGAGGTTTTCGACCAATATTTAACATGAATAGAAGAGGTTGGTGATATAATGCCAGTATGACACACAGTGACTAGACTTGTGGCGGTGGTTGATTGCGGCATTTGAGACCAAGGTCCAGGGAATGATTGGTTTTGAGAAATTGCAGGCCAGGAAGGATATTGTTTTACACCCTGTCCCTATTTGGTAGGATAACATCCTCCTCCATACTGATTCATAAAGGGTTGTAAGGGAATCGACACCGAGGAAGTCACTTGCGATGAAAAAGTGACATGACCAGGGTTACTCATGTGAGGATATATGTTTCCCCTAAACGAAGAAACTTCTTGAAGGGGATTGCCCATACTATAAAAATAAATTCCCTCGGATGAAACACCAGAGGACAGATGGAGATCCTCCATGGGAAAAGTCTTTGTAGGAATCAACATAGAAGAAGAAGGATAAGTGGATGGAGTGTAATAAGTAGAATGATTTCCTAATTTGGAACTTACTTCTCGCATGGTGGATTCGTAGGAAGGAAGATTCCAACCTCCTACCATAAGAGGTGTTTGAGGGATATGACTCCCACCAAATGGAGAGGGATAATAAGGAGGCATCATGCCCCCAGACCCAAAACTTGTATTCGCATAGGGAGGTGAGACAAAGGATGGCAAGTGCGAAGACATATCAACAGGAGAATGACTAGAGACCCAAGGCGTGGACTGAGTTCCATAGTTCTGCATACCATTATGAAAAATAGAAGGATTTGTCCCCATGAAACAAGTGGGCATCATGGGGTAGGTAGTAGTAAATGAGGAGGCAAAAGGAACTCCACTATCCATGATAATAAAAACTCAGTAAAGACCCCTAAGGCCAACTAGTAATCAAAGAGCACACCAAAAGTCAAACGACCGATATGCATGCAAACAAGATAAAGCGGTTGAGTGGCCTTCCTCCCTAAAGAAGGTATGTCTCGTCCAAGAGGGACCTGAGCCTCCCTGCTAAAGATCATAGGTAACAAAATTAGTTATAAGGGCCCTCGTGGGCTTAACAACTAGTCAGTCAGATCCCCCCAGAGAGGTAATCCTCCATAAATGTTGTGTTCTGTCCGACCCCTATCTGACCCAGGGTATTAGCAGAATAACCCCTGCAAGTAACCTATGAGATACCTAAGTCAAGCAACTAATAAACCACTATATAACCAATGCACAGGCGAGAAGTCGTATGTTCGGATCACCATATGGGCAGGGTATCAAATCCTGAAACCTTGAAAGAACCACCTCTCATGGAGGTATGGGCACTAGCAAGATCCCCAAATACAAATAAATCCACAAAAATATCTCTAATGCTAGGCGAGTATCTGGGGGATATCCCTTAAACTAACTTCGCGTGACCTCTTGATTAACTTCGGTGTGAGTGGAGCCTCATGATCTTACCAATTATACAATGGACATATTGACTCCCTTTCTCAGACACATATGTTGATTTAATTTCCTTGGAGAATTTTAGTCACAAAATCCTATTCCAAGGCACTAAATCCTAGGCTAGCTTGTGCACACTAGAAAATAAAATCGTTACTAACAAATTTTGAATTATAGCGTTGATTTTATGGTTGTGATTACTCAAAAAGGTATGGTGATGAAACTCATGGTGTTATGACTTTGCAAGAAATTAAATATGAAAATAATGCAAATTCTAACTTTAAATTTTAATGTATGATATGCTCCTAAAAGTGATGCAATTTTCAACTCTACGATTCAGAAGTGAAAAATGCAATCTTTCACTGTATGCACTAAGCTAATGATAAAAACTCAAAAAATAAAATATGCCAAGTAATGCAAAATGCCTATTTTTTTGTATTTTCAATATATCGAAACTGAAAATGCATGGACTGAAAAGTAACTTGATATACAACCCTATTGTGTATAAAAGAGAGATTACTCAAGTAGGATATCAAGCAATGAAACACCCAACCCATTGTACAAGGACAATAAAAATGAAAAGATGAAGAGAAAAACTTTGCCCAAAAATTCAACCAAAAGAGGGTTTCCTGTCATCCCACAGGTACTCAACAGGCTCTACAGAGACCTAAGAAGGCTCAACAAGCATCAAATCCCACCCAACAAACACCACACCAATAAAAAGGAAAGGAGAAAAGGTGTATGTGATTGTTTGAGAAAACAAAGTGTATATACGCAACTTGCAGTGACAAAGCCTGTGTGTATATGCGATTGTCAAGAAAAAAGGTGCGTATATGCTTTGAAACAAGGCCAAACAAGGAGAAAGGATGAAAACTCAGACCCGGAGTGAATAGGAGTTGTCAAGCAATGATACAACAAGAACCACAATAAAAACAAGAGCAATCTAAGGAGAAAAGTACTTCAAAACCTAAGAAGGAAGATTCATCCCCAGTATGGTCACCAATTATGTTATGATGAAAATCTCTCTATGGCTAGGGTGAACCACAACAGACAGGTATCATTGTAGAAATCGACTCAATTCCAACATATTCTATATAAACTAATGTGAAAGAGAAGTAAGAAAGAGGCTTACCTTGTCCAAACGTTTGATGATGTCCACTGTTGAGCACTTTGACCCAAAGCTTTATACCTACAACAAGTTCTCAACAAACAAACAAAGAAAGCATATAGTGATGATATAACAGGTTAGCACATTAGATAGCATAATCCATCAATATACAAAACAAACATGCCCATGGACCATGACACATATATTTTTAAGATATCAATTAGACGGGAAAGGAGTATTTCTATTAGTAAATGATTAGCAGAAGTGAAAGCATTACAGACTTCTGTGTCGGCATGGTTTGGAACCAAGAAACCGAGTTCCTTCCAACTGGGCCTCCACCACTTCAATCCTTCACCAAAGGCAAGCTCATATAAGGGAGACAAAGAAGTTCTCCATCAATAAGGGAATATATTGGGGGATGAACACTGTGTTTAGAAATAAAGGACAAAGGGATGCAGACTCAATAATGAAGTAATAATTTCTCCAGAGTAACTTTGCTCTCAAAGTTGAATTCTCTCCCCCTTTCCATAGCTCGAAATTGGATTCTTTCTAGCCTTAAAATGAAACTGAAGGGTCGAGTCAGAATGTTTCCAGTATATGGAAGGCCAAGGATAATATATCTCCTATCGTGACATGGAAACCTGACATTAATTTTGATTTTCTGGCACAAATCCTGATGTATGCAGGCTGTAGTGGAGAAACCAACATATACACTTGTTGTATATCTTTCAAGGTGCATACAAGTGGAAAAATATTTGTTTTTTTCTCTGGATTTATCAATCAGGAAAAGTAAGCTGGCATGGGGGAATGAAATAAGGCCCTCTCTGCAAGATTGCATAGGGTGAGGCAAATCTTGCTATAACAAAAACCTTCTATTAGTATATCAAATCACTCATTTAGGCGAAGGTAAAACCATAAAGTTTTCACCTCACCAAGTTGTAATCAAGTATCTAAAAGATCCTAAGAATGTTCTTGCAACTGTAATTGCTAATGATATTACCAGGTTGTACAAGTTTGACAACTTTGGGTCATCATCTTTTCATCAGTTTTTGTTGCTCATAGCGATGACTTGAGCAAACTTTGGCATGAGTCGTTTGGTCATATAAACTATCGCTCATTGCAACAAATATGTCATCAACATATGGTGACTATTCTTCCTCTTATTTCATGTAGAGATGGTGTTTGTGTTAGTTTTGTTCTTGGAAAACATCATCAAGACACTTTTGACAAATGTGCCTCTTGGTATGCCTCGGGCCCTTTGCAGCTTGTTCACAATGATTTGTCTGGTCCACTCTCTTCTCCTTCTTTTTCTGGGTGTAATTATTTTTTAAATCTCATTGATGACTTTTCCAGACACACTTGGGTTTATTTCTTAAAACTTAAAAGCAAAGTTTTTGACAAGTTTTTGGCCTACAAGGCCCTTGTAGAAAAGAAATTTGGACATCAAATTCAAAAATTAAGAACAAATAATGGAGGCGAATATGTGAACAATAATTTTACAAGTTACTACACTACACAAGGCATCCAAATGCAACACACTATACCATATACACCACAACAAAACGATGTTTTTGAGAGAAAGAACTACACATTAAAAGAAATGGCTAATTGTATGATCCAATCTAAGGGATTAAGTCTAAAGTATTGGGCAAAAGCAATCAAATGTACAAATTACATAGTAAATCACACTCCCACAAAGGATCTTAAAAATACAACACCGGAAGAAGCTTGGACTAAAATTAAACCAGATGTAAGTCACTTACGTGTATTTGGTAGTATAGCATGGGCTCACATTCTTGATGAGAAAAGGAAAGCATTGCAACCTAAAAGTGAGAAGTGAATATTTGTTGGTTATTCTGAATAAGTCAAAGGTTATAGACTTCTTCAAACACATTGTAATGAAATTATTATTAGAAGAGATGTTAAATTTGATGAAAATCTCTTGGCCTGCGAGCCTAATTCAACAATTGTGCCTTATTCGGCCAGCGAGACATCTTCGGAGTTTGTACCTTATTCTGTTCCTATTCTGGTTTCGTCTTCATATGATGACAGTGAGGATGAAAATCCACCTCCGCCTACTCACCTTCCTCCATATGAGTCCTTCAACCTGAACCAACACCAACCTAATCCCTATTTGGTTGATACAATGGTCATATCGATGTAATCTTTGACCGACACCACTCCTATTGTCGAGAGTGATGCATCTCTTGACCATGTTGTATCTGATTCTGATACCTATGATATTTTGAAGGGAGTCGTAGGCCCCTCTTGGGAGAGGCATACCTAATCTAGTGAGGGAGGCCCCTTTCAGCCACTATATCTTGTTTGTGTGCATTGGCCTTTTTTCTTTACTTTGATGTACTCTTTATTATTAGTTGGCCTTAGTATTTTGTATTGCATAGCGAGTTTTCATTTCTATGGTTAGTGGAGCCCCCATGACTCCCTTAGTTAGCACTACCCAACCCATGGTTTTTTCTCATTCCATGGGGACAAATCCTTTTGTATTTTAGAGTGGTATGCTGAATCATGATACTCAACCAATCCCTTGGGCCTCTAATTATTTTTCTCATGGTATGCCAGACATGTCTTCGCACTTTCCATCCTCTATCTCATCGCCTCATCTGCATCCTAGTTTTGGGTCTGGGGGCATGATGCCTCCTTATTCTCCTTTTTTGTTTGGTGGGAGTCATATCCCTCAACCAACTCTTATGGTAGGAGGTTGGAATATTCTTTCCTATGGATCTAATCCTAGTTTCACTTTTCCTAGAGAAAGTGTTCAAATGAGTGGTCATTCTACTTATTACATCCAGTCCATTTATCCTTCTTCCACTATGTCGGTTCCTAAGAACACTTTTCCCATGGCGGACCTTCATCTGTCCTCTGGTGTTTCATCTAGGGGGAGTCGGTTTCATAGTATGGGAAATAAGTTCCTTCATATGGGGGAAACATATATCCTCACTCGAGTAACCCTTGTCATGTCACTTTCTCTTCACAAGTAGCTTCCTTAGTGACGATGCCCTTACAACCCTTTATGAATAAGTTTGGAGGAGGATATTATCTTATCGGACAGGGTCATGGTGTATGCCAGAACCCTTCCTGGCATGCAATTTCTCAAAACCAGTCTTTCTCGGAACCTTGGTCTCAAATGTCACAAGAAACCGCCGCCAGTCCAATCACTAGAAGTCATACTGGAATTATATCAACAAACTATTCTAGTAATGTTGGAGATAGGTCAAAAACCTCTACAATTCATGTTGAAGACTAGCTACTAGCCTCTGCAAGTCATGTTGGGAGCCTATCACCAACCACTGCAAGTCACGCTGGGGGCATTCATATGATTGATAAGCCTCGATGTATAGGATGTAATCCCAAGTTCCTTTGTAGACTTTTCAAAGGAGGTCACCTAACTCGTTTGTGCCCTGCTACTGTAGTGGTACAAGAAACATAGTCCTTGTCTTATATCCCTTCAGGTTCTGAGTCGTCTTTGGTTTCCCAACTTTCTAATCCCTCTTTGGTTTATACAATGGTCATGTCAATCCAATATTCGAATGACACCACTCTTGTTGTGGAGAGTGATGCATCTCTTGACCATGTTAGGTGGCGACATGTTCAGGATGACCGCAACTTTAGCTAGGTCCACCAAGACTCCTTCTCTGCATACAATATGGCCTAACAGGTTGCCATGTGGTACACAAAAAATACACTTCCTTAGATTCATAGATATCTGCAATTCATGAAATCTATCAAACATTAACGAGAGTATCCCTACATGCTATTTTAACAGGCTATATACCATCCAATCATCCATGCAGACTTCTACAAACTTGTGGATGAACTCTAGAAATCCTTCTATTACAATCTGATAGAAGACTGCATGGGAATTCTTTAAGCCAAAGAGAATTACATTGTATCTGAATGATCCCCATTCTATTATGAATGTTGTCTTTTTCTTTTCTTCCTCTACGATTTTGACTTGATGATATCTTGAGAATCTGTATGCAAAGGATTACGATTATTTTCCCACAACTTGATCTAACACTTCGTCATTTAAAGGTGTCGAAAACGGATCGTGCACACATGTAGAATTCATACTTCTGTAGTCCACACAGTCCTGAATGTCTTCTATATATTTCTTTCTCTAGATAACTATGGGGCTTATCCACTATGCTTCTTTTATTGGGAAAATAAGTCCCGCCGTAAGCGTTTTTTCCACTTCCTTCTTGAAATTGTCTTTTATTCTAGGATTAAGTTGGTATGGTCTATGATTCACAGGTCTTGAGCCAGGTTTCAAATTGATTTTAATTTCTCCCATGGCTCCTTTTATACCTTTCGATGCTGAGAAGGTTTTTGGAAACAAGTCCTCATACTCTCGCAACAGTATGTGTACTTCATTCATAGTTTTATAATCTGAGTAATATCCTATAGAATTTATCTTAGGATGCTCTGTACTCCCTATATTAACTTTTTGAAACTTTAGTGGATGGTTATAGGAGGTATAGGTGTGACTAGGTATGGTATCATGAATCTCTCTAATGCATTCTGTTTCTTTAATGGTTAACTTTCTAAGCTCTTCAAAGTCATCAGGTTTTTCTAGGTGTTTCTCAACTTTACAGCAAGGTACAACTATCTTATCATTTTCAAGACTTAGACTAGTCTGAAGCAAATGAACATGGTGAACACATTACTAGACTTGATCTCTTTTTGCAAATGTCAGTAAAAACAATTTCCCTGATTCTTTGAAGGACTATCTTGAGCTCAGGGTACTTACTTGTAAAGGAGAAGTCCTTGCAAAATTGGTCTTGTAAGGTCTACCAACAGTTTGTTTGTCTTCTGGTCTCCTCATGTATATACCGAGCTTTTGGTACTGGCCCCAGTGAGTGGAGAAATACCTGAACCCATAGGTAAGCTTCTATAAATCTCCACTTCTTTAAGAAATGTTCAATATGCACTTTAGGGTTAGACCATCCATTGAATAGTTGCGCATATTGAATATCCATATTCATCTCTTCTTTCAGTTGATCCCTACTTTGGAATTGAAATCAGATGGTTTGTTTTTCATCTTACCACTCCATAATCAAGGATTTATGGGTGGCCCACCATCTAGTGTGGGTATCTTGTAGGGCTAAGTCAAGAACATAGATCCTTTGATCCGTCACTATTTTCTCTTCCATGTTGGAAATAAAATTGTCTACCTCTGAGGTACCATCATATGGCGGGTGTTCTCTGACCTTGGTTCCAATCCATATCGTTGCTCTGACAATTGTGCATCGTCTTGAGAATCATTCGTATGAACCCTAATGTCAACAATCAAATGCTAATTATGAATCCTTGTCAGCAGAATGTATGATTCTCCAACTTACCGATCCATATACAGTGGGATTTATGTAATCTGGTCTCGTTCCTACTATTATGGTGTATAATTGGTCAAGATAATCTGAATCCATATTGGGATCTACTGGTTCAATGTATCTAGGCCCTAAACATGGATCTAAGGGCTGAACTACTTTTATCTGGTCTGCTTCAAACATCATGGTGTCCCTCTTTAGATCAATGATAACATAGTTTTCATATGCCCAATGAATTCTGAGTAGATTAGGGTAGGGATCCTTATCTCCCATGATTTCAATTACCTCAAAATCGGTTCTGGTTTAAATCCCACAACATCTATTTCCACATTTTCTAGCCTTCCTACTAGGAAAATACAGTACTGGTTTTCCATTCTCAACTGGATGGGGGAATATACTAACTGAGGTTTTCCCAAGACTTCCCAGGTATTTTTGGGTAGGATGTTGACATCAGATCCAAAATCTATCATGACATCTTTGATTTCAAAATCATCTAGTTGGGCTTCTAACCTAAATTATTTTCCAGTTTACACCTTTCTTCTTTGTATTCTCTGGGTATTATTATCAAGGTGTTTGATCCTTACTAGGGCTTCTAGGGTTCCCTCATTTCCCAGTATTAGGTACAGAATGTTGAAAAACTTCTTCGTAAGTTGGTAATCCCCTAGGATATCAAAGAACAATTGAAACCAAAGATTGATTACACTTTGAGATTGCTCAGGTTGTCTCCTTGGAGTTACAAAGTTTCTAGGTGTTGGTGGTGAGGTAGGGGCTTGCTCAAGGTTAGGTTGAGAGGATACTTTAGGGGGATTATCCATTATTTCTAGAGTGGGTATACTCTTAAATATTTCTATTGCATCTTTGAAAAATAAATTTTGTTTCACAGGGTCATACCTATCATCCTTGGGAACAACTTTATGAATCTTGGGCTAACTGTCTACATCTTCCCCAATTTTTTCTCCTCCACGAGTAATGATGTTAATATTAGGTATTTTTTCCTTGATTCCCCTTTTTAATTATGATATTATGATATTATCTCCTCATTTATGAACCCAATCTTCCAATTTCATGATCAGTTCTGGGCAGTCTTGAGTGGCATTCCCATTATTCCTACAGTGAGAGCACCATGGTCGTCTTGGGTGAGGGAAGTTTATGGAAAAATGACCTTGTTCATTGAAGTTGTAACATAGTCTTGGCCCTCTTCCTCCATTTATTCCTCCTCTGAATCCACCTCCAACCCCACCTCCCTGGCCTCTTCTAGGTCCTTCGAGGATTTCATTTATTCTGAATGTTGTCCCATCTAATCTGTCAGTAAGCATGTCCAGTTATCTACATTTATTTTTAGCATGGGTCGTAGTTGTGCAAAAATAAAAATGTATTGTATTGGTCACAATTGAGTACTTCTGCATAATGGGACACTTCCTCGGTGCATTCCCATGTGTTCGAAAAATCTCACAATACTCAGTTGGATGAGATGTTTGAGTGCTGGAAGGTATTGTATGGCCCTGGTGTATGGAATGGTGGAGTCACAGATACTTGCACAAATCCTCCCCTTGGTCCTAGATAGGGTCCCATCAAACTGTGAGGAGGTCCCATTCCCCTCATGCGTGGACATTAATTTTCTAAATTCACTTATGTGTAGCATCCTATGCACCAAACCTAAGGTCGTCCTGGTCTTGGTGTGGTTAATTCTTGAGTCTTCTCCGTTAGTGTCGATATTTGTCCCTGGAGTTGCAAAAACATTACATCTACTATAGGCCTGGTCATCCTCGTACTCCCTGGATAACCTACCATGGCTTCGATCTTCATCAATTGTTCCAAGGCATCTGTTAAGGTGTCTATCCGTTGTCTCTTTAAAGGAATTATTGTCAGAGGTAGTAATCCTTGGATGTACCATTCCCTTTGGATATCTTCATGAATTGGATGTGCTAGCCTCCCAATAGCATCTTTAAATTTATGAATGTACTCCTAGGAAGATTCTCCTTCCCTTTGTTGAATATCCTACAACTCAAAGAGATGTTATTTCTCTGACTCAAGTAGTTTGAATTCGATGATGAAATTCAAATGAACTTGGCCCAGAGTGAACGATTTTCCTTGCACCCATGGTTCAATAGCCTTCATGTACCATTTGAGGGCACGACCCCTCAATGTATTTTGAAACTGTACTAACTTGTTTGCATCGAGAGAAACTTTGAATCTCTAGATGGCTTCACATAAGAACCAATGTTTCTCTACATCCTTGTCCCCTTTGTTATCACTGAAATTTCGTCCACAACATTGCACGCAAATGGTTACAGAAATACAACAATGCCAACAACCATTAGTTCACCTGCAACACAAAATGCATTTCAAAAGGAAAAAACTATACAATTGGGAAAAAAATTGGCATGCACAAACTCACTAAAGGAAGTGTGCTCCCAGTGAGTGGGCCAAATAATCCCATAGAGCACACAATGCAACATATGCATGACTGTGTATGAGAAAATATGTGCACTCCTTGTTACACCTCAAAATTACTCACTTCAATAGTGTCGCAAGTGTCGTCATTATGAATGTTGTAAGTGTCACATCTTGTCTGAAAGTGTCGCATATTGAATATAAGTGTTTCAAGTGTCACATACATGATATTGCCATATTTCCTATGTCGTGCCCCTAACGACATCACAAAAACACTTAATACACCTCAAATACTAGTTTGGAAGAAGAGAAATCAGTTGACAGGAAGTACAAGCATTTTGACATTCGAAAAACCACACAAAAAATGAATTTTGGAGAGGAACGCTCCCCTACCCACTGTCAGGGAGTGTTGACACTCCTTGAGCCTCTTTGGGGGAGTGCTTGAGTGCCCTGTGCACCCTTTTGGGGGAGCACTACCCTTTTTTGAGCAAATTTTGGGTTTGTTGAGGCAAATCAGGGAAGAATCCCTCAATTCCTTAAGGTAGTTGGGTTCGAATAGATGGTCAAGGCATGATCTTAGGGGAGATCCTCAACTAAAGGAGATGAATCCTCAACTTATCCCAAAGATCTCTCAAGTGGTTGGGACCTCTCCAGGGTTGTATAAGGAGGTCTCCTCATGGTGAAAGGGGAGGAGAGACTAGAGATTGATACCAAACTTATGATCCTATAAGTGGTATTGACAGAATACAATGGAGATTGAGAATTACATCAAACTTATGATATCATGAGTGAGATGTCATCAAATAAATTAGTGGATATTATTTGAGAAAAGGGGTTGGACAAGGAGAACTGGAAGAAGTTGTTTCACCTTCATTCAAAGGATTGTAAGTACGTTTACTTGTTCTCATTAATATAATCAATGCTTGGCATGTTTCTTTCAAACTTGTGCTTGTTCCATATGAGTTTGTTTGCAATAGATTGATCTATGATTGAGATAATCTTAGTAGAGTAGGAAGTCCATTTTATCTTTGTTTGTTTTGCAAGACCTATCAGGGAGCTCAAGATCGAAGCTCAACCTGGACTTTGCAGGGACAAACGTCGTTAATAAGGTACATATATTTCTCCTTCTCTTTCATTTATTAGCTTGATTAGATATAAAAGGAAGTTAGTGTCCATGTTAATAAATTTTCTATCTTGGCCTTAGGATTCTAGAGACCAAGAGGGAATCCACTTGTCCGCACGGGGATTCACCTACAACAGAAATTGGCGACTCCACTGGGGAAGGAGCACTGATTTTTGTTTCGATTCCTAGATCTTGTTTTGGCCCTTTGCCCACTGATTTTATCTTCTCCATGATGTGTCTCTAATCCTTAGATATTATTGTTGGCTTTTGGTTCATCTTACACACTAGATTTTTGCATTTTTCCTGAGTTTTTTTTTTTTTATTTCTGGGCAAAATTATGAGTTTTTAGATACCAACGCTCCCCTGCCCTTATCAGCAAGGCATTGGAACTCCCTTGCAGCCTTCTACAGAGTGTTGAAGTGCTTTTGGGGGATCTCTACCCCTTTTTTCTGCAAAAAATCTTCTTGGGAGTGGTTTTTCTCAGTCTTTTTTGTTGATTCATCTGCTCAGGGTTTATGATATCTTAGTGTGTCCTTGTTTGGCCACCAATTATTTGATTTCTAAGGATTAATCATATTTTGTTTGGATTTTTTTTGACATTTGTCCTTAATTTGCAATAACTCTTTGTCCTTCACGATTTGGAGACAATTTTTCATTTTCTTCTCGTTTATCTGAGTGAGTGAAAACTTTGTAAGGAGTTTCAAAGGTCCTTTGTACTTTTCTGTCTGATCTTTGAGTC
>SNQJ01S0002241.1:262192-278994 GCA_010110895.2 Picea sitchensis
GGATTCTGGACCCCCCTTGCATTCTACCTTTATTAAGGGGGCGGTCAAGAATTGGCAATTTTTAGTGGACCCCACATTGCCACATCTCCAATCTATTCCACCATCCACCTTCTGCCATATGTCTTCCACTCAAAACCATCCTGACCTATTCCTTTCCCCTTTCCTTGCTTCCACCTGTCACCTCCTGCCATGTGTTCTACCTCCCCATCCTCTAATTCATCTTTCCTTCTCCTTTAGGCCCGCCGCTTTGCCGCTTTCCTTGTCACTTTCCCGTAGAACTTTGCCTCGTCATCTAGTGCCACAGCCCCCTACCTTCGTCCACATGGCCCCTCCTCATCTCATCATCCACTCAGCTCCTACCATGTGTTTCTCTTTCTCTCCCAGTCGCCTCCACCTGTATGGTCGTCTCTACTCCTTATCCACTTGTGCCCCGCGTTCCATGTCACTTTTTCCCATCCACCACTTACAATTATGCACCTAGTCTTCGCACCGGCCTCCATGCCTTATCCATTAGGTCATTCAACCGATCCAGGTGGTAGCACGAGAAGACCTACACGTCCCAAGAGTGCAGAGTTGGCCGAGTCGTTCTCAATCCCAAGGAAGCAGTTATTGAGGTAGTTGGTGGTGGTTAGACATCGTCTCCACCATAAATGGAAAGTCCAGTGAAGAATTATAAGTGGGTTGGTTCATTCACAGGACTATCAGGAGTCTGATTGCGTCTGTCATAAGTGCACGATCGATCAAAGACTTCATGTGAAGGCTGTCAGTAGACATGCAAACACAATGTTTTTAATCTAGCGTCTCATTTTCGTTGTTGTTGTTTTTCTCTGAGTATATGTAGGCAATTTCGCCATTTTGTAATCTATCGATGGTAGAGCGATGCTTCGGACTGTAAATTTTTAGCAGACATCCTAGTTTCCTGGTTATGTATCTGTATGTGAGATTTCTTGTTTTATGACATATAGTTTTCTTACTTCGACTGGTTTTCATCTCATACTGAGGGAGTTCATGATTGATTGATTCACATGAATCATTTCAACTATGTTATGACAAAGGATTTATTGTTCCATTGTTGTACTCTCCAGTTTTCTACATTTGAATGTAAGAAGATCTTGTGTTTAGATGTTTCCCCTACAGTCTATTAGAAACCTGATGTTTATGACATACCTTTGCATTTCTCTCATACAAGTCTTCCTCTTTCTCACCCTTACTACAACCTACTATCTGAAGTTGGACTAACACCTAACTTACCCGTGCATGCCCGGCCTAGTTTCAGGAGTTAGAACAATATTGTTTCAAGTTTGCTTCCATTTGAGCACATCTTTATAAAAAAAAATGTGACATAAACTGATGGGCATTGGGCTCTGCTCCTGCTACAATCCAGGAGTGACTTCCATCGCTAACATTTCTAGCGTCGTTGTCAGGGATGAAGTTGAAAATTTTCCCTAGGATTGAACGACATTGAGCCCCTAATTCTGAATGTGCATGAGGCATTAGAGCCCTTGAAGATTACTGCTATGCACCTGGAAACTCCATTGTGATGAATCTACTAAGGCGAGCCTTCTGTTTTAAATTGTGGCTTCCAGAGGTAGACACATGCGGTCCCATTCACAACTGCCTCGAGCTACGCCTGAAGCTGATCTGGAGGAGATTATCAGAAAAGGGAAGGCCTCACAAGGAGAAAGTTCCACCACTGAACCAGATAATTTTCCACCTCCTTCTGTAGAAACTCCATTTTCTTTTTCTCAACTTCTTAGCAAACCTGTTTCTGAGGTTTCCTGTTTCCTGAATTTTGAGAGTGTTCCTGCTAAGTTTTCCCCTCCTGATCTAGGATTAGAAAGGGAAATCCTTGTCACTCCCCTTTCCCCCGAAGCTATACCTTGGCGCAGACCTCAAACCACAGAAGATTTCACCACCCCTCCTCTTGTTACTGTTGCTACTACTACATAGAGAGAAGCATCTACCCATTCGGGTCCCTTAGCCTTCTCTCTGAATTCCCCATTGTTTCCCTTTCCACTAGGGAGCTCATTTCTGGTATCCCCCATTCGAACCCCTTCTCCTTCGAGTTCTCCTCCACCTAATATTCCCATGGAAAGAGTTAATCCCCCCATGACCAGAATGGAGGCCATAATAGCTACTAGGTATGCTCCCCTTATGTTACCACAGTCTCTCAATGCCCTTCCAACAGATGGTTACCTTAAGCAACTACCCAAGTTGACAGGCGAAGGAGATATAGCCGTAGAAGAACACCTCGAAGCCTTTTACAGTTTCACAGATGATCATGTTATCATGCATGAAGACATATGGATGAGGATTTTCATTCATAGTCTCGAAGGCGAGGCTAGAAAATGGTTCAGGGCTCTGCCCTCTAGATCTATTGATGGGATTGAGGCTTTGGATAATTCCTTTTTGAGACAATGGGGGGACAAAAAAGACTTCATGTATTGACAGAGTTTGGGTCTTTGAAGAGAAAGGAAGGAGAGTCTATCTCCAACTTCTCCAAGAGATTCAATAAAATGTATAACAAAATCCCCGCTGAGATAAATCCCTCAAAAGCCTCTGCTAAGATCACTTACGCTAGCACTTTTAATCCCAATTTCTTCTTTCTATTGAGGGAGAGAATAGCCACTACTCTGGATCACATACATGATGTAGCCGTAGAAGTAGAATCTAACATATTGGTTGTTGATAGACTCAGGAATAAGGAGGATAGAGACATATCCAAAAAAATACCCAAAGCCTCCCCATCCAATTCCTCTCCCCTTCCCCTTCAATCAGATGAGGTAACTAAAATGCTAAAATCACTTTCAGCTAGAGTGGAAAGCTGGGAGTTAGAAGGGAATCCCTTGTACATAAATCCCCAGAATGTTGATAATAGAAGTTTTAGGAGACCTAATAGCAATGTGCCATAGGCTTTCCCAAGGGAACAAAGGGGGAAAGACAGGGAATATCAAAGGATTCAAACCCCTCTCCAAAACAACCTAGTTTCTCATGAGGAAGGAGAGGAGATAGATGAGCTCGAACCTGAAATTCATTGTATTGAAGAAACTTCTCCTTTTCCCCATTTGACTCAGTCTACATATGAAGAATCCCTTATGAACATTCAAATCAATGAGTTAGGTAAAGGAGAAAAGGCCAACAATACCCCTAATAGATACCCTCTTAGATCAAATAAGAAAGAAGGAAATTTTGACAGCCAAGATTAGCCCCTCATAGCAGAAAGGCCTACTAAATCTGCAACAATCACTACTAAAGAAATGAAAACTCAGAATACTTTGCCAATGGCCAAAGAACCTATCTATGAGGTAAGGGAAGCTCCTAAGCCTATTTCCTCCTTTAGTTTTGAGCATGAAATTCAAAAAATCAAAATTCCAGTACCCCTCTTAGAGCTAGTTAAAAATGAAGATTTCAAAAGGTCCCTCTCCAAACTACTACAATCTGAGTCCCCCCAGCCTTCCTCTGACTCATTCAACCTTCAAGATGAAAATCCAATAGTTATCCTAGGTCCCATGGTGGAAGACAGAGATGATTCATCCCCTCCCTTCTACACCTCCCTGAACATACATGATAAAGTGTTGCATAATTGCTTGATGGATTCAGGAGCTTCCCATAACCTTATGCCGAAAATAGTCATTGAAGAATTGTGATTGGAAGTGACAAAGGCTTATCATGATTTGTACTCTTTTGATTCAAGGAGGGTGCAATGTCTTGGAGTCATAAAATACTTGGTGGTCTCTTTATTTCAACTGCCAATGAAGAGTGTGGTCATGGACATTGTTGTAGCTGATGTTCCCCCCAAGTTTGGCATGTTGTTGTCAAGGTATTGGATTAAAAGACTTGGAGGAACATTACAGATGGATCTCACATATGCCATTATTCCAGTATTTGGAGGGGAACACAGGAGGTTGTATAGAGAAGCCCAGCTAGCCTATATTGTTATTGATGAAGCAAACCCCACCAATCATCCCATCTTTGCACTTGACACTGATTTGGGGTCTAGATTATTGCAGATCACTAAGACTCCTGATAACCCTTTATAGATCAGAAATCAGGCCATTTTTTATTAGGAAATACCTCCTCCAACCACCTCTATTTGGAAGATTTTCTTTGATGGACCTTCTTCTAGTATAGGCATTGGCGTTGGAGTGGTGTTCATGTCACCTTGTCAAGAAACCATATCCCTCTCATACAAGCTGGAATTTGAAACCACCAACAATGTAGCAGAGTATGAAGCTCTTGTTCTAGGTATAAGGGTTGCAAGAGAAATGGGAATAAGGGATATAGCAGTGTTAGGAGATGTTGAATTGATAATCCAACAAGTCAGGAATGTTTATTGAGCCAAGCATCCTAGACTCAAAAGTTACAGAAATGAGGTATGGGACCTGATTGATAATTTCTTCTCGACTTTCAACATTCCTTTTATCCCAAGAGAGGAGAATACTTTGGCCAATTCCTTAGCTGTCTCAGCTAGTCTATTAAGGATCCCTCTACTGCCGAAGATTAAATATGGGGTTGAAATAAGATATAGGCCATCCATCCCGGACAATGTAAATCATTGGAAGGTATTCAAAGACGATCTTGAAATCGAAAAGTTTCTTCAGTCCATCGATGAGCTTTTTGCATTTCACATTGATCAGGACCCTGATCCTAAAGGTGACCCTCACTCTAAGGTATTCTTAAATAAAATTGTTAATTACCATATTGTTCAGTTGCCCAGCAATTACATTCCAAGGGGACTAGTCCCTTTAGAAAGACTATTCAATGGGAATGATGTGGTAGTAAAAGGTAAGATTTCAGGAGGAGATGCTGATATAGCTGATTGCAACATTGTCACACAAGAGGAGCCTAAGTTCATCAAGATGTCAAGTAGCCTGACCCAAGAATAGAGGGATGAATACACTGAATTATTAAGAGAATTTGTTGATGTGTTTGTCTAGACCTATGAAGACCTCAATACATATGACACATCTGTCATTGAACATAAGATCCCATTGAAGGAAGAGGCTAAACCATTTAGGAAGAAGCTAAGACAGATAAACCCCATGTTGCTGCTTGTCATGGAGAGAGAAGCGAAAAAGTTGTTAGATGCCCAAATCATTGTTCCCTTGAGATATTCTTAATGGGTGACCAATTTGGTCCCGGTGAGGAAGAAAAGTGGAGAAATCAGGCTCTGTGTTGATTTTAGGAACCTGAATAAGAGCTCAAAGAAATACAATTATCCCTTGCCCAACATGGAACACATATTGCAGAGGGTAACTGGTGCATCTAGGATATCCATGATTGATGGTTTTTCTGGTTATAACCAGATATCAATCATGCTCGAGGAAAGAGAAAAAACAACCTTCACCACGCCTTGGGGCACATTCATGCATGCCAAAATGCCTTTTGTATTGATGAATGCAGAAGCAACATTTTAGCAAGCCATTGATATAGCCTTTGTTTGGGAGAAAGATCAGTTTTTGGTGATCTATCTAGATGACATCATAGTCTTCTCTAGGTCTGACAAAGAGCATTGTTGTCACCTAAGGAAAGTTTTCTTGAAGTGTCAGAGGTTTGGCCTATCCTTAAACCCCAAGAAATCTTTGTTTTATATGAATGAGGGGAAGTTGTTAGGCTATATAGTATCATCAGAAGGAGTAAGGATTGATCCTAGTAGGGTAGAGGCAATTCAGACCCTGTTGCTTCCTAGGTCTAGAAAGAAAGTTCATGCTTTCTTATGAAAGATTAACTTTTGAAGGAGGTTCGTATCAAATTTTGTTGAGTTAGTGAAACATATCATAGCCATGCTCAGGAAAGTAAATGAAGTAAAATGAATTTCTAAACCCAGGGAATATTTTATCCAAATAAAGAAGGCTTTGACTGAGGCACCTGTGTTGGTCAGCCCCGATTATTTCAAGGATTTCCTAATTTTTTCTTTTGCTTCTTTTGATACAGTCGCAGGGGTCTTATTGCAGAAAAATGAGGAAGGGCAAGAGAAACCCATTTCATTCTTTAGCAAGGCATTGAGGGATGCAGAAATCCAGTATGAGATCATGGAGAAGCAGGCCTATGACTTGGTGAAATCTCTCAAAGATTTTAGAGTCTATGTCTTGCACTCAAAAGTGACTGCATACATTCCTTTAGCCTCAGTGAAGGACAACCTTATAAAACCCGACATAGATGGGAGAAGAGGTAAATGGATTGCCAAGATCCTGGAGTTTGATATGGAGATTAAGCCCACCAAGTTGATAAAGGGGCAAGGTTTGGACAAGATGCTGGCTGAATCCAATTGCAAGGCCTTGGGGGTTATCTTCATCAATGCTTGTTCAGAAAATCAAAAACCTCTGTCATCCAACAAGAGCTCTCAGGGTGACTTATCACTAGTGGAATGCACCTGGTACAGAGATATTTTATATTTTTTGCAAGAGTTGAAGCCTCATGATGCAATGGGAAAGAGTAAGGCAAGATATTTAAAGATCAAGGAGGTCCGATATTGCCTCATTGACCGAGACTTATACTGGAAAGACCCTCTAGGGGTGTTTTTGAGGTGCCTGAATCTACAACAAGCCCAGAAAGTTATGTTTGATTTCCATAGTAGCCTTTGTGGGGGGCATCATTTCTAGAAGACCAAAACCTACAAAATCCTCAGGGCTGGGTATTACTAGACCACTTTATTCACTGATGTCTATAGAGAAACCAGAGCTTGCATCAAATGCCAAAAATTTTCAGGAAATCAACAGCTCAAATCTCTGCCACTAAAGCCTTTAGTGACTTCGGAACCCTTTCAGTAGTGGGGATTGGACTTCATTGGAAAAATTCATCCTCCGTCAAGTGGCCAACACAGATGGATCTTGACTGTGACATACTGTTTTGCCAAGTGGATAGAAGTTGTCCCCACCAGGAATGCTTCACACAAGATAATTATCAGCTTCCTGGAGGATATCATAACCAGATTTGGCTATCTGTAGAATTGTCACCGACAATGCTTCTTCTTTCAAGTATGAGCCTCTGGTTAAGTTCTGTGAGCAGTTTGAGATTTCACTCATTCACTCCACCCCCTATTATCCTTAAGGAAATGGACTGGCAGAATCTTCAAATAAAAGCCTGATCAAACTCATTAAAAGACTATTGGAAGACAATAAGAGAGCCTGGGATTCAAAGCCCAAATTCGCTCTATGGGCCGATCACGTGACCACAAAGAGATCCCTGGGCACCTCACCTTTCCGACTTGTTTGTGGGACATAGGTTGTTTTTCCCACTCAACTCGCTTTACCTGTGGTGAAATTCTTTCAAGACCTTGAAGGAGCCTCACCATATGGTCAAAAGAATTCATCAAATGGTGGAGATGTAGCAAAAAAGGGAGCAGGTAATGAATAGGGCCTACAATCATCAGCAGAAGATCAAGCAAGCCTTTGACAGGAGGGTCAGGAAGAAGAAGTTCAAGCTGGGTGATCTGGTGCTCAAGTGGGATGCACCCAGGCAGGATAGAGGCAAACATAGTAAGTTTGATGCCCTCTGGATTGGTCCCTTCAAAATATCTGAAGTATTCTCGAACAAAACTTATAGTTTGGAGGATTTGGAGGGAAAATAAGTTTTTAATGGCCTAGTAAATGGGCAATTCTTGAAAAAATGTTTTTTTTTTAGCCTAAGACGACTCCTCTACTTTTGTAAATATTGTTTTCTGTTTTTGGCTTAATAAATGACTCCATAGCCCAACAAAAATGTACTGGAACTGCAAAAGAGTTCTTAGAGCATCACAGGGATGAATCTATACCCCATGGAGCCTAATGTTAGCACCTAAACATGTAAGAGGGGTATTTTTTCCTAAAAGATGCCCCCTGTTGGTGAAAAGAGGGCAAGAAGTGGAGTAAAAACCCACTTATCCTAAGTTGGGGTGAAAATGCACATTTGGATAAACGGCGAGCAAATCTAGGCGGCCAAAATCTACACACCCAAATCTGCAGTTAGGATTGGATTCTGGAGCCCCCTCACCATTCTACCTTTAAAGTGGAGGGGGGAGTCCGGAATTGGTCACGCACCTCTCAACAACCTGGATTGGAGCACTCATATCCACGGTCAAGGTTGGATTCAGAACTCCCCTTTCCATTCTACCTTTAATAAGGGGGGAGGGGTTCTGGAATTGGTTATTTTCAGTGGACCCCACATTGCCACATGTCCAATCTCTTCCACCATCCACCTTCTTCCATATGTCTTCCACTCAACGCCATCCTAACCTATCCCTTTCCCCTTTCCTCACTTCCACCTGTCACCTCCTTCTAGGTGTTCTCCCTCCCCATCCTCCAATTTGTTCTTCCTCCTTCTTCAGGCCCACCACTTTGTGTCTTTCCCCGTCACTTTTCTGTAGCACTTCACCTCATCATCCTGTGCCACAGCCCCCCTCCCTTCATCCACATTGCCCCTCCTCATATCATCATCCACTCACCTCCTGCCATGTGTCTCTCTTTCTCTCCCAGTCACCTCCACCTGTATGGTCGTCTCTACTCCTTATCCACTTGTGCCCCACATTCTGTGTCACTTCCACCCATCCACCACTTCCAATTATGCACCTAGTCTTCGCACCGGCCTCCACACCTTATCCATTAGGCCGTTCAGCCGATCCACGTGGCAGCGCGAGAAGACCTCCACGTCCGAAGAGTGCACAGTTGGCCAAGTCATTCTCAGTCCCAAGGAAGTAGTTATTGAGGTAGTTGGTGGTGGTTAGACATCGTCTCCGCCATAAATGGAAAATCTGGTGAAGGATTAAAAGCGTGTCGGTTCATTCGCAGGATTGTTAGGAGTTTGATTGCGTCTGTCATAAGTGCACAATCGATCAGAGAGTGCATGCGCAGGATATCAGTAGACATGCAGACGTAATGTTTTTAATGCAGGGTCCCTTTTTCGCTGTTGTTTTTTTTCTTTGAGTATATGTAGGCAATTTTGCCATTTTGTAATCTATCGATGGTAGAGCGATTCTCCTGACTATAAAGTTTTAGCAGATGTCCTAGTTTCCTGGTTATGTATCTGTATGTGAGATTTCTTGTTTTATGACGATAATCTTTCTTACTCCATCTGGTTTTCATCTCATACTAAGGGAGTTCATGACTGATTGATTCACATGAATCATTGAAACTATGTTATGATAAAGGATTTATTGTTGCATTGTTGTATTCTCCAGTTTTCTGCATTTGAATGTAAGAAGCTCTCGTGTTCAGATGTTTCCCCTATAGTCTGTTAGAAACCTGATGTTTATGATAGACCTTTTCATTTCTCTCATACAATTCTTCCTCCTTCTCACCCTTACCACAACCTACTGTCTGAAGTTGGACTAAGACCTCACATACCCATGCATGCCCGACCTAATTTCAGAAGTTGGAACAATATTGTTTCGAGTTTTCTTCCATTTGATCACCCCTTTATAAAAAAAATGTGACATAAAATGATGGGAGTTGGGCTCTGTTCCTACTGCAATCCAGGAGTGACTTCTGTCACTAACACCAACTACTGAAATGCCATCTGGGAGCCACGTGTTTCCCCCGATGGACGGTCCCAACGAATTTGGGGTTTCGCATATCACGATTTCCACGTTCCTATGAAACTAAAAAGGGTTTTTAAAACCTGAGCATGTTTTCGAGATCTGACGGTCACGAGGGTTATCCTATTCCCCGAACAGATCCTATAGCTCCAACACTTCTGGTGTGCAGTCCTCTCTCCCTGTGGCTAGACACCACATCAACTATGATTTCATAACACCGCTACACCTCCTGAGCTTGGTAACATGGTCAAGTAACTCCTTGACACTCGGGAGCATTCAACTTTCTGAAATTGGTCTTCTAGACACAATTTCTCCTCAAACCCTCTATCCTAAGACCATTCAACTGGCCCATCTAGCCTCAACGTCGAAATCTTGGCTCTGATACCATACTGTAACACCCCCTTTTCACTCAGGGCAGGCACTACTTTGTGGAAAAACAATCTCATACTTAATTCTAAATATAAGACATCCATTTAAGCAAATGAAACACATTTAAACTCAGAGTAACCATAATAATTACTGCTATTATAAATAATCAATGGATTTGACATTAATACATAAGCACAGCAGAACACATGATAATTATAAATAGACAGACATGCAAAACATAATTAAAACATTATCTGGTACTTATCTTTGAAAGGGTGGTAATTCCACCAACCAAGTGCAGGCCTTCCACGAACCTCCCAGCCTTAGACCACACTTCTCATCAATCTCAGCAGTGGGTCACCCCCAAGATGGGACTAAGATCCACCCCCAAGGCAAGGAATCCTAGGCTAGGTTGAGGTTACAGGGAAAACACACAGTCACAAGGAAGGATTCTCTCCCAGGAACCACTTATGCCCACTACCCGCTGACTCTCCTTCCTCACATGCCTGTTCCACTCTAGGAGTATACACCTTCTCTATCACCTAGAAAGTCCTTTGGCTGCTAACCTCCCTTGACTTGGGTTTCAACAATAAGCCAGACCGGAAGTCTCTGAGCTTTGTGGCAGCTATAGGGTTNAACTGGCCCATCTAGCCTCAACGTCGAAATCTTGGCTCTGATACCATACTGTAACACCCCCTTTTCACTCAGGGCAGGCACTACTTTGTGGAAAAACAATCTCATACTTAATTCTAAATATAAGACATCCATTTAAGCAAATGAAACACATTTAAACTCAGAGTAACCATAATAATTACTGCTATTATAAATAATCAATGGATTTGACATTAATACATAAGCACAGCAGAACACATGATAATTATAAATAGACAGACATGCAAAACATAATTAAAACATTATCTGGTACTTATCTTTGAAAGGGTGGTAATTCCACCAACCAAGTGCAGGCCTTCCACGAACCTCCCAGCCTTAGACCACACTTCTCATCAATCTCAGCAGTGGGTCACCCCCAAGATGGGACTAAGATCCACCCCCAAGGCAAGGAATCCTAGGCTAGGTTGAGGTTACAGGGAAAACACACAGTCACAAGGAAGGATTCTCTCCCAGGAACCACTTATGCCCACTACCCGCTGACTCTCCTTCCTCACATGCCTGTTCCACTCTAGGAGTATACACCTTCTCTATCACCTAGAAAGTCCTTTGGCTGCTAACCTCCCTTGACTTGGGTTTCAACAATAAGCCAGACCGGAAGTCTCTGAGCTTTGTGGCAGCTATAGGGTTNGGCTAGGCTGAGGTTACAGGGAAAACACACAGTCACAAGGAAGGATTCTCTCCCAGGAACCACTTATGCCCACTACTCGCTGACTCTCCTTCCTCACATGCCTGTTCCACTCTAGGAGTATACACCTTCTCTATCACCTAGAAAGTCCTTTGGCTGCTAACCTCCCTTGCTTTGGGTTTCAGCAATAAGCCAGACCGGAAGTCTCTGAGCTCTGTGGCAGCTATAGGGTTCCTTCCAGGAGTTCTCTCCTTTCTCTGCACACTCTCTAACTTGGAGAGAGTCACTCACAGGCCCAGCAACCTGTTCTTCCAAATTCACCACCTCTCTCACCTGGAGAGAGTGTTGTACTAACTATATGACAAGCCACACACACCCCAACATTATGTGGCCACAACAACCAATGGGGAAATAGACATGGGATTTCCAAACAGGCTCAGCAACGACAGGATGGTCTCACGGTTATGGATTTGGGACAGATACTCCACACATAGGATCGATCTTCTCAGATAGAGGATGCATTGGCTTTTTCCAGAAATCTACATAGGCTATCCCTGAAATCCAAACATAGACTTCGCCCCTCGATTTTGGAATGGCACGAGGTCTCTTGTAGGGGTCGGATGGAATGTACAGTTCAGAATATGCATAGGGCTCTTCCAGAGGTCAAATCGTTCACACTCAAACAGTCAGGTAGAATGGAGGAGACACCCCCACCATGGATCATCTCAGCTGTTTTATTTGCATGGGCTCAGGTTGACACTTGTCACCCATGAAACTGCATGCATTCCTTCAGCATGTGTTCCTTCCATTTCGAAGTTGCTTGTATTTCAACAAAAAGAACTTAGGATAAAACATAATATTCACATGTCTTTTGGAATAATATTTTAATATTATTCCCCAAGGACTTAAGCCCCTAGGCTCAACACTTATCCCCTATTGCCACCTTCCAAACCCTAATCCCTTGCCCACTTTGTGGAAGCTTATTCCCCCATCACTCATTCATCGTGGTCAGTATACACGTGGTGGTGTTTATATTTTTATTAATAATGTGCATAGATACATGTACAAAATCAGGCTCTTGGCCTTCAACACTTAGGCTCTCTCGCTTAACAATCACATCAGCCTGCCAGCTTATATTAAATTGGCTCACAAGCCTATAAAAACATAATTACAATTCATTTCACAAATGTGATTTACAACAGGGCTCGACCTTGGGGACATTACATTGGGGCATATCCCTAGCCCCCTTCCACCCTCCTTTGGATATTTGACCCCAAAACTATAGGAAAGTGGGTTTGTTTTCATAAATTTGACTTTTGGCAGGTTGGTAATTGAACTTTTCCAAAGACTTGGAGCTAGCCATGGGTCAGAGGTTCGAATCCCATGGACCCCCAAATAATTTTTAAATGCCAACCAATAGTGAAGTGCCAAGTGGCTACCCATTCTGGGCCATGTAGCACTTATTCATTTTTCAGTTGACCATTGACTTTTGCCATAGAAGAATCTAATTGTTGTGCAATATTTTTCACATATAGAGTCTATTTTGAGTAAATGAATATGTGGTCGAAATCAGCGTGACGAGACGGTCGTGATGGAATTAGTTTCATCCAATTCTGAGAACTTTCTTTTTTGAGCATTTTCTGAGGCTAGAGAGCCTCCTGGATCATTGCTCCCCACTTTGGAAGCTTTTGGACCACCAAAAGTCTGCTTTTACTTAGGTAAGAAGTGAGGGTACTACCTCCCAAATATTTCTTGTATCATCCATCCTATCTGCTAGGATAATGATCACCTGACTAAACACAACAAACATGAAAACTGAGATGGCATTGTTTATCAAAGTAATCATTTCATTAATTGCACAATCATCTATATTACTTGTCGCACTTTGGATCCATACACCAATGAACAACAACAAACTAATCAACAATATCTAGTATGCAAATGAAAATGAAAAAACATGCTTCCCCTTTTGAACAAGAACAGTAATCGAAGTATGCAGTTGAACCTTATGTTGTACCTCCGGTGATACTTCATGATTGTTTGAAACATATGGAATCATCTCATGTTTAGAATCACTAACTTCATGTTTTGTTACAGACATAAGTGTTAAACTTTTGCTTGCATTTACCATTCTTTTTAACTTCCTTGTAGCTACAAAGGACCTGTCAGTTTTCATGCGATGAGCACGAACAATGTCCTCGTTGCCATCTTTCTTGAAGAAATATTTATTTTCCTCCCTGTAGAATATGGATTTCCTATCATAATGGTATGGGCTTCCCAATACAATTCCACATATGTCGAGTGGCACTATATCAAGATCTACTTCATCAACATAATTAGAAGTGATCGCAAACTTGATTTTACATTGCTTGGTTACTTGTAAATTGCTATCACCACATATCCATCCCAATGGATATGGTTTAGGATGTGAATTAGTTTCAAGTCCCAAGTTATTCAAAACATATTCATTGATTAGATTAGCTTGTGATCCACTGTCTACAAGAGTATCAGCTTTGACATTATGTGTTATAACCCTTATGTGGAACAGTATCTACTATATTCTTCTCTTTCCTTTTCCCTGCATCCTTTCTTTGACAAGTATCTGTAGAAACACTATCACCAATATTCCCTTTACTTGATTCAATGTGAATGGCTTGTACACATACTTCATCAAAGTTATAAGGATTTATCATAATAATAGTGTGCTTAAGATAAGAACATAAACCACCAATATATTTTAGGAGTGTCTCTTGTGTATATAAAGGAATACCCAAACTTATAGCTTTCTTATGAAATATCTGAGTATATTCTTCTATGATTTGACCTTTTGATTGCCTTAAACATTTCCAATTCATCATTTCTTGTTGGATGTAAGCTAAAGGGTAAAACTGTTGTTTTAATGCAATAACAAAATCATTCCATGAAGAGATTATTTCACCACTTTTCCGAAGATCATCTCTAGTTTTTCTTTCCCACCATATGAGAGTTGTGCCTCCCAATTTGAGACTTTCTAGATGGATCTTAGTTTCATCAATAACAATATTTTGTATCCTGCAATAGACTTCTAATTGTCTCACCCAATTATCTATCTTTTCTGCATCTAATTCACCATCATAAGTGGGTAATTGAAGCTTTACATCTAACTTTAATAACGGCATATAAGAACAATGATGAGTTTTTTTCTTATCCTTGGAGGAATGTACACTTGCTTCATTATTAGATGATGAGAATGAAGGAGAAGAAGGTTCTGAAGGTCCACCACCTCCAACTCCTCCTTCTGCTCTTACCAAAGATTCACCTTCTTCAACTTTTGGATTCCTTTGCTGATATCCTTCATGATAAAGCTCCTCTACCATGGCTTGCATCAATTTAAAGGCATCGAAGAAATCATCTTCTGATTTGAAGGGACCCAATTTCCATGGCGAAGACATCTCTTGTTTATGCGGTCGCCTTTGAATCTCTGTGTCAAGAGCCTCAAGTTGGCCTTCTCCTTGCTTGAGATTTTCTCTCATGAGCATCCAATGCTTGCAATTCCTGTCAAACCTTCACAACCAAATTCTTTGATAGCATAAACTTGAACCAAAAAAGAAAGTATTATTGATAAATCGCAAGCTATGTACTTTTTGCATCGGATCGTTAAGAATGCAAAATACATAAACTTGTTATCTTGTTTGCGGAATATCAAATGTGACTTTTACTTGATGCTTATTAATGTATAAATAGATCATCCATTAATATTCATGTTGTAAATGAAGAGAATAGAATATAAAAACAAAAAGATAAATAGAGGTCACAAGAGGTTGAAAATGGAGTTCACCAATCGTTGGCTACGTCTCCGAGCCCGCTTCCAAGTGGAGGACCTCTTTATTGCTCTTTAAAATGCTCAAAGTTATATTACAATGCTCTTTGATATTACATTACATGCTTCATGTCTTATGTGCAAGACCTCCTTTCTCATATTCATGCATGAACCATCAAAATCATCTCAACAACATGAGAAAAATGCCTCTCAAAACATGAGAAAAGGCCAAAATTTACAAACTGCTCCTTCAAAAGCATGCATCAAAAAGTCTCCTACAAGCTTCAAAAATCCTGTTTCTTATAGTTTTCAAGGCTCATATGAGGAATCCCAACTTCCCTCAAGATTTGGCCTCTTTCTGGGATCAAATCCCCCTTCAAATGGCCTAAAATCCTCAAAAAATCCATTTTTTGGGCATAATATCAGTCAAAATTCACTTCTGTATAGTTAAAAACCCATTTTTTTCTAAAAAACCCATTTTTTCTAAAAAACCCATTTTTTCTAAAAAATACACAGTAAGGCCACAAGAACGGGTGCGCCCCCCCTTTACCAGGTCATATGGGGCACATATCCAAGCGCCAACACTCCAAGTGCTATGCGTCAGCCTCCTTAACTGTTAGCTCTTGGTTTTGGGGTGCCTTCCATGGGATCTGGGCTAATCTGCCCTTGGGCGCGCCCAAAATTAGCCCTTGGACGCGCTCCTGTAATGAAACCACATGCTAGGGATTATCCCTAGCCCCCTTGCACCCTCCTTTGGATATTTGACCCCAAAACTTTAGGAAAGTGGGGTTGTTTTCATAAATTTGACTTTTGGCAAGTTGGTAATTCAACTTTTCCAAAGACTTGGAGCTAGCCATGGGTCAGAGGTTCGAATCCCATGGACCTCCAAACACTTTTTACATGCCAACCAGTAGTGAAGTGCCACATGGATTCCCATGTCTGGGTGATGTGGCACTTATTCATTTGTCAGTTGACCATTGACTTTTTCCATAGAATAATCTGATTGTTGTGCGATATTTTTCACATTCGGAGTCTGTTTTGAGGAAATGAATATATGGTCAGAATCAAAGTGACGAGCTAGTCGCGATAGAATTGGTTTCATACAATTTTGATAAGTTTTATTTTTTGGCATTTTTTGAGCCCGAGGAGCCTCATGGATGATTCCTCCCCACTTTGGAAGATTTTGGACCACCAAAATTCTACTTTTACTCGGGTAAGAAGTGACGGTACTACCTCCCCACTTTTTCTTGTACTATCCATCCTCTCTGCTGGGATAATGATCACCTGACTAATCACAACAAACATGAAAACTGAGATAGCATTGTTTATCAAAGTAATCATTTCATTAATCACACAATCGTTTATATTCTTTGTCACACTTTGCAGCCATACACCACTAAACAACAACAAACTAATCAACGATACCAAGTATGCAAATGAAAATGACAAAACTTTCTTCCCCTTTTGAATAGGAACAATAATCAAAGTATGCAGATGAACCTTATGTTGTGCCTCTGGTGACACTTCATGACTGTTTGAAACATATGGAATCACCTCATGTTTAGAATCACTAACTTCATGTTTTGTTACTGACATAAGTGTTAAACTTTTGCTTGCATTTACCATTCTTTTTAACTACCCTGTAACTGCAAAGGACCTGTCAGTTTTCATGTGATGAGCACGAACAATGTACTCCTCCCATCTTTCTTGAAGCAATATTTATTTTCCTCCCTGTAGAATATGGCTTTCCTATCATAAAGGTATGGGCTTCCCAATACAATTCCACATATGTCCATTGACACTATATGAAGCTCTACTTCATCAAC
>SNQJ01S0002241.1:306075-319499 GCA_010110895.2 Picea sitchensis
TAGGTAATGCAGGCATGTATGCAACTGGCCCAATCCTTTCCAGGATTTCAAAAGGCCCACAGTATCTTTCTGCCAACTTGGCACAACTTCCTAGATTTAGGGAATTCCTATTAGTTTTCACTTTCAGGAAAACATGATCACCCACTTTGAATTCTCTATGGGTTCTGTTTCTATTGGCATAACTTTTCTTCTTTTCCTGGGTTTCTTTCAAATTCTATTTAATTCTTATCATTTGGTCTTCCATCTCTTTGAGCAACTCTGGCCCAACTACCGCTCTGTCAGCTAGATTATCCCAACTCACTGGAGTGTTGCACTTTCTTCCATAAAGTGATTCAAATGGGCTCATCTTCAACGATGCATGATACTCATTATTGTAGGCGAATTCTACCAAATGCAGGTAGTCTTCCCATCTTGATGGTTTGTCCATCACATACATTCTCAGCATGTCCTCTATTACTCTATTCACCCTCTATGTCTGTCAGTCAGACTCAAGATGATACGCTATTCTAAAATTCATATTCGTTCTGAATCCTTTGAACAATCCTTTCTAGAAATTTGAGGTGAATTTTGGGTCCCTATCAGACATAATCATTTTAGGAATTTCATGCAAGCATGCCACTTCTTTTAAGAAGATATCAGCAACATCTTCTACCTTGTGAGTGGTTTTCAGTGGAATAAAATGGGCAACTTTTGTAATCTTTTCCACCACAACCATGATCGAATCATGTTGCTTGCTTGTTCTAGGCAATCCTGTAATAAAATCCATGGTCACCACTTCCCACTTCTGCTCAGGAATGGGCAAAGACTGCAACAACCCGGTTGGGTACCTATGCTCAGCCTTAACTTTCGAGCACTCCATACATCTGGCAATGTATTCAATGATCTCTCTCTTCATACGTGGCCAAAAGTAGTGGCTTTTGACTGCTATCACAGTCTTCTTATATCCAGGGTGTCCAGTATATGGCACGTTATGCATTTATTTTAGAATCGTAAGTTTCAATTCCTGGACATTGGGTATATAAACTCTGTTTTTGTATAGAATTATTCCATCAGTGTCCAAGGTGTAATTTTCCTCCTTCTGTGGTCTCTCGTGTTGTTGTAGCTTTCCTACTAAGTCTCTGTACTACAAATCAACATTTGCATCTTCCAAAATTCTACCCTTGATATCATTCCTATACATGCTAATGGCTGAAGTATGTAAGTTGTGCACCTTTCTGTTGAGTGCATCAGCCACCTTGTTTTCCTTCCCTTTGATATGCTTGATATCAAAGTCCTACTCACATAGAAACTCCAACCACCTACTTTGTCTATCATTTAAGTTTGGCTGATCAAACAAATATTTCAGACCGTTGTGGTATGTTCTCAATTTGAATCTCTTTCCCATGAGGTAATGTCTCCATTTCCTCAAAGTGTGGACAATTGCTGCCAATTCCAAATCCCGAGTGGCATAATTCTTTTCATGCTCTTTCAGATTCCTGGACTCATAATAGATTAAAAATCCATCTTGGATGGGAACTCCTCCCAACCCTTCCTTACACGCATCTGTGCACACCTCGAAATCCATATTTGGATCAACAATCCTCAAGATTGGAGCACTGGTTAACAGTGGCTTCAATCGCTGGAAATTGTTCTCACACTCTTCAATCCACTGAAACGTTTTCTCCTTCCTTTGCAAGGAAGTGATAGGGTGAGCTATCTTTGAGAATCCTATTATAAACCTTCTACAGTAACCTGCCAGACCCATAAAGGATCTAACTTCTACCACATTCCTTGGCATTGACCATTCTTTAATGGCCTCAACCTTCTCATGATCCACAATGATCCCTTCTTCTGAAATATCATGCCCCAAGTAATGGATCTTCCTTTGATACAATGAGCATTTGATTAGCATGGCATATAGTTGGTGTTCTCTCAACACTTGCATCACCATCTCCAGGTGTTGTTTTTTCTCTTCGTCTGAGTTGGAATACACCAAGATGTCATCCAGGAAGACTATGACAAACTTGTCTAAATAGTCCCTGAATACACCATTCATTAAGCACATAAAAACAACAAGTGCATTTGACAGTCCAAATGGCACCACTGTGAACTCGTAATGACCATACCTTGTTCTAAAGGAGGTCTTCTTGATGTCCTCATCCTTTATTCTTACCTGGTGATATCCTGATCTAAGATCTATCTTTGAGAATATTTTCGCACCCTTCAACTGATCGAAAAGATCATCGATCCTTGGCAGAGGATACTTGTTCTTGATAGTTACCTTGTTCAACTACTGGAAATCAATGCACAGCCTCAACGTCCCATCCTTCTTCTTCATGAACAGGATCGGGGCACCCCAAGGTGACACGTTGGGGCGAATGTACCCCTTCTTCAGAATCTCTTCGAGTTGCATTTGCAACTCTTTCAGCTCTGGCGTACTCATTCTATAAAGAGATTTCGACATCGGAGTTTCTCCAGGCATCAAATTTATAGAAAAATTGATGTCTCTCTTCAGAGGTAGTCCAGGTACCTCCTGAAATATGTTCTTGAACTCTGTGAGTACCTCATGGTCTCCAATATTTGAGACTTCATCTCTGGATTCTTCCTCCACATGGGCTACAAATAACTGACAGCCCTTCTTGTAACACTTCTTCAGCTGCATGGCTAAGATTTATCTAACAGCCATAGCTCTAGGAATTACTTGGACTTTTTTCTTATTTCCCTCCTCATCTAGGCATGTAAACCTCTTGTTATGACAGTCTAGGAGGGCAAGGTCCTGGTCCAACCAGTCCATCACAATTAAGAAGTTATAAGAGCCTAAAGGAAGAACATTCAATTTAGCCTTTGTTCTCAATCCATTCATGTCTATCGAACAGGATTTAACCAATTCAGTGACCTTCCACTTGGTTCCTATATCCAACTACACTAACCAAGAACTTTCATGTTTTCTTCTTGATAAATGCAAAAATTTTACCACCCTAGGATCTACATAACTATGGCTAGCCCCGGAATCAATTAAAATAATAAATGGTCGGTTGTTGATCATACCTTCCACTTCAATCATGTGTGATTGAAATTCTTCTTTCTTGTTGTCTAGGGATGCATAGATCCTTGGCATCCTACTGCCCATATCCTCCACTGTTTCAGCTTGCTAAATATTGTGGAAGGTTCTCGCTTTATCTTTTTTGTGGGGGCAGTCCCTGTACCTATGGTTCCCTTTACAGCCCCAACACTACATAGGTGGTGGTATGGGCATTTGCTCACCCACTTCAGCCTTCTTGGGCTCTTTGAAAGATGGTTGTCCCTGAGGACTTTTTCTGAAAAAGGGAGGCTTGTTTCCCTTCTGCTTCTGCTCTTTTCTGAACTTCTTTTGATCATCCCAAGCTTTCCGAAAAGTAGGCCTTTCTCTTTTTTGTTCATATAATCATTTTTCCCTTCTTATTGTTTCTTCCATAGTATTAGGATCATCATACTGAATCCTATCACCAATAGAAGGTGGAAGTCCACTCAGATATATTTGAATCTTGACAGCCTCATCTTTGATGAACGGAACATACTTCAGTAGTTCCAAAAATCCTCATTCGTATTCATCGATAGTCATGCTACCCAACTTGTGTTCGAAGAATTCCTTCATCTTTCTATCATAGTACCTTTTGGTCAGGTATTCCTTCTCGAAATACCTCTTGAACTCCTTCCAAGTGATATCTTTCTCTCTGATGTGTTGCACCTAGACAAACTGATCCCACCAAATGGATGTTTTTCGCTTTAGTTGATACATCGTAATTCTTCCTTCTTCCTGAGGGGAATAATTCTGTAGTTGGAAATATTTCCTCATGCCTAGCAACCATGTTTCAGCATCTTCCTCCTTCTTATGTTCTCCATCAAACATTGGAGGCTTGATCTTGTTCATCTATCCTTTCAATTCATCCCTTCCAGATGTTCGGTGATTTCTAGTAGGGGATGGGCTTGAACTATTGTGCACTTCCCTGCTGCAATGATTTGGGGAGCGATGATGATGTCTGATACCACTCCTCGATCTTCTTCTTCTCTCAAGGGTCTTGTGACTCTTTGTCTTGCTTGAGCCACTTCTCTTCTCCAACTTCCTTTCTATTCTTTCCAGGTTCTTCAACATTTTTAAGTTGAATTCTCCCTGGTGATCCCTGACCCTCATGAACTTTTGGATATCAACTCAGCAAGCTTGGGCATCTTTCTTCAATATTTCGATGAGTTTTATTATATGTCCTTCCTTATCCATCTCTTTTCTGTGTCGATTAGATTTTGATCCTTTGACTCCCAAGTTGACATCCCTTCCTACCCTTTCGTCCTTTGTTTCGAAGGAAATCTGTACCTTTTCCATTTCTATACTCAACATAGATTCACAGTTGACCTGACACTCGTTGAACTCTGCACACACAATGTGAAATAAACCAAATTTTTTTAGGCCCTTAAACCTTAATAAAAACCATAATAGTCATTAACCAACGTGAATAAGAAAATGTTTCAAATTCACTAAGTTTTCTGAACTCTGTTTGGCTCTGCAAAGTTTTGGGACTTCTGGTTTCGGGGTCTCGATCCATGAGACTCTCATACTTTCTTTCGGGTGATAGCTCCCTCTTTCTCCCTACCCTCGTAACCAAAGGCACCTTTCACAACTTCACGATCTCATGAGTTCGTGAGTCGAAGACCCTCGACTCTTCTTCCTCCAAACACCGATACCCAAGATGCGATACAGTATGGATACCTCCTCACTAGTGCCTGCTACATATAACCATAGGCTAGGGATAAGTGCTAGCACCTCTCCTCATGACTTCACGAGTTGGAGTGTTGAGCCTTCGTGCTCCTCCTTTGCGAATCCCAAAATCCCGATTTACTTTACCCTCTGGGCCCACATAGCACAACTGTCTCCACATATACAGTGGCGAGTGCAACCCTCAGGAGGGTCCACATTATCTATGGTGACATCATCGGGTCCCATCATGCTCACTTTTCTTATGTCTCACTGGCACATGGTACACACCCATGTGTCCACGTCCATTCCATGTGAAATCCAACGATTAAACCTTTCTCAAATCTACGGTGCAGATCCTTTCGACATTTCGGGGTTTCAGGCATCGGGAGTTCGTGCATCCACACCTCTCGAACTTTCGTTTGCTGAAATCCTAAAATTACTGTCTACCCCTCGACTTGATCCAATAGTCAAGTTCCTATCTTATAATCTACGGTGTAGATCATTTCGGGTTTCGCTATTTCACGACTTGCGAAAACAAGCTTCTTCCCTTTTGGTTTCCTGGGTGTTAGCACCTAAACATGTAAGAGGGGTATTTTTTCCTAAAAGACAACCCCCGTTGGCGCAAAGAGGGAAAGAAGTGGAGTAAAAATGCACTTATCCTAAGTTGGGGTGAAAATGCACATTTGGATAAACAGTGAGAAAATCTAGGAAGCTAGAATCTGCGTGCCCAAATCTGCGATCAGGATCGGATTCCGGAGCCCCCTCACGATTCTACCTTTAAAGAAGAGGGGGGGGGGGCGGAATTGTCCACNTCTATTCCACCATCCACCTTCTGCCATATGTCTTCCACTCAAAAACATCCTGACCTATTCCTTTCCCCTTTCCTCCCTTCCACTTGTCACCTCCTGCCATGTGTTCTCCCTCCCCATCCTCCAATTCATCTTTCCTTCTCCTTTAGGCCCGCCGCTTTGCTGCTTTCCTTGTCACTTTCCCGTAGAACTTTGCCTCGTCATCCAGTGCCACAGCCCCCTACCTTCATCCACATTGCCCCTCCTCATCTCATCATCCACTCATATCCTACCATGTGTTTCTCTTTCTCTCCCAGTCACCTCCACCTGTATGGTCGTCTCTACTCCTTATCCACTTGTGCCCCGCGTTCCATGTCACTTTTTCCCATCCACCACTTCCAATTATGCACCCAGTCTTCGCACCAGCCTCCATTCCTTATACATTAGGTCGTTCAAACGATCCAGGTGGTAGCACGAGAAGACCTCCACGTCCCAAGAGTGCAGAGTTGGCCGAGTCATTCTCAATCCCAAGGAAGCAGTTATTGAGGTAGTTGGTGGTGGTTAGACATCGTCTCCGCCATAAATGGAAATTCGGACAAAGAATTAAAAGCGGGTTGGTTCATTCGCAGGACTATCGGGAGTCTGATTGCGTCTGTCATAAGTGCACGATCGATCAAAGACTGCATGTGCAGGCTGTCAGTAGACATGCAAACACAATGTTTTTAATCCAGTGTCTCAGTTTCGTTGTTGTTGTTTTTCTCTGAGTATATGTAGGCAATTTCGCCATTTTGTAATCTATCGATGGTAGAGTGATGCTTCGGACTGTAAAGTTTTAGAAGACATCCTAGTTTCCTGGTTATGTATCTGTATGTGAGATTTCTTGTTTTATGACAGATAGCTTTCTTACTTCGACTGGTTTTCATCTCATACTGAGGGAGTTCATGATTGATTGATTCACATGAATCATTTCAACTATGTTATGACAAAGGATTTATTGTTGCATTATTGTGCTCTCCAGTTTTCTACATTTGAATGTAAGAAGATCTTTTGTTTAGATGTTTCCCCTATAGTCTATTAGAAACCTGATGTTTATGACAGACCTTTGCATTTCTCTCACACAAGTCTTACTCCTTCTCACCCTTACTACAGCCTACTATCTGAAGTTGGACTAAGACCTCACTTACTCGTGCATGCTCGACCTAGTTTCAGGAGTTAGAACAATATTGTTTCAAGTTTGCTTCCATTTGAGCACATCTTTATAAACAAAATGTGACATAAACTGATGGGCGTTGGGCTCTGCTCCTGCTGCAATCCAGGAGTGACTTCCATCGCTAACATTTCTAGCGTCGTTGTCAGGGATGAAGTTGAAAATTTTCCCTAGGATTGAACGACATTGAGCCCCTAATTCTGAACGTGCATGAGGCATTAGAGCCCTTGAAGATTACTACTATGCACCTGGCAACTCCATTGTGATGAATCTACTAAGGCGAGCCTTCTATTTTAAATTGTGGCTTCCAGAGGTAGACACATGCGGTCCCATTCACAACTGCCTCGAGCTACGCCTGAAGTTGATCTGGAGTTGATTATCAGAAAAGGGAAGGCCTCACAAGGAGAAAGTTCCACCACTGAACCAGATAATTTTCCACCTCCTTCTGTAGAAAATCCATTTTCTTTTTCTCAGCTTCCTAGCAAACCTGTTTCTAAGGTTTCCTATTTCCTGAATTTCGAGAGTGTTTCTGCTGAGTTTTCCCCTCCTGGTCTAGGATTAGAAGGGGAAATCCTTGTCACTCCCCTTTCCCCCGAAGATATACCTTGGCGCAGACCTCAAACCACAGAAGATTTCACCACCCCTCCTCTTTTTACTGTTGCTACTACTACACAGAGAGAAGCATATTCCCATTCGGGTCCCTTAGCCTTCTCTCTGAATTCCCCATTGTTTCCCTTTCCACCAGGGAGCTCATTTCTGGTATCCCCCATTCGAACCCCTTCTCCTTCGAGTTCTCCTCCACCTAATATTCCCATGGCAAGAGTTAATCCTCCCATGACCAGAATGGAGGCCATAATAGCTACTAGGTATGTTCCCCTTATGTTACCACAGTCTCTCAATGCCCTTCCAACAGATGGTTACCTTAAGCAACTACCCAAGTTGACAGGCGAAGGAGATATAGTCGTAGAAGAACACCTCGAAGCCTTTTACAGTTTCACAGATGATCATGTTATCATGAATGAAGACATATGGATGAGGATTTTCATTCATAGTCTCGAAGGCGAGGCTAGAAAATGGTTCAAGGCCCTGCCCTCTGGATCTATTGATGGGATTGAGGCTTTGGATAATGTCTTTTTGAGACAATGGGGGGACAAAAAAGACTTCATGTATTGACAGAGTTTGGGTCTTTGAAGAGAAAGGAAGGAGAGTCTATCTCCAACTTCTCCAAGAGATTCAATAAAATGTATAACAAAATCCCCGCTGAGATAAATCCCTCAGAAGCCTCTGCTAAGATCACTTATGCTAGTGCTTTTAATCCCAATTTCTTCCTTCTGTTGAGGGAGATAATAGCCACTACTCTGGCTCACATACAGGATGTAGCCGTAGAAGTAGAATCTAACATATTCGTTGTTGATAGACTCAGGAATAAGGAGGATAGAGACATATCCAAAAAAAGACCTAAAGCCTCCCCATCCAATTCCTCTCCCCTTCCCCTTCAATCAGACAAGGTAACTAAAATGCTAAAATCGCTTTCAGCTAGAATGGAAAGGTGGGAGTTAGAAGGGAATCCCTTGTACAGAAATCCCTAGAATGTTGATAATAGAAGTTTTAGGAGACCTAATAGCAATGTGCCATAGGATTTCCCAGGGGAACAAAGGGGGAAAGACAGGGAAGATCAAAGGATTCAAACCCCTCTCCAAAAAAACCTAGTTTCTCATGAGGAAGGAGAGGAGATATATGAGCTCGAACCTGAAATTCATTGTATTGAAGAAACTTCCCCTTTTCCCCATTTGACTCAGTCTGCATATGAAGAATCTCTTATGAACATTCAAATCAATGAGTTAGGTAAAGGAGAAAAGTCCAACAACACCCCTAACAGATACCCTCTTAGATCAAATAAGAAAGAAGGAAATTTTGACAGCCAAGATTAGCCCCTCATAGCAGAAAGGCCTACTAAGTCTGCAACAATCACTACTAAAGAAATGAAAACTCAGAATACTTTTCCAATGGCCAATGAACCTGTCTATGAGGTAAGGGAAGCTCCTAAGCCTATTTCCTCCTTTATTTTTGAGCATGAAATTCAAAAAATCAGAATTCCCGTACCCCTCTTAGAGCTAGTTAAAAATGAAGATTTCAAAAGGTCCCTCTCCAAACTGCTACAATCTGAGTCCCCCCAGCCTTCCTCTGACTCAGTCAACCTTCAAGATGAAAATGCAATAGTTATCCTAGGTCCCATGGTGGAAGACAGAGATTATTCATCCCCTCCCTTCTACACCTCCCTGAACATACATGATAAAGTGATGCATAATTGCTTGATGGATTCAAAAGCTTCCCATAACCTTATGCCGAAAATAGTCATTGAAGAATTGGGATTGGAAGTGACAAAGGCTTATCATGATTTGTACTCTTTTGATTCAAGGAGGGTGCAATGTCTTGGAGTCATCAAATACTTGGTGGTCTCTTTATTTCAACTGCCAATGAAGAGTGTGGTCATGGACATTGTTGTAGCTGATGTTCCCCCCAAGTTTGGCATGTTGTTGTCAAGGTATTGGATTAAAAGACCTGGAGGAACATTACAGATGGATATCACATATGCCACCATTCCAGTATTTGGAGGGGAACACAGGAGGTTGTATAGAGAAGCCCAGCTAGCCTATATTGTTATTGATGAAGCAAACCCCACCAATCATCCCATCTTTGCGCTTGATACTGATTTGGGGTCTAGATTATTGCAGATCACTAAGACTCCTGATAACCCTTTATAGATTAGAAATCAGGCCATTTTTAATTAGGAAATACCTTCTCCAACCACCTCTATTTGGAAGATTTTCTTTGATGGACCTTCTTCCAGTATAGGCATTGGTGTTGGAGTGGTGTTCATGTCACCTTGTCAAGAAACCATATCCCTCTCATACAAGCTGGAATTTGAAACCACCGACAATGTAGCAGAGTATGAAGCTCTTGTTCTAGGTATAAGGGTTGCAAAAGAAATGGGAATAAGGGATATAGCAGTGTTCGGAGATGTTGAATTGATAATCCAATAAGTCAGGAATGTTTATCGGGCCAAGCATCCTAGACTCAAAAGTTACAGAAATGAGGTATGGGACCTGATTGATAATTTCTTCTCGACTTTCAACATTCCTTTTATCCCAAGAGAGGAGAATACTTTGGACAATTCCTTAGCTGTCTCAGCTAGTCTATTAAGGATCCCTCTACTGCCGAAGATTAAATATGGGGTTGAAATAAGATATAGGCCATCCATCCCGGACAATGTAAATCATTGGAAGGTATTCAAAGACGATCTTGAAATCGAAAAGTTTCTTCAGTCCATCGATGAGATTTTTGCATTTCACATTGATCAGGACCTTGATCCTGAAGGTGACCCTAACTCTAAGGTATTCTTAAATAAAATTGTTAATTACCATAATGTTCAGTTGCCCAACAATTACATTCCAAGGGGACTAGTCCCTTTAGAAAGACTATTCAATGGGAATGATGTGGTAGTAAAAGGTAAGATTTCAGCAGGAGATGCTGATATAGCTGATTGCAACATTGTCACACAAGAGGAGCCTAAGTTCATCAAGTTGTCAAGTAGCCTGACCCAAGAATAGAGGGATGAATACACTGAATTATTAAGAGAATTTGTTGATGTGTTTGTCTGGACCTATGAAGACCTCAAGACATATGACACATCTGTCATTGAACACAATATCCCATTGAAGGAAGAGGCTAAACCATTTAGGCAGAAGCTAAGATAGATAAACCCCATGTTGCTTCCTGTCATGGAGAGAGAAGCGAAAAAGTTGTTAGATGCCCAAATCATTGTTCCCTTGAGATATTCTTAATGGGTGGCCAATTTGGTCCCAGTGAGGAAGAAAAGTGGAGAAGTCAGGCTCTGTGTTGATTTTAGGAACCTAAATAGGAGCTCAAAGAAATACAATTATCCCTTTCCCAACATGTAACACATATTGCAGAGGGTAACTGGTGCATCTAGGATATCCATGATTGATGGTTTTTCTGGTTATAACCAGATATCAGTCATGCTCGAGGAAAGAGAAAAAACAACCTTCACCACTCCTTGGGGCACATTCATGCATGCCAAAATGCCTTTTGGATTGATGAATGCAGAAGCAACATTTTAGAAAGACATTGATATAGCCTTCATTTGGGAGAAAGATCAGTTTTTGGTGATCTATCTAGATGACATCATAGTCTTCTCTAGGTCTGACAAAGAGCATTGTTGTCACCTGAGGAAAGTTTTCTTGAAGTGTCAGATGTTTGGCCTATCCTTAAACCCCAAGAAATCTTTGTTTTCTATGAATGAGGGGAAGTTGTTAGGCCATATAGTATCATCAGAAGGAGTAAGGATTGATCCTAGTAGGGTAGAGGCAATTCAGACCCTGTTGCTTCCTAGGTCTAGAAAGAAAGTTCATGCTTTTTTATGGAAGATTAACTTTTGAAGGAGGTTCGTATCAAATTTTGTTGAGTTAGTGAAACATATCATAGCCATGATCAAGAAAGTAAATGAAGTAAAATGGATTTCTAAACCCAGGGAATCTTTTATCCAAATAAAGAAGGCTTTGACTGAGGCACCTGTGTTGGTCAGCCCTGATTATTTCAAGGATTTCCTAATATTTTCTTTTGCTTTTTTTGATACAGTCGCAGGGGTCTTATTGCAGAAAAATGAGGAAGGGCGAGAGCAACCCATTTCATTCTTTAGCAAGGCATTGAGGGATGCAGAAATCCAGTATGATATCATGGAGAAGCATGTCTATGCCTTGGTGAAATCTCTCAAAGATTTTAGAGTCTATGTCTTGCACTCAAAAGTGACTGCATACGTTCCTTTAGCCTCAGTGAAGGACATCCTTATACAACCCGACATAGATGGGAGAAGAGGTAAATGGATTGCCAAGATCTTGGAGTTTGATATGGAGATTAAGCCCACCAAGTTGATAAAGGGGCAAGGTTTGGCCAAGATGTTGGCTGAATCCAATTGCAAGGCCTTGGGGGTTAGCTTCATCAATGCTTGTTCAGAAAATCAAAAACCTCTGTCATCCAACAAGAGCTCTCAGGGTGACTTATCACTGGCGGGATGCACCTGGTACAGAGATATTTTATATTTTTTGCAAGAGTTGAAGCCTCCTGATGGAATGGGAAAGAGTAAGGCAAGATATTTAAAGCTCAAGGAGGTCAGATATAGCCTCATTGACCGAGACTTATACTGGAAAGACCCTCTAGGGGTGTTTTTGAGGTGCCTGAATCTACAACAAGCCCAAAAAGTTATGTTTGATTTCCATAGCGGCCTTTGTGGGGGGAATCATTTCTAGAAGACCAAAACCTACAAAATCCTCAGGGCTGGGTATTACTGGCCCACTTTATTCACTGATGTCTGTAGAGAAACCAGAGCTTGCATCAAATGCCAAAATTTCTCAGGAAAACAATAGCTCAAATCTCTGCCACTAAAGCCTTTAGTGACTTCGGAACCCTTTCAGCAGTGGGGATTGGACTTCATTGGAAAAATTCATCCTCCGTCAAGTGGCCAACACAGATGGATCTTGATTGCGACAGACTATTTTTCCAAGTGGATAGAAGTTGTCCCCACCAGGAATGCTTCACACAAGATAATTATCAGCTTCCTGGAGGATATCATAACCAGATTTGGCTATGTGTAGAATTGTCACTGACAATGCTGCTTCTTTCAAGTATGAGCCTCTAGTTAAGTTCTGTGAGCAGTTTGAGATTTCACTCATTCACTCCACCCCCTATTATCCTTAAGGAAATGGACTGGTAGAATATTCAAATAAAAGCTTGATCAAGCTCATTAAAAGACTATTGGAAGACAATAAGAGAGCCTGGGATTCAAAGCCCAAATTCTCTCTATGGGCCGATCAGGTGACCACAAAGAGATCCCTGGGCACCTCACCTTTCCGAATTTTTTATGGGACATAGGTTGTTTTTCCCACTCAACTCGCTTTACCTGTGGTGAAATTCTTTCAGGACCTTAAAGGAGCCTGACCATATGGTCAAAAGGATTCATCAAATGGTGGAGATGCAGCAAAACAGGGAGCAGGTAATGAAAAGGGCCTACAATCATCAGCAGAAGATCAAGCAAGCCTTTGACAGGAGGGTCGGGAAGAAGAAGTTCAAGCTGGGTGATCTGGTGCTCAAGTGGGATGCACCCAGGCAGGATAGAGGCAAACATAGTAAGTTTGATGCCCTCTGGATTGGGCCCTTCAAAATATCTGAAGTATTCTCGAACAACACTTATAGTTTGGAGGATTTGGAGGGAAAAGAAGTTTTTAATGGCCTAGTAAATGGGCATTTCTTGAAAAAAAAAATTTTTTGAGCCTAATACGACTCCTCTACTTTTGTAAATATTGTTTTTTGTTTTTGGCTTAATAAATGACTCCATAGCCCAATAACAAGGTACTAGAACTGCAAAAGAGTTCTTAGAGCATCAAAGGGATGACTCTATACCCCATTGAGCCTAATGTTAGCACCTAAACATGTAAGAGGGGTATTTTTTCCTAAAAGATGCCCCCTGTTGGTGAAAAGAGGGAAAGAAGTAGAGTAAAAACCCACTTATCCTAAGTTGGGGTGCAAATGCACATTTGGATAAACGACGAGCAAATCTAGGCGGCCAAAATCTTCACGCCCAAATCTGCAGTCAGGATTGGATTCTGGAGCCCCCTCGCCATTCTACCTTTAAAGTGGAGGGGGG
>SNQJ01S0002241.1:321476-360196 GCA_010110895.2 Picea sitchensis
TCCAGGTGGTAGCGTGAGAAGATCTCCACGTCCCAAGAGTGAAAAGTTGGTCGGGCCATTCTCAGTCCCAAGGAAGTAGTTATTGAGGTAGTTGGTGGTGGTTAGACATCGTCTCTGCCATAAATGGAAAGTCCGACGAAGGATTAAAAGCATGTCGATTCATTCACAGGACTGCTAGGAGTCTGATTGCATCTGTCATAAGTGAATGATCGATCAGAGACTGCATGCGCAGGCTGTCAGTAGAAATGCAGACGCAATGTTTTTAATGCAATCTCTCATTTTCGGTGTTGTTGTTTTTCTTTGAGTATATGTNCTTTCCCCATCACTTTCCCGTAGCACTTCGCCTCGTCATCCGGTGCCACAGCCCCCCTCCCTTCATCCACATGGCCCCTCCTCATCTCATCATCCACTTGCCTCCTGCCATGTGTCTCTCTTTCTCTCCCAGTCGCCTCCATCTGTATGGTCATCTCTACTCCTTATCCACTTGTGCCCCGCGTTTTGTGTCACTTCCGCCCATCCACCATTTCCAATTATGCTGCCAGTCTTCACACCGGCCTCCACGCCTTATCCATTAGGCCATTCAGCCGATCCAGGTGGTAGCGTGAGAAGATCTCCACGTCCCAAGAGTGAAAAGTTGGTCGGGCCGTTCTCAGTCCCAAGGAAGTAGTTATTGAGGTAGTTGGTGGTGGTTAGACATCGTCTCTGCCATAAATGGAAAGTCCGACGAAGGATTAAAAGCATGTCGATTCATTCACAGGACTGCTAGGAGTCTGATTGCATCTGTCATAAGTGAATGATCGATCAGAGACTGCATGCGCAGACTGTCAGTAGAAATGCAGACGCAATGTTTTTAATGCAATCTCTCATTTTCGGTGTTGTTGTTTTTCTTTGAGTATATGTAGGCAATTTCACCATTTTGTAATCTATCGATGGTAGAGCGATGCTCCCATCTGTAAAGTTTTAGCAGATGTCCTAGTTTCCTGGCTATGTATCTGTATGTGAGATTTCTTGTTTTATGAGAGACATCTTTCTTACTCCATCTGGTTTTCATCTCATACTAAGGGAGTTCATGATTGACTGATTCACATGAATCATTGCAAGTATGTTATGATAAAGGATTTATTGTTGCATTGTTGTATTCTTCAGTTTTCTACATTTGAATGTAATAAACTCTTGTGTTCAAATGTTTCTGCTACAGTCTGTTTAAAACCTGATGTTATGACAGACCTTTGCATTTCTCTCATACAAGTCTTCCTCCTTCTCACCCTTTCTACAACCTACTTTTTGAAGTTGTACTAAGACGTCACTTGCCCATGCATGCCTGACCTAGTTTCATAAGTTAAAACAATATTGTTTCGAGTTTACTTCCATTCGATCACCCCTTTATAAACAAAATGTGACATAAACTGATGGGCGTTGGGCTCTGCTCCTGTTGCAATCCAGGAGTGACTTCTGTCGCCAACAATGTTGATATTCAATGTAATCAAAATGACGTTCCAAGAGGCGAATTCGTAAATATGCCCTTAATAACATAGGACTTCGAATGGAGTACACATTACTCAACTATAGGACTACTAACTGTGAATCAATTCGTACAATAAGATGATGGATTCTAAGTGAAACAACTTCGATTAATAATTTGATGACAACATTGTATTCCACGATATTATTAGTTTCACGACCAAGGCAGACATCGTGTAGACTAGTCAATTCATCTACAGGTGCATAGATTGCCCAAGCAGTAGATGCCAAGTTTTGAGTGTTGCAATTAGCACCATCAATGAATCCAATGTAGGGTAGTGAAGACACCAAAATATGGAAACCAACCATAATGAAAGGTAAGTAGCTAAAGGTTGACACCAAACAATGAAAAGGCACACAAGAGTATGATATACTAAAATACAAACACTCATGCAAAAAGACTTAAGCATAGTACTTCTTTAAGTAAATCCAATTTCCGGGTTCACTCAAAGGGATTCCATCATAATCAACTAGCTCATAGGCTCCCTTCTCCAACACATGTTTGACAATGTAAGGACCTTGCCACATGGCCTCAAATTTATCGTCCCCTAGCAAATCACGATCTTTCTTGTAAAGAAGAACTAGATCACCTTCAAAAGAACATGTGGCTTGACATGTTTGTCATATTGGGATTTAACACATTTCTTCTGAGTTTCTATAACTAAGGCGACATCACGATGGGTTTCGTCTAGTTGCATCAAATACAAATGACGCTCTTCTTCGATAGAGGTATTGGGGAGAAGTTCAACATCCGGTTTCAGGGACAGTATTTCACGTTCAATTGACAAGATAACTTCGATACCATAAACTAACTAGAAAGTTGTAAATCCCATGGCAGACTTGACGGATGTCCGATAGGCCCATAACGCTGAGAACAACATCGTGTGCCAACTGGTCTTATGAATTCCTATCATTCATCAAATCATAGTAATAAGAACTTTGTTGATTGCTTCAACCTGGTCATTGGCCTGTGGATAATAGGGGGTTGCGTTTTCATGGTGAAGACCCAACTTTTTAGTAAGTTCGGACATCATAAAATTCTGAAAATGACTACTGTGATCAGTAACGATATCTTGAGGGACACCAAACCAAGTAATGCTATGATTGAATATGAAAAATGATGCATTTTTCCGGTGTTATTGAATGTAGGCATCGTCTCGGCCCATTTAGTGAAATAATCCATAGCTACAATGATGTATCCATGCCCCCGATCGAGTGAGGGTTAAATGTCATGAAGTCAATGCCCCATTTGGCGAATGGACCAATAGAAATGATAGGATGTCAGGGAGTGGGATGAGATCTTATCTTGTGATTATAAGTTTGGCAAGCATGGCATTTTTGGATAGTAGTAATGCAGTCCTTAAATAAAGAAGGCCAGAAATAACTGTCTCGTAAGATCTTTTGGGAAGTGGCATACCCATACATTTGACTACCACATGCTCCAGAGTGATAGTCATTCAAATCTTTCTCAGCTTCATCGTAGGTGAGACATCATCAAAAAATGGAATCAACACTGTGGCGGTAAAGGGTATCACCAAGAATGATGTATTGGAGGGCTTGATACCGTATACGATAAAGATCCGTACTGGATAGATTGGGCCAAAAAGTTTGAGTCTGGAGATAGATAATAATATCTCCATACCATACATCATCAAAACTTATCATAAAAATGGATTTTTCAGATAAGGAATCCTCTGCCACATTTTTTGTCTCAGTAGAGGGAAGGTCGCATATCAGTTCGACAAAAACCAAATATTTCTTGGACATAGCGCGCTCAAACTCCAAGTCAAACTCCTGGAGAATCACTATCCATTTGGAGTACTTTCCCCCTAGCAATTTTCGCATGAGTATATTTTGCATGGGGTTGAAATCGGAAATAATAGTGGTTCTATGTAATAAGATATAATGACGAAAACGTTGGACAACCTGAATAGTTGCCAAGGCTAGTTTCTCCACATGTAGGTATTTGATTTTGGTAGTCATGAGACTCCGACTCAAATAGTATATCACATGTGAATCATGTGAATCATCCTCTTGGACTAATACCATGGCAATGGTAGACTCCGAAGAAACTAAGTAGAGGAAGTAATCCCAGCTATAGTCAGGGGGAAACAATAATGGTGTATGAGTTAAGGAAAGTTTCAAAGCTTCAAATGCTTTATTTGCAGTATCGTCCCATACAAACTCGTAACCTTTATTTAGTATCTGAGTGAATCCTTTCGTCAGTTCAGCGTAATTGGGGATGAAATGACGCAAAAAGTTTGCCTTCCCTTGCAAACTTTGGAGTTGGCTTAGTGTGGAAGGAGGAGGTAGATTAAGAATAGCCTCAACCTTCAAGGGGTCTACTCGAATCTCATGTATCGACACGATAAAACCAAGAAGTCGGTCAGACTCCACACAAAAAAAACATTTGTGTGGGTTCAAACGTATATGATAATAATGACAGCATACAAAAATGGTCGTTAAATGTGTTGGGTGATCCTAGAGATGCATGGAATGGGCCGATAGATCATCAAGATAAGTTTGCAAAATGTGCTTAATATCATGGAAAATGTAAGACATAGCACGCTGAAATGTCGCACCAACATTCTTAAGACCAAAGGGTAATTTCTGGTAGGCAAAGGTTCCCCAAGGGAAAATAAAAGCACTCTTGTGTTGATCCACTGGTAAAATGTTAATTTGATTATAGCCAGAGAAACCGTCCATCAAGAAGAATATTTCTCTTCTGGCGCAGTCATCGGTGATCTGGTCGACAAAAGGGGTGGGATAATTGTCCTTAGGAAAATCTTTATTATGTCCCTATAATATACACAAACGCAGATGGTTCCTTGCTTCTTATTTACTAGAACAAGAAGCAACCTTTATTTATGTCCCTATAATCTCTACAAACTCATAACCTTTCTTGAGTAGCTGAGTGAATCCTTTCGTCAGTTCAACGTAATTGGGGATGAAATGACGCAAAGAATTTGCCTTCCCTTGCAAACTTTGGAGTTGGCATAGTGTGGAAGGAGGAGGTAGATTAAGAATAGCCTCAACCTTCAAGGGGTCTACTCAAATCCCATGTATCGACACGATAAATCCAAGAAGTCATCCAGACTCCACATAAAAAACACATTTGTGTGGGTTCAAACGTATACAATAATAATGACAGCATACAAAAATGGCCCTTAAATGTGTCGGGTGATCTTGGAGATGCATGGAATGGGATGGAAGATCATCAAGATAAGGCTGCACAATGTTCTTAATATCATGGAAAGCGTAAGACATAGCATGCTGGAATGTCGCACCAACGTTCTTAAGACCAAAAATTAATTTCCAGTAGGCAAAGGTTCCCAAAGGGAAAATAAAAGCAATATTGTGTTGATCTGTTGGTAAAATATTAATTTGATTATAGCTGGAGAATCCATCCATCAAGGAGAAGATTTTTCTTTCGGTGCAGTCATCGACGATCTGGTCGACAAAAGGGGTGGCATAAGTTTCCTTAGGAAAATATTTATTTATGTCCCTATAATATAAAAAAATGTGGATGATTCCTTGCTTCTTATTTACCGGAACAAGATTGGATACCCAATTAGTCAAAGCCACAAGATAGATAAAGTCATATTTAAGAAGTTTTTCAACCTCAAGCTTGATAGCCGCAACTTTACGTGGATGGACTGGGTGATGTCTCTTCCGAATGGGTTTAGCATCCGGATATGTCTTAATCTCATGTACAATGATATCAGGGTCAATACCTGGAATTTCTTCATAACTCCAGGAGAAAAAGTCGCAGAATTATTGGAAAAGGGATTTATACATGTCGACTTCATCTATAGAGAAGGAGGCCCCAATATGAACATTCTCCATGACTCTGGGTTTAATCGATATGTCGATAGGAATGATAGGTGAAATTTTACTCAATTTCCCTTCGTACAAGACATCTGTGTTGACTCAGGAACTAAAGAAATAACAACAACGATCGACGGAGTTGAAATCTATTGGTAGCTCTCTATGGTATCACGTTCTAGAAAGATAATGGAGTGATGGTTCCCATATTCCCATGGATTATCTTCCATAGACATGAATGAAAGGATCATCTCATCAGTAGGAAAGACCACGTGGAACAAATTAGGAGATGAATCACAGAGAGAAGGGGGAGTAGGGGTTGTCGATTGAATAACTTGATAAGCGGATTTGACTAGACTTAAATTCATCTTGTCACTGTAACAAAGGTAGTCACCAGGGTTAGGTACTACCCATGTGTCGTACGACTCAAGGGTTTCACGAACAATGGTGGGTATCATGTTAATAGAGAAAACAAACATAGGGGGAATATTGGGTGGTGGGATTGGAAATGTACCCATCAAAGTTGAATCTTTTAGAAGACCCACTCTGGCATTCTCATAACTAGGAGGTGTCTTCGAGATAAAAGGAATGTTTCTAGTACAAGAATCAGAATTAAAGAAGGTCAGTTGGTCAACAGTAACGACCTTTCCTTGGTGTAGGAATCATAACACATGGAAAATGTTAGACACAACTGCATGCATCAAATCAATTCAGTGACAACCAAGTAAAAGGTTATAATCAAGAGGTGCATCGAAGACCTCAACCTCAACATTGACCAATTTATCTTCCATTGTAATAGAAAATGAGGGAAGAACACCGTAAGGTTTTAAACCTGTACCATTGAAGGCCTTAAGTGTATTGTGTGATTTGGTGAGGGTAGGAGAACCGATAGATTTCCAACAAGTAACGGACATAACGCAAGTTGAGGCTCCTTCATCAATAACAGTTCTACATATATTCTTATTTTCAACAACAACTTGGATCTGAAATGCTAACTGAGGAGGAAGCCTTGGAATGTGATCTTCCAATTCAAATATGATTAAATTAGTGTATGTGGGATCAATTCCACCAATGGCCTTTAACAGTGCCTTCTGTTGAGAAGGACAAATTTGAAGGACCTTGAGAGTTGACATCGCAAAGGGTCCTTGTGCAAGGTCTTCTACAATACTGTAGTTTTGGGCAACACGTGCGTGAGGGTTGAATGTAGACTTTCGAACAACGCCCTTGGGAGGAGGGTGAAGAAATGTATCGATACCTGGTCTTTCTAGATGAAGAGGATCATTTGGAGGTGAATTTGGAGGAGAAGGTTGAACCAACGAAGGGGGTATATCATCAACTTTCTCTTTTGACAGAGAGTAATCTTTGGCTCGAGTCTCGATTGCAACTTCGTTCTTTTTAGAGTCACCAGTACACATAAGGACATAAGATGATGTGGAAGGAGAAGCTTGGTCATGAATATCCAATTGGGCTTGTTGCTGAGAAGGGAAAGGTTGTGACAAAATGATAGGTGTAGAAGGTTTCTCAGTCCCTTGGAGGAACTTAGTAACCTCAGCGTGTCTTGGACAATATTTCGTGTAATGATCATCACCACAAATCAGGCAGGGGTAACGAGGTTTACATTTATCTTTCTCATCAATGCTTTGCATTTTGGTTTTATCAGATTGTGGATTATTATTCTTGTCTTCCTTGTTTTTACCCTTCCCTTTATTTTTATTTTTATTCTTTCCGGTAGGCGTGGATTGAACATAATTAACTTTAGCAGTCTTACCGGTGGAAGGAGTAGGAGTAGGAGTATTTTGTACATTAGAATTATTAGATTTTGGATTGGTGTGATCGGCGTGTGCGGACTGAGATTCAACATGAAAGGTGTTGATCACACCATCAATAGCATGAGAAGATGTTGGAGGTGTTGGGGTAGGGTTTGTGGAAGGATGAGTAGCATCAGGGATCAAATCGTAAAGTGTTCCCATTTGCGAATAAACAAGATCTAGATATTGAGCATGACTAATCTCCTGCTCTTCAATGACAACACCACCTATGGCGACATCACAAGCGATAGTTCCAATGAGTGATTTGGTAAACCACTCAGCCAATAGTTGATCAGGAAGATGAACTTTGATCAAACGTCTCCTCCTCCTCCACTCATGGATGTGATCATAAATATGAGTGGACGAGGATTGTTTAAAAGAACTCAAAATTTTGGTTCCTATATTGTACCGAGTTGGCAACTGGTAATGTGTCAAAAAGGCCATGGATATGGTGTTAAATTCATTAAAAAAACCTCGTGGTAACGCGATGTACCATTTTTTTGTCGAACCTGTGAGAGTTCATTGGAAAAGTCGTAATATTATGGAGTCATCCATCAAGGAGTTGAACAAACACCATAGATGAAAAGTCATAACATGATTATTCAGATCTTCTCTTGCTTGACCGTCAAATTCAGGAATGTCAGACTGTAACCTGGCTAGTATGATGGGCCAATAAGGAGAATGTAGGATAGGATCATTCAAAATTCTAGACAAATCAGGTAAATCCAAAGTGGCTAGAAAGGGAAACTGTCGGTTCACTTGAGGAAACTGGTAGCTTTGAGGGGGAAGCCTCGTAGGTATACTAGTAGGACCATAAGAAGTCTGCAAATAATTAGACAGTCTTGACAGATTTGGTTGTGGAGGATTTTGAGGCATATATCCCACAAGGTTTGGTTGATTAGGGATGTTCCCTTGGAAAGGGACATTAGATTGAAAATTTTGACCCCAAGTGGGATTAAAAGAAACTGGATACGGCTGACTGAGGTTAGGGGTTGCAAAATAATTTACTTGAGGATGTTCCCCCCCAGACGGTTGTATATTTCCTTGGAAAGGAAGATTCCAAGGTTGAGTTTGTAACATAGGTGCGTTTTGTCCATAAATTGGATTATGGACTCCAACTTGAGATTTCCCCCCAATTTGAGGTTATGCCCCAGTTTAAGGTTGTCCCCCAAATTGAGGTTCCCCCCCCAGGTTGAGGTTGACTTCCAACAGGAATCTGGAAACCAGAAATGATGGAAATACTGGTGCCTCCAACTAGATTGGAGCCACTAGGGCCGGGATGGTGAGATCATCCTAAAAAAGGTGGAGGAGGAACATAATACCCTCCAGAGAGTATCCAGGCAGGTGTAGGAACAAATTGACTAGCAACGTTATACCCAGACGGAACAAAAAGTCTAGAAACTATGGATGGAACCTAGGTAGGGATAGCAATGGAAGTATTCAGAGATTTATACCCAGGAGGAAGTGATGGATTAGGTCTATATGAAAGTGGTGTCCCAATAGGATCTTGGGTGATGAACACATTCCTGGTAGAAACCATGGTATCTCATGGGACCATAATAGAATGGGCCATCTGGAGAGGAAGAATCGAGTGAGAACCAACCAATAATTGGTCTGAAATGAAGGTGACACTATTGGTAGTACCAGTGAAATGGTCTAAAGGTACCATATAGGTAACGAACGTCTCAGGAATTTGTGATGCCAAAGGTTGATCAGGACTTTCTCCTAGGTTGTCGTTGTTAAGAACCAAACATCAATATAGCATGAAAACCTCAGGAAAAGTACTCAAAAACTTGAAAAAGAGATAAATTCAGATAATAATCCTCTTTGAGGGCAACCTCCTTTTACCCTTAAATGTTCAGTACAAGGTAGTTTCAAAATGAAAATGTCTCCTTGGTAGCATATATAGGAGACTAGAGGGTATAATTACAACTAATGGCCTAAAGTGGGCATAAATAAAATAACATTACTAATATAATATGCCCCAATTAAGGGGTAATGGGCCAATAATAGATGATCCTCCCTTGGAATAAGTGTTTTCCGCTCTTGAATAACTCACGGATGCTACGTATAAAAGACTCATCTTCCCAAGTGGAATCTTGGTAGGTAGTTTCCTCCATTTAATGAGATACTGAAATGGATCTATTCATAGGCCGAATTCTTGTCGATGATGGCCGGGCTCAATATGATTTTACTTCCTCTTCAAGTTAAGTATAGTTTTGGTAGGATGTACATCACATATAACCTTTCTTTAAGCATAAGAACATGGAAAGCTAGATTGGCCACTAAATGGAGATAAGTAACAATTTTGTATACATAGTACCAATCTTTTGCAACACCTTATAAGGTCCATAGTACTTTGGTGATAATTTATTATCCTTCTTGGCTTGCTTGTTTGTATGGTTGTAGTCTTAAAACACCCAATCCCCTACTTCAAAACTTCTTTCCTCTAGATGTTGATGCTTGTTGTTTCATGTGATTAAATTGCCATGGTGGGTTGTCCTTTAAGATTTGGAGAATTTGTTGTTGATTCTCGATGTGATCTTCATTGATTGAACCTTAGATTTTTCTTTTTAGAAAGAAGTGATGGAAGGAGGGAATTGGATATCCATAAGAGTTTCATAAATGGTTTCATTTTTGTTGCGGTGTGAAAGGAAGTGTTATACTTTTCGATACGCCAAGGAGCTCATTGAACCATTGTGTTTGTTTATTAGAGACAAAACAACGAAGGTAGCCTTCGGACATTTGTTCACTATCTCGGTTGTCCATCCAGTTGAGGATGATAGGATGAGCTATGAGCCAATTGAGTACCCAAACAAGAAAATAATTATGTCCAAAATGTCGATTGAATATAGGATCTCTGTCACCCTCAGCAATCCTTTGGAACCATGTAGCTTTTAGTACATCTCTATGAGAATCTTTGATGTAAGCTGTACTAGCTTTGAAGGGATGAGAGAGTGCACAAAAGTGTGCATGCCAATTGGGTCTAACAATGCATGCATGATGACACTCTTTCCTTGGATTTGGCCAACCACATGATGAAATCCATGGAAACCTCCTCAGTGACTTTGGGATGGATAATGGTTGTAAAGACACAGGGTCTTAATTGTTTCCACCTTATTTTTGTTGGAAAACCACACTCTACCACAAACCTTTGAACGGTAGTTTAAAGGCCACCCCAAAAAAAAACCCTTCTTGACTTTATGGTAGGTTTCCAAAAATCCCAAGTGCCCTCTCTTGGAGAAGTGTGCAATTCCAATAATTACCCTTTTGTTTGAGTTGGGAGTTCTTACATAAATCTGAGAAGTGATCTTTGTACCATAGTGAATCATTTTTTCCATGTAAATGTCTATGCCAGCACGGAATCCTGGCGCAACCTTTGGATGAGAGTCCACACTTTTTTACGTCATTTTTTCCATTCATCCCTTGCTTCTATTATGTCGGGTTGGATGATGAGATATACAAAGAAAGGCCTCAACATATTCATCCTTTCTTGAGTGCATGCCACAACATTTTGCTTCCCTTTTATAGAGGATTTCAAAATCATAGCCAATATCTTGGTTACCCATTTTTTGTTGTTCTTTTGAAGATAGTCTTTGTTCAAGAAGTATTTAAGACTATCATGATGCATTTGACCTTGAAGTGCCTACCTATTATTAGGTAAGGGCGCTTCATTTTTTCAATGCATGTAGTATTTCCATCATTTCCTTCTCATAAATGGGTTTGTGTAGAGTCCCTTCCCTTGAGTGGTCGACCTTCAAAAGCGGGGGCCTTCCTTCTTGCATTAGGACAACACAAATTCCATTTCGAGGCATTCCACAATAAAGGTTTTGTGAAGTGCAGATTAGTCCAAGACAAAGATTTTCACATCACCTCTTAAAGTTTTTCAAAAGATTTAGTTGCCTCTGTAGGAGTCCATGAATATGCATCCTTATTAGTTGAGTGTGTTAAAGTGTTTCTATTCTTCCATAGTGTTGTTGGGTATTCTACCCTAAGGTTCAATAGCTAGGGCTCTAAACTTATACAGAAAATGACCTTAAGACTTAACTTTTGACCTTCTACCCAGATCTGAAACCTCTTTCTTCACATGCATCTGAAAGAATAAGCTAATAACACTGGGGCGGAAGAGTAGATCTCAGATTGAATTTCTTGCTTATTCACTTTTTTGCGGCTATGCTCCTTCTACAAAGCTTCACGCAATCAAACAATGCTAATAAATGCATGCTCTGATCTATTATAGGGTTAGAGATAAAAACTTATAAAATCAAATATCACATATGAGATTCATGTATGCGGAGACGGGGAAAAGTATCTTTTTCATTAGCTTCAATACAAATCAACTTACCATGATTTTAGAGTCCTTGGATTCACGATCGATCCACGGAAACAACTTCCTCTTTTTTGTCCTCCAACTGCGCTTCTTGAGTTTCTCCTAAAGCTTGAGGCAAAGCTAAAGGGTTGGGACAAAGCGGACTTAACAATTTGGGAGAGTTCCTTTACTATATTTTTTCCTCCTTTGACTAGTACCTACCCCTCGCTTTTATAGACTGAAGAGCTAGGGTTTTAGTAGAACTCTAAACCCATGCAAGTGAGGGAGAGTTCGATTAACTTGACAAAAGAAGCCTGCAGTCTGTTGGAAACTTCCACGATTTTTGCATTGTTATTGGAATTTTCAGCGAGAACATTTGGGCTACGCTTGCGGATACGTGATCTCTGATGAGACTGACAAGCGGATGCGGCTGATGAGATTGGCCGGGTTCCTTGTTTTTAAGTGGTTTTGAGGAATTACTCACATCATGGCTATGGCTAGGAAGAGGCGTAGGTTGGCCTGATGCCGGGTAAACTTGTATGGTGCATTTTAGGGTTACCGGATGCCCCTAATGTGTGAGGTCGGAAAAGAGGCGATGGCGAGAAATACATTACCAATTCTTTACAATGTCTGGTCTTGTCTGTTGAATAAATTGAGCCGAGAGTCGAGGAACCGGGAAGTGCATTGCAAAAAATCAAATGTCTCACATACCATGCTCGAGATAAAATAGAATCGTGGATACCAATTAAATACACTGTAGATTCATGTCAATAACTATAAAGAGTAGCCGCTTGAACAATACAGTGAGACTACATCTCGAAATCATAAAGATATACATGTAAAGTATCTATCTTCTAGAAGCTGATTTGGCGTGATGGCTGTTCTTCAGAGCTTCGAGCAACAACTTCAAATCGGCTTCGGGTAGGAGTGTAATATGATTAATACTGACTTCACTACCCGAGGATGTGACCTTATTTCGTCGGTTTTGAATGATAATCTTGATGATGGTTGAAGGCTTGATGATTCGAACAAAGACTTGATTGGGCGTTGAGGATGGCCGGGTATGCAAACAAAAGACACATTGCAGTGGTAAATTTCGAGGCTAGTAACAAAACTGTGGACAATAGCCGCGACAAGTGATAAGACTCGAGCGACATATCACATTGAGAAATCGCCAAGTCTCTGGCGAGGAGCCTTGCCGAGACTCTCCCTTATGTTTGGAAAAGTAACCAAGCGGTGGAGGACACAACTTCTATGTGAGCAAAGCTTCCTAAAGGTGTTACTACATCCCATGATACGATGCATCAAGCGGACGGATATTATTATTAGCTTTATCCAAAAGGCTGACTCATAATCGCCAGAAAATACTTTTCCCATCCTCTTTTGGGGTATATTTGATTTTTTTGTTCTTTTTTGAATATGTGGAAAAAGATTAAAAGAATATTACGTTACAAGGGAGGAACGAGGATCATAAACATACAAGTTCAAGGCACAAGGACAAGGCCCGATGTTCTAGGGAATGATACCGGAAAAAATCCTCCGGTGGCCAAAGGTGTTGTTAAAAATGCAAGCATAAAGCTATTTACTACGATGGGTAAAGGATGCATCACCGGTTGATAGAACACACAATGGTAACGTCCTTCGATGTAATTTACTTGTGAGCCCAAAGAAGAAATTTCGGTGATTTTTTTCATGTTTAGAAGTGAAAAAGCATAAAAGAAAACTCCATTGGAGGACCTTTTTCGTCAATAGTCTAGTAGATTCAAAAAAGGGATAAACTAACACCAACTAGGCGTCAATTCAAAACCATTTTACAGAGTGTGACAAGGACAAGATCACTCACGGCTATTTTTCAATTTTAAGGAGTCGAAAAAGACATTAACTATGGACTCTGGTCGGAAAATGTTCTTCACGGACCATTTAGCAGTGTGAAGAATAAGGTCACTTTCGGCAATCTTTTCAATTTTAAGAGTCACGAAAGAGCTTAACTATGGACTCGAGGGGTGTTCCTTTTTAAGTAGATTTGAATTACAGGGCTAGAAAGGAATAAGTCATACACGAGGATACTCTTCTAAAGAATGGAAATTCAATAGGCTCCTTTATTAAATGGAGTTATTTGTCCAGGACCCGAAAAAGGGGTAAAATATCGCTAGACAGACGTGACTTCAATTTTCATTTTAACGAGCGTGAAGGTTCACAGGATCGCTCGACAATCTTCGACAATCTTTTCATGTTTAAAGAGAGGTGCGAAAAGGGCTTAAAAGGAGACCGTTTAAGGAACATTCTTCTCGACCAATTTAGCGAGTGTGAAGAAACAAAGGTCACTCGACAATCTTTTTCATCTTTAAGGAGTGGAAAGGGCTTAAAGGAGACTCCATTATAGTTTACTTTTCACCGATTAATCCGGACGGTCGAAAAGCATAAATACGGTCTAGCGGATGTTTCTTTATGGAGTCTCAAAGCGAGCTTGAAGAACAGCAAAGGTAGCCCATGATCAACACTTTATGGGTCGATGTCGATAAACTTAAGGAGGCGGGCAAAAACATCGTGGAATCCTTTAAAGATCAGTGTAATCTGAATCTCCTCGGGGGAGAAAACTGCTTCGACGAAGACATTTTCAATGACGCCAGGGGTTTTGGAGATATTGATTTGGTATTATTTCAGCGATAGTCGCCATATTTCCCTCGGCATAAATATCTTATTAGTAGCTAAGAGGTTAATGGGACAAGTCTGATCTCGTCCAGTGATAGTGAATTCTCACCGCCTCGATTCGGTGTAACTCAGAGAGGAAATATGATGCAATGATGAAGATCTTCCGGGGTTTGTCAGGACCGAGTCATTTAGCCGTTATAGCTTCATCGAGAAGGCAAGACTAAGTCTAACGAATCGGTGTCAACAAGAGAATCTTTGAGCCTATCTGGGCTCAAAAAGTGGATCCAACTCTTATGCGGCGGAAATTCGGATCAGGAGTAGCTGAAGTTTGCGAACCATAGAGTACGCTACTTCCGCGACCGACAAGGAAGACATGCTGCATGCCACAACCATCCATCATGTCGATGGGGAAGGAAGAATCACGGATCACTAAAGTAAGTCGAGCGGAACGTGAAACATGGAAAATCTCGACCTTGTGGTGAGTCGATATAAACTTGACATGTCGCCTTGAGGGGTGGATAATCGAAGGTATACATCAAAGATGGGCACAAACCAACTACATTGCTGATGCAGATCTTGAGGGATTATCGACTAAAGGCGTGGATGCCCCAGAATTTTGGGTCGGTATGAGAAAGACAAGCGGTCGTGACCGCTATCCAGAGCCTTCATGTGGAGAGAACATGAAGGCGGAAAATTGTAGCGACCACGGCTTGCATAGCATATGTCCAACCACGACCTAACAAAGTTAGCCAATTCGATGGGGCATCGACTACCTCTACTTGACCGCTGCGATTCTTCCCCTAGCTGCACAGGGAAAGAAGGGTTGATGCCATGCGGTCGGAAAGAGCGACCATCGAGCGGTGAAAGAGTAGGTAACCGGAGATAACTTCGAGGTTGATAATGGCTTTCCAACATACTTTAGCGACATAGCACAAAGTTGAGTGCCCTAGATCCACCACTTAAATGGGAGATGTTTGGGTGTAAAAGTTTTCGTGGAATTGACCACTTTACTGTCACGAAGCGCGGCGTGGTAGGGCGGCGGAGTTTTCAAATTCGATTAAATCTAACATTATTGTTCCTGGGTTACAAGTCTTAGCAGAACCTAAAGCAGCCAACAATGCTTTTCTACACGGTACGGGCAACTTCCGGAGGATAAAGCGGACGCCTTTACAAAGGGGTTTGTGACAAATCTTCCACCGCAGAGTAGTTATGGGCAGACCTTGTGTTTGGGTTGTGGGAATATTTATTGAACGCACCTTTGTGGATGTGTGTTATTGTTTCACCCAACGTCTTTTATATCTTTAGAGGAAGAGATGGGATTTCATATTCTTTTCCTTTTTCAGAGGTGTTTGCTTGCTATAGTCATGAGCTCTAGTTGCGATGAAAGCGTCACTTTCATCATGTATACGTTAGCGGAGAAGATGAAGCGTTTTGGGAAGAAAAGTTTTCGTGACCGCCCGCCACTTCGGTACTTGAGGCTTGAGTTAGATTACGCCCATGTTGAAAGGGATTAGTCAACCACCCGACTTCGCGGTTCTTTGCCTTGACAAACCGGGCCTGCAGAGTGAGGGCTATAAATGAGTTGGGTGATCTTCCGCTACAAAGATTACCGGATACCTCGCCTTTCTCTTTTCTGCGGTACCCTCGCCAACCTTATCATTTGGTTTCTTATCCCCTTACTTTTCTTACGTTGTTTCTTCTTGCCCTCAAATTATTTGGTTGGCCCTTTAGGTTGTCGATACGTACGGAGTGTACCCGGTGGATTTGGAGTGGAGGGGCAGCCAAAGGTGGCGGTGTATATCGATACTTCAACATTGTTTTGACAATTGCTTTCGGTGAACTTAAGTCTTTGGTGAACCAACAATACCATCGTATGGTCCGCCTCTGCAACCTAGTTTTGTCGAGAATTGATAAAATTGGTGCATCCGGCGGATGTTGTACAATAGACCGGGCTGAGGAGATAAATAAGTTCAAGCTGTTGAGCTCTCATGATAACTTCTTCCTCGAGAGAAGACCAGTTCTTGACGTCTTTGGATAGCTAGCGGAACTAAAGACTTAAGGAACCACTCCAACGAATCTTTGGAGGATTGGTACTTTTATAAGACTCTTTCGTCGTCGCCATTCTCGAATATGATACGAGATATGGTCTTTGGACGTCTGTTCGAAATTGGCTAGCAATTATGTTCCAACGTCGTACATCCTCCGCGGGTAACGGAAATGGTTAAGGAAAGCCATAGCCGGTTAAGCGAAAAAGGAGTATCGTGAGCGATCAAGTTCTATGTACCATTTCGCTGCACTCCCGATGAGAGTGCGTTTAAATAAACACAACTGGATGGAGTCGTTTTTCAATGAGTTGGATGAGCACATAAGTGAAAAGTGGTCCGCGTGATCCACGAGATCTTCGTTAGGTTTAACCGAACTGGGGCGTCCGAAGGCAACTTTATTCGGCATAGGAGGCCAGCATGGTCGTGGCGGATGGGATCATTTAACAGCAGAGTGTTAAATCCGGCAAGTGTAAAGTTGCCAAGAAAGGTAGTTTAGGCTATTCTTTGGTAGCAGGATAGAAAGGATCACGGGGTTTGGCGGCGCACCGAGGTTGCGGGGAAAGTTGGAGATTCTTTGGCCGGTTTGGGTAGAAACGGTACCTTGACAGCGAAAAGGTTTTACATTCGCGGGGACATCGTTCGATTCCCATGAAGGACAGCCAGTTCTGGGCATTCATTGTGTTTGTGGACTTTGGGAAGGATTCCCCATCGCAGATCTGTTTGGAGGGGCATGGTAGTTTGTCGGTTCCATTGATTGTGGAAAGCATTACTCCAGAACGACATTCCCATGGCGAGATTGGATCCTTGTCCCGAGTTCCAAAGTACGGGTAAATGTACTAGCGAGGGAATAGTACCACTGGCCGGTTATTTGTCAAAAATAGGGTGCCCACGATGGAAGGCACTCAAAGTATGTCTTGTGACCAAAACGCCATTCCAAAAGCTGAGCGGTGGCGGACCTAGGCATGGATTTAGCGCCAGGATTCACAATCATGACTCCAGCTCAAGTAAACGTAGATTTGCGGCGATGCAACGTCGCGGGACTGGCGAAGGGCGAAGGAGGGAGATGACCTCGAGCGTAAGGAAACGCATTGAAAAAAGGCATGAGTGCGGAGTTGTATGCGGGGAAAGCATTTGAGCTTCCACGCCCCGGACCAAAGTACGTGAAATGGATGAGTGAGTGCGGGGCGATTACACGAACTAGGCATCAGGTATGAAAACGGATTGCCTGTCGCACTAGATGTAAAAGGGGTTGTGGCCTTGATAAGATGAAAGTCGGATCCCGCACTGCGTGAAGTTCGCGGTAGAACCATGGTGGTCGATTGTGAAGCGATATGTGAGAAGACTTCCACGTGGTGACATTAATAGGAATGGAGAGTCCGGTTGAAACGTTTATTCCATGGCCGGGTCCGGGCTGATAATAAGAAGCGTTAAGTAAGTTTCTTCCGGAATAACAACCGGCCCGAAATCAATGAGCGGGGTTTAACCAATCAAAGTGGTGGGTGATCCCTCAGGGGGTTGTTGAGGAGATCGAGCATGATTTCTTCAAAGACCCAGAGATGGTCAATCTTAAAGCCTTCGGTGGTGGCGGGGTATCCATTATCCGCCCGTGGCGGGCGAAGCCTTCAGTAGACTCTGAATCCTCATGGTGTGAGAAAATTCCTGTACGCTAAGGCGATCTACACGAATCAAGCGATATGCGCGCACTAAAGAAAAGTCCTAGCGGATAAATCAAGGAAGCACTAATATTAGTAGGAAGGCAGTTACCACAACCAACACTGATGCCTTCACCAGAGTTGCAAATTACCTTTCGAATACAGGCTTGCCGGGTCTACTACGCATAGCGTTGGTCAGAAGTCAACCCTAGGTACCCGCGGTTATACCCGCTGATCCGACACGTGTATGTTCCTAGGAAAGATAGGCAATTAGGTTGCCGTACGTGAATAATACCGGTAGTGCGGTCGAGCGGTCAGAAGACCACAATGGCGAAATTATCAGGCGAAACGCATCAAAGTATCGAGAGCAAGTGTTAGAACCGGTAGCGAGGATCCGGCGGATTGAGACCCGCGAAGCTCAGAGTGGCAAATGCTAACGTTGGAATCCCTTAACAGATCCTCATATGTGTTCTCCACCACGTTGATCGGCTTTGGAGGGTTATCTCCGGCGCCTTTCCTTCACAGCGACCTGCGTGTTTTGCCCACAATGTTAGAGGGTCACGAATAGTTTTATGGCAGGACTTCTACACTCCCTAAATGGCGGACTCTCCAATGTTTGTTTTAAGGTGGCCTTGGAAATTTACTCTCCAACCTATTACAAGTCCCTATCACGAGCTAATGTATTGCACCTACCGCTGAGAAATGTCTACTTGATTTTATTAGCGTTGCTTTTAGTGGGCTTTTAAGTCTCAAGGTGCTTGAGAAATGAAACCCGATGATGTAGAACAGACTCAAAGCAATATGCAGAAAATGCTTAGAAAAATTTCTGAAATGCAAAACGAGCAACTTTTCTATGAAAAACTTCTTTCTTTTTCGATTCATAAGATTTTTATGCGATAAATGAAAAATTTTCACTTTCGATCGTGGTACTTATGCTAGACATGCGCTGTAAAACTTATGTAAAATAACTTCTTTCCTGATTCTTACGGTACGGCAACCAATTTTCAAATCAAGAAAAAGCAAAAAAGATTGTTTTATTTCGTTGGACGATCACACAACGAGGAAAAATAATGACAAGACTAAAACCAAGAGAAAAAGGAAAATCTCCGGTTTAAAGCGCAGATGTAAGCGAGTCGAGCATGAAAATGCAACCAAGCAATCTCAACAGCACTAGTCCCACACTTGCCTAAAACCATAAAATAAATGTCTTTTATATCAAAAATCAAATATCAAGCACAAGCTAAGGAGGAGATGCCAACATTAGGCCAAACTAAACCTGCGAGGAGGTTATTCTCGAAGGAGGGATGAGCTGTATCCCCACCTCGGTGAAAGAATTACCCTATGAGACCAGCATTTGTCACCAAAGCGGCCTAGCGAGGTGCCGTCACTAAGCTCAAAGCCGGTAAGCGGATATCCAGCGTGCTAAGCTTAGCGGTATGAGGTATGTAAAGCAAAGAAAAATCAAACAAGACAATCTAGACTGCGGCAGAACCACGGTATTGACCACGAGTCTCCTAACGGAGGTTGAGATCGCTGTCACTTCTAACGAGAAAAACAAAAAGAAAAGTGCTGAAAACCTAGAAAATCAATGCAAGAAATGACAGACACTACCACTACCAAGATAGGCACGCGAGGAAGGGCTTCGAGTCCTATAACTCGATGAACAGGAGTCCTTGAATATGGACTAAGGGCAGGCTGCTGGCCTACCCCTCAAGCAAGAACTATCTCACTAATGTTAAAATCCTATTGCCAACACTTGCAAAAAAAGACTGAAACAAGACAATCAACCAACAGAACCCAGACACGATCCAGAAATCCCCCTGAGAAAGTAAACCGGCGGAGGAAGAGGGGCTGCCTCTTAAACTAAGTGCTGCGCTCTTTGAAACCATTCACAGGGCCTTGGTGTCATCGTCTTGTAGAAGATTAGAGGCGTGGTATCAGCGTCAGAGGCCTTGATAGGGGCGGGTACCTCGTGTGTCCCGAAAAGAAAATGTCAGCGTCGGTCGGTAGTTATTGATAACCGGTCTCTGCTAACTTTCGACTAACGAGAGAAAACAAAAACAACCGAAAGCGAGGAATTTAATTCTCTAAACTACCAAAAATCTTTCACAAAACCCGAAGAGACCTAAGAGTAAGAAAATCCCGGTGGAACTGCCAGTGCATTTGTTGAATTATTTCTACCCTAATAAGCTAGGGCTCCTAAACTTATCACGAGAAAATGACCCTTAAGACTTAACTTTTGACCTTCTACCGAATCTGAAACCTCTTTCTTCACATGCATACAAGAGAAGAAATTCAACGGAGGATCTATTTCAGCCGTCCGGAAAAAGGTTGAATTTCTTGTCCTTTTGCGGCTGCTTCTCCTTCTACAAAGCTTCTGCAATCAAACAATACTATGCATGCGTAACTCTTGATCTAATTATAGGGTTAGAGATAAAAACATAAAATCAAATATGACATATGAGATTCATGTATCGCGGGATGGGAAAAGTATCTTTTCATTAGCTTCAATACAAATCAACTTCCAATGATTTAAGTGGAGTCCACGATTCTGATCCCGGGCTCTTCCTCTTCTTTGTCCCTCAGCTAACATGTGAGTTTCTCCCTAAGAAAAGCTTGAGGGCAAAGATAAAGGGTTAGGACAAAGCCTTGTGATTTGAGTTCCTTTACTATATTTTTTCCTTCTTTGACTAGTACCCCTACCACTCAGCACATAGACTAGGAAGGCTAGGGTTAAGTGAGACTCTCGGCCATGCATGGCGGAGAGTTTCAATTAGCTGACAAAAATCCAGGTCTCGTGAACTTCCGATTTTTTGCATTGTTAAGGTACTTTCATGAGAACGTTTTGGGCTAGCCCAGCGGATGCAGCGATCGCGATTGAAGGGCGACAAAGCGGATGCGTGGTGAAGGATTAGGGCGGGTTCCTTGTTTTTAAGTGAGACTTTGAGGTACTCATCATGGCTATGGCTAGGAAGAGGCATGAGTTGGCGCGATGCCGGAGTAAACACATTATGTGGTGCATTTAGGGTTATAACACATGGTTAGAACAAACTTGTGGTAGTAACACATCAGGCAAAAAATCCTATAAGATTTTTAATGTTTTGGGAATCGGCAGGATCCATCATGGCCTTAATCTTGTTAGGGTCTACCTTGACACCTTCATGAGATACAATATGACCCAAATCTACCTCCTTTACTCCAAAGAAACATTTGGATGGTTTGTATATAGTTGTTGCTCCCTTTAGTAGTTGTAGCACCTTGTCAACATGTTGCACATGATCCTCCCAAGACTCTCTATAGATTAGTATATCATCAAAAGAAAATACTAACCTGGAATTGCTTTTGAAGAAGGGCTTGAAAATGGAATTCATCTAAACCCTTGGAATGTGGAAGGTGCATTTGATCAAAAATTCATAATAGCCTTCATGAGTTGAATGTTGTTTTTGGGATATCTTCTTCGATACGATCTGATGATACCACAGGCGAAGATCAATTTTGTGAAATAGATTGCTCCATGTAGTGATCTTATCAATCCGCGGAGGAATGGGAAACTTATCTTTAATAGTGATCTTGTTGAAGCTCTCTATAATCTGGTACACCCATGAGCTATCTTTCTTGAATACCATTGCCAGTGGTGTAGAGTAAGAACTTTGTGGATTACAATTATGCCAACCTCTAACATTTTCTTCAACCATGCACTCAATTTAACTCTTCAGGAATAAGGGTATCTATATGGCGTGATGTTGGGAGGAACACTCCCAGGAATTATGCGAATTTCATGATCATGATTTCAGTGGGTGGAGCTTTGGGAATATCTTCGATACTTTGGAATGGTTATCGATGATCCTTTGGAGATCTTGGGAATAGATGGATTAGATGTTTGAACATCTAGTGAGCTTAGTTGTGCAATAATTCCTTGATGCCTTTTCAATAGTCATGCCGTTAGAGCTTATCACCTTCTTGGACTTCCCGGCGATACCTCTTAACTCAATTTCTTTCCCTTCTAATTAAAATTTCATGAAAAGTTCTTGAAAATTAAAGAAGCCAACGTTCCTAATGATTGTAACCATTGGATTCCTAGTACACCATATGCACCACCCATGGGTATAGCAATCATTGGACTATTCATTACATATTACCCCATAGTAAGATTGATCTTATTGCATTTTCACGAGCAATTGATAGTTCCTCCATCTACTTGATCATTGCTGAAACTGCAGTCTAACGGATGTACAAAGCAATTGGGATCTTTGGATAATTTATAGTGGATGAAATTACGATGCTTGCCGGAATCAATTAGGACTATTGCCTTTTCTTTTTGATTATCCTTCAATCTTGAGGGGTTTGAGGAGTGCTAATTCCGATAAGTGCATTACGATATGCATTGGGGAGTCAACTCTTCGGATGAAATTGCTTCCTACGTTTTCATCTTGAGATGGTTCTTGTTCTTGTTCTTATTCCTCTTACAAATCTATGTAGAATAATTTCCTCTCACCACCCTTATGTCCCTTCTTGTACTTTATATGCGCCAATTAAATCATAAACCTTTTGCTTTTCTTTCCTCAATTGTTGAGAGTGTCAACCTTGTAGGTTGAGGTGTTTTAGGAGAACATTGTTCTCTCTATAGATGTTTAGGATTGTTCCTTCTAGTAGCCATAGCCATATTTTACTTCAACATTTTTTGCCACCTTAAATGCATTATCAATTATTTGGGTTCCCAAAAGAATTGAACCCTCATGTTGAATATTATCCTTTAAAGTTCCTGAATACATCAATCAAGTGCTTATGCGGAATATAGAGTTACCTTTATATTCAATCTTTGAAAGTTCTCCAATGTGCTCGGCAAGTGAACCCTTTTGGCAGATTTATCAATTATTAAAGAAGGTATTGCTCCTTGTATCCTCATAGTGTGCTATCATTTCTTCGTGAAATTGTCCAAGTGGCAGGTGATTTCAGAGAACAAAGCCATCGATACCAAACAAATTGATTAGGTTCTAGATATAAAGAAGCAATTCATAACCTTTGTGTATGTGGTACATTATAGAGATCAAATAATTTCTCCATCGAAGTATCCATGTGATTGGGTCCTTGCCATCAAACTTCCTCTTATCAATCTTAGGAGCGTGGTTGGTGCTGGAAACCAAAGTTGGAGTTCTCCATTCTTGATTCACCTTCCTTGTGTCCTCATCATGAATTTCATGGGATGCATTTTTCACTTTTAGTTGTCTTCTATGTTACAAAATTTCTCAATACTTCCATGATCTCCCTTTTAAGCCATCCATCTTAGTATCCAAATTGGCTTCCATTGAATCCATCGGCTTAGCTTCCATTGAATCCATGCTTGGTATCCAACAGCTTCCATTGAATCCATCTTAGTATCAACAGCTTCCATTGAATCCATACTTATTTTGTAGTTCATTTTATGTCCCTCATTTGTTCACCTTCATCAAAAGAGTCCAATTAGGATTTTGCAGGAGGCTTATTTGGTGAGCGATCCCTTTTGGTGGCATGTTGACCAAATATCACTTTTGAGTCTTGATTTACGAGGGTGGTTCTACTAGACAATATTTATTTTTGTTCTATCTCCCAAGTTTAAACCCTTATGGGTATGAAAAGAAATTTCTTTTAGGTGATTCTACGATATTTCTTCTACTATGATGCCTTGAGGTCTAATCAAAGTGGATGTGCCAAGAGTGGAATTTATGGTAACTTCTACAACTTGCTGATTTTGGCCTTTCGGAGATCTCACTTGTATAGAATTACCCACACAAAATGATTGATATAAAATTCTAAAACTCACACAAAACAAACTACAGACTTTCAAAATCCAATGTAACCAGTCTCACTCAATTTTGAGACTCTAGAAAGAAGTTATGATTGTTTTACACGGAACACCTTCTTGAGACGTCAATGGGACTAGTCGGATACCCTATCTCCACAAAGGTGTATATACAAATTTAAAAGATATTGAAGATGAAATTTTTACCACATATACCTTACTAATTTATCTAAATGGCCTCCAGATTTCGATTACGAAACGTTACCGAAATGTTTTTATAGCGAAAATTCATCTTAATGACTCATTGAGGATGATTCCTAGAACACTATCTTATACGGTACGTATCACAGTATAAGGCCCCGAGGAGATGAATTTTTAGACAACGTACCTTGATCAATTATACTAAATATCCTCAATAGGTTCCTTCTGAAAAGTTGTAGAAAAGAAGTTATAGCGAAAATTCCACAGTGTGTCTGGATGGCAGTAAAGCAAGACCTTGAGCTCGATACCATATGTTAAGAACCAAACATTAATATAGCATATAAAATCCTTAGGAAAAGTACTCAAAGCCTTTAAAAGAGATAATTTCAGATATTAAAGCCTCTTCGAGGAAACCTCCTTTTAACCCTTAAATGTTCAAGTACAAGATGATTCAAAATGAAAATGTCTGCTTGGTATATATAGGAGACTAGGAGATATAATTACAACTAATGGCCTAAAAGTAGACATAAATAAAACAACATTATAATATAATATGCCCCAATTAAGGGGTAATGAGCCAATATTAGGGGTTACATGCATTAAAGATCACATATTGTCAAAGGGATGGAACTAGGATTAGAAGTTTTGACAGTGTGAGCTGGGGTCCTAAAATATTCATTGTGAAAATGTGGATCTTCTACTCCAAATCCTACATTAGGTCCAGTAGGTACTTAAATTATTATCAACAACAACAATTTCAACAGGCGATTTCATCTGAAGTATATGTGTGTCTTATCTAATACTCAACAACAGATTTGGGGGAAGTCGAAAAGATTCTAAGGAATGGGGAATCTATCTGAAATCCTTCAAAGAGTGTGTTTCCAACTGAAACTGCCCGTTATTGACTACTCCCTTGGGAGATCCTTTTGGTGAGTTAGGAAGTAAAGGTTGGTAACCTTCCAGATCTTCCAAGGGTATCCCTTGCATCCTACATTAATAATGAAGGTTGATGTTCTCTAAACCAAATAAAGAAAGAAAATATATGGCCAACTAGAGAAAACAAACAACACTCACTAATAGGAAATCTAAGAGTCGAACCGGGCAAACAAACCTTCTTATTTCAAAGTCACTTCTTGGTGATTAAATCCAATGTCGTGAAGTAAATACAAGAAAGGGCTGGGATAAGCAGGTGGAAAGTTTACATTGACTGACACCTTGAAATTACACCATGGTGCAAGCTCCCACATAATCATGGGTATACACTACAAGGAGCCCGAGTGAGTGGCCAATGTCGATTCCAGGTGTAGTGAATGCCTCCACCAATGAAGGTTGATGTTCTCTAAACCAAATAAAGAAAGAAAATATATGGCCAACTAGAGAAAACAAACAACACTCACTAATAAAATCTAAGAATCGAACCAGGCAAACAAACCTTCTTATTTCAAAGTCACTTCTTGGTGATTAAATCCAATGTCGTGAAGTAAATACAAGAAAGGGCTGGGATAAGCAGGTGGAAAAGTTACATTGACGACCTGCTTAACGAAATTACACCATGGTGCAAGCTCCCACACATAATCATGTGTATACCCTCCAAGGAGCCTGAGTGAGTTTGGCCAATTTCGATTCTAGGTACCGTGAATACTTGCCCCTCCACAGTCACCTCATGTAAAGACCCTAAAGAGATAGGCTACTAAGGTTACCAACTACAACAGTGATTCCTGGGGAAACAATCGACAATCTGATCCATGCACAAAGGTAGGGTATCTATCCCGAAATCAACTTGAAAGGCTTCCCGTCACAATTGTGGTATACCTTGAAGTGAACCCCAATAATATGTGTAATCTCTACACCAAGACCAACAAAGCAGGGTGAGTAACTCTACCAGTCTCAATGCGACCTCAAGTTTGACCCTTGTGTGAGAAGGGTTTCCCAGGACAAAATGTAGCAATTGGATTTGAACTCTCCCTATCAAAAGATACTATTGTGTGTTTTTATGCTTTGGAGAGTGTTCCTTACAACCTATTCCAAAGCACTATCCTAGATAATGTTGGTGAAAAAGATCCCTAGAAAATAAAAGGCACTAATAAATTTTAAATTTACGCTATGTTTTAGAGGTTGTTGTTTACTCAAAAGGGAGATGAAGATGAAACTGATCATGTTGTGACCTTGACCCAATAAAATGAAAAAAAAAAGATGAATGTGCAATTTTTCAATTCAAAGAACTCTAGTTACAGTAGGGAGAAGGTATTTCTTTTGAAGTACAACAAGCTAAACATTGCAATTTCTTAATTTCGAATGAATACAATTCCAAATAATCATGAACTACAAAAAATTTCAATTTTCCTCTTTAACCAATATTTCGAATGTAACAATTTTCTTATGAAAGATTACTAAAAAGAATAAACGAATTCAGTTCTTCCTTTTCAAAAAAAAATCATAAATGTGATCACAAAAGGAAAATGTAATCCAAGAAAATCAAGACATTCTTGACACAATTCCCAAATCAAATTCGTAATATAGACAAAAATGAAAAAGACAAGACAACCTTTTGACATATGCAAGAAAAAATTCTTTCTTAATCGACAAACAATCTGAAAAATAAAATGAATCCAAAAATTCATACAAACCAAAAACCCTTTGTCAAACAAGCACCGAGATCAAGATCCGAGATTATATCCTTGTGACAATGATCACAGGCAAAAACTTGCAAAATGCAAAGAAAGACTTCCAATCACTGAAAACCAATCAAGAGAAAGCTTTAAACTCAAAGATCAATAAAACATGGACATTAGAAGTTCACCCCAGGAAACCAAAGAAAAAATGTTAGGGAAAAAGACAGATTGACTCACTTCAACAAAACCTACAGGAGTCGTCGCAGGCTGGGTATGAGACACAATGCGACAAGCAAGGGTTGTTGCAGGCTCCTAGTAGAGCACAGTTTGATGTCGTCGCACTATATTGGTCAAGCATAGTGCGACGTTTAGGGGTCATCACAAGTTGTCAATGAGACACGGTGCGACGATATCTGTAAATCAAGAAAAATTGGGAGAAATACAAAAAATCTAATGGAACTTCTAGACCCAGTGAGTCTAAATGGATCACCCACAGACTCAGAGAATGAAATTTATCAGAGAAAGGCAGGCTAAAGGAAAATGGGAAGCAAAAAATAAAAAAGAGGTTGTATCCCCATTATGGTCGCTAATTTTTTTATGGTACTTATCGGTAAATGTGAACATAAATAGATCCACCTAGATCTAGAACAAAACAGAACCAAATATGACGTTTTCCCTAATCTCTAACTATTGAGTTTACTAGTTAACAAGAGATAGGCAACATACCGTTTAAATGTTGCTTCCTCTTGCCATCATCATCCTAGTTGTACTTCGGTGCTCCTGTGATATTGAATCTTCAAGGGAACAGAAGCCAACCAAAGTGAAAGAAATCCAATGTACTCAACAAGAACTTATGCATGTGATCAAGGAATCATACAATAAAACAATATAAGTTTTATGGGAAAGAAACATATCACTTCTTATATTAAAGTGAAAGTGGATATTACAACCAAATACTTGATGTTGCAAGGTCCCCTCTCAATGACCCTTTGCTCCAACACACACACTTTCCCCAATCTTGAATGAAGAAGATCCACAATGACTTGATTAACTGAAATGGAGCCCTCAAGTATGAACTAAAGTAGAATTCTTCATCCAATTCTTAGCCTTGAATCAACCTTATTTTCTTAAACTTTTCCATGAGAGATCCCTCTTTATATAGGGGAAAGAGAGATGTTTGAAGAGATTAGGATGATCCCACCAAATTAGAGAAGAGAGTAAGATCCAAACCATTCAGACGCCACCTCATCTTCTAGAAGATACCCTTCTAGAACTTTTGTGAAACTTGACCTTTTCTTAGTCTTTTGACATCGTCGCACCCTAGCTGTAGAGCAGTCTGTGGAGACATCACAGGCTAGCTTTAGGGTAGGGGGAGATGATCTTGCACTATCGCACCTTGCATATAGTGCAGCCTGTGACGACCTTTCTTCATAAGGTTTTCAAGAAGAAAACGCCAGTCACTTCCCTCATGGTAAAAGATTATTTTTTGGGAACATGAACACATGTTTGTTAATGGATCACTGGGGTGACAAAAATAATGCATAACACATGGCTCTGCTGAAACTGAACAGATTGATCAACCCCCACCCCCAAGATAATTTTGGGTGTGCTATGAGCTGCCAATTACACAGGTGGAAGCTCTTCTTTTTTCTTGAACCAGACCAAAGAAAATTAAAAACCACTTGACGAATTCTATGGATAATGAGGACATAATATTTTCCAATTCCAACCAATAAATTGGTTGTCTTTCTAAGACGACCTTGATCAGAACAAGGAGGCCCCCAATAGAAATCCATCTATTGCACCAGTGGCTAATACATTTTTCATACTTTGCAATAAGCCAGTGCCAATCCTCGATTGTATACCTGTCAATTTTTAAAAAGTAACCAAGATACATAAAGACATCAATAATATCATGAAAATTATAAAGAAAATATTTTTTTAAAGTATCCATAACTTGTCTTTGTACTCCATACTGAAGGATGTTTTCTGAGCATTTATCATAAGACCAGTTTCACTGCAGAACATAGTCAAAAGCCTCTTTATCTCCATCCATTCTGCTATAGAGGATTTAGTCATGATAAGTATATCATCGACAAATATAAGGTGGAGAATCTCGATGATCCTTGACACCTTAATACCTATCAATAAACCTTCAGCTTGTCTTCTTTTTAATGCAAGACTCAATCCTTCCATTACTAGAATAAATAGCAAGGGTGACAAGGGGCATCCCTATCTAAGCCCTCTGCCACTGTTGAAGAATTCAGTTGGCTCACAATTTATTAAGATTGCGAAAGTTGCTGATGTAATACAACCCATAATCCACTTGGTCGTCGGCATCCCGAAACCACATTGAAGAAGAGCCATCCTAAGAAAATCCCAGTTTATACAGTCATATGTTTTTTTTTAAATCAACCTTAAGAATTAAGGCTTGTAATTTTTTCTCTCGGATATTGTGAAGGAACTCTTGTGCAGTCCCAATGGTAATGATAATTTACTTACTTTTAAAAATTTGAATTGCTTCTCTGATAGTGCGCGGGAGAAGATAGGTAGAATTATCTTGGCGACAATCTTAGATATAATCTTATAGCAGAGATTACACAATTCTATCAGTTGAAAGTCCTCGAAAGTAGAAGGACCATTTACCTTTGGAATGAGTGCAATAAAAGTCGAGTTCATTGTTCTATTCACCTCTCCAAATAATCGTGTTTCCTCGACTGCCTCCAACATATCAATTGCAACCAAATCAAAAAAATGAAGAAATAACTCTACAGTCCACCCATTAGGACCAAGGCTCTTATCTTTGGTAAAACCCCTTAGAAAATCTAAAATTTTCTCAGCAGTGCATGGTTTCTCTAGAGTAGTAACATCCTCCGCAGAGACGGTCCTAGGATAAAGATGCACCGTAACAATATGTTCCTCAATCATGTTTTGAGTTGATTATTTGTAGAAGGTACTAAAGAATCACAATGCTTCTGCCCTTATAGCCTCATGTTCCCTATGATCCCTATCATTCTCATCCTTTGCCTCCCACACATTTTTTTTGTTCCTTCTAAAACTGGAAAACCAATGGAAAAAAATAGTATTTTTGTCCCCACACTTTATCCACGTGGCCCTGCTATTTTGGCACTAGTGTTCCTCGTCAGACAGTAACATTTTTTTTCGTTTAGATTCAAGCGATTTTAATCGTGGGCAAGGATCATAACAATGATCAATCTCTATTCTTTGTTTTGTGAGGTGGGAAATCTCTTCTTCAATATTTTCAAAAATATCGAAGTTCAGAGTGTTTCCTAATCGCTATCCAATTCTTCACTCGGAATTTTAGCTTGATTAAATTTCTATATAGTCTTCTTTGAGCTCCTTCCACCTATGAAAACTCATGATTTCTCCACACTTCCAGAACAAGATCACCAAATGGCTCATCTTTCAATAACGCATGGTTAAATTTAAATGGATATGCAACATACTTGAAACCATAAACTAATTGGAAGAGCACTGGGGCATGATCATAAATAATTGGGAGTTCCAACCATGATCTATACCTTGCAGATTCATTAAGAATCGATTTTGAAACATATACCATGTCTAATATCTTTTGAATCCCATCCACCCCACTTCTACCATTGCGCCAAGTTGGCAACACCTCTGCGGGCACAACATGTACCAAGTGATCGTTAGCAAATAGTTCTTTGAAAAAGACCACCAGTGGATCTATTAAGGCCGTCATCCCCCACACCTCATTTATACCCATAGAGAATTTTAAATCCCCCACAAGAATAAGATCACTCTTAGCAATAAATCCTTTAGCTTCCACCTGTTCCCAGAACTATCTGTGCCCCATTCACGACCCATAAACATTTAGTAAGCAGATATTCTTTTTATCGGGAATGTCAGAACCTATCAATAAGACTCCACTAGCACAGATAAGGTTGTAACAAAAAAACATTAGGATCCCAGGCCACCAGAAGTCCACCCGACTCCCCAATGGAACTAACTGCATTTTTCATCCAGGTAGGACATAGAGAATTCATAAATTTCCTAGAATTTTCTTCAACAACTATTGTCTCTTGGAAGAATATTATTTCCAACTTTGTTTTGGTGAGAATTTTACACATGGAAGGAAGTTTTAGGGAGCCTCCCACCCCTCTAATGTTCAAGGAGAGGAGGATCATGATTTATCCGGCTTTCATACCTCTAAGCACCCCCAAATCATGAGAAAGTACAGTATGTTGATCAACAGCCGATGGTTGTAGCCCTTGCTTCTTTCGGGCACTTCAAGTTTTGATCAGTGAGACCTCTAATATCAGATCCCATGACCACGCAAGAGCTTTCCCCTGGCCTTCACCCTCAGAAGTCTGGTTCCTCCCATTATCACAACCCGAGATACCATGTTGTGCTTCCAGGCCCCAAAAGGATTGTAAAGGAGTGGTACTTATAGTCTCCCTTAGATTCTGGATTAGAGTATCAATTACAAGGTCTATGTTTGGATCTAACATTGGCTAACTAGTATTCGGGATATCGAAAACATCCCTAACCAAGTGGGTTTGTAACTGAGATTATTCTAGTGTGGAAGCTAAGATAACAACAAGAGTCGGTAAAGTAGGGGTACTATCAGAAATTGGGGATGGGTCCCTATAGACAGAAGTATCTTGAGAATTACACTCGTCTTTTAAATATGGTGGTAGGAAGACGAGAAATATTTATCTAGGAAATCCCTTTCCCACAATGAAAGTGTAAAAAATAAAGCAGGATAGAAGGCTTTTAACTTACCTAGGAAAGAGTCTGATAAAAAACTAGATGAAACTTCAAAGCTCCAATCAACACAGATGTCCATATCTTCAGAGTTATCTTCACACATATACAAATCCTTTGTGTCTGTATCTAAGGATTCCTCTGACTCTGTGGATCCATTCCAGTTTGGACAGTGTTTACGTAGATGTCCTGTCCATTTGCTGCTTGAGAAATGGAAGGGTAAACCCTTGTAATCCAAACCTTGAAACATGACCTGACCACGCCACTCCAATTCTAACGTTTCCATAAGACCTGCATGTATATCCAATTCTACTAAAACCCTCACGATGCTCTTATCTAGAGATAGTAGGCCAGCTTCATCAACCTTCAGAAAGAGACCTAAAAGGTTCTCAATCGCCATCAATGCAGTTTTGTTCAATAGATTAATAGGTAAGCTTGGCAGTAGGAACCATACATGATGGAAACTAAAGCATTATGTGGCGGGGTCAAATTCCATTCTCCGTCGCTTAATCATGATACTACCAACCTCAAAATCCCCAAAATGATTCAGGATAAGCTCAGTGTCCTCCAAAATTTTAAAGACCAGGCCAAACCACCCACAAGGAAGGGTCAGGTGCTCTAGCACATAGCTGATAAGGGGAAACCAAGTCACTTGCATCCACTTTGAGAAGGAGAGAATGCTCTGAGTCTTGTAGGAAAGCCTCCCTACCAGTGCGCAAAGAGAAAGTTGGAAGGTCTCCTCTAGCCCCACGTCCATCCCAATAACAAGGCGTTGACACACCTTCTTAGTTTTCCGAGCCTGTGCACAATTCTTGTCCAGGGAATCCTTTACACGCAAGTTCCCTTACTGAGAGCTTGCCCTGAGGTGGTCATTCTACATACCAATGTTCACCCTCAGAGTATCTAATCTAGAATTTGTATCTATATTGAGTCCCTCTCCACTTAACCTCTTAAGTCGCTCTTTACTCAGACCAAGAGCCGAAAGGTTTTGTAACAAATCCTGACCGCATCCGGATGCGCTTGACGGAAGGTCTTTTGGAAAACAAGGGGCATGCGAGTGGAGCAAAGGCTTTACAGATGGTATTTGTTAGCACTCCGTAAATATTTTTGGCTGATAAACAACTGATGAAGGTAACTATTTAAACCAACTTTGAGACCCGAAACTAGCATTTTGGACCTGGAGAGGGATCTCTTGGGAGACACGGAGATCTCTTAGGAGACAGAGAGGGATCTCTTGGGAGACCTGGAGAGGGATCTCTTGGTCTCAATGCAGAATATGGCTTTAAAGATGTGGCTTGATTTAACACCTTTGAAATAATGATTTCTGGTTATATTGGCACAATAGAGTAAGACCTTAGGCTATCGAGTTGGTTCGAGGAAAACGATGGGAACAAATGACTCAGTGAATGAACTTGAGAGGATAAAATCTAAGCGAGAAACAATATTTAGTGTAAAATATTTATGTGGGTCTGAGAGAAAATACAGGAAGCAACTCAGAGCATTGGTGAGGATGAATTCAGTGTTTAACTTTATAGGAAATACGTTTTGTCTAAATGGCGCAAAAAAGGGGCATTGTGTAGTGAATCCACAGGTTTGAATTTTTTTTCTGATTTAGATAGAAAAAGATATGAATAAAGGAACATGAAGTACTCATGCAAAGAAAGGAAAACAATACATCCAATTTCTACAATTAGAATCTTTTCAACAAAGCTTTAGGACTTTTGCATTAAATTCTGATCGAGCTCAAACTGCATACAATAATCACTGTCTATAGTAATTTTTGCCAACCAACTTGGATTAAATTGAAAAGATCAAATATATAGGTGAGGGCATCGCTTGGGCTACCATGATATTCTAACTAATATCTCTAAAAACTAGGAAATTGACTGTCTGCGCTAAATGACTCTTCACATGACGCTTTTCCAAAAATAGAAAACAAATACATCTAGTTACATCATGATTGTTTGTAATCTTCCACGGAGATTCGGTTATCGATCAGGTCTCATCATGAGAGAGTGATGTGTCAATACTTTCCTTCAATTATATATCTGAATGGACAAGTCTTTGTCAGAGTCCCGCTATCTGTTGTAACGACTTTGATTTCTTCCACGCGCTCATTCGTTGGGGGAATATGCGAAGCAAGTGGCTGCTGACTATCATGGCTATTATCAAAATGAAAAAATGTCTTAGGGTGATGCCTCCTTCAAAATGGTCAATATTTTCCCTCCGTTTGAGGATACGAGAACGAACTCAGTTAATCTTTTTTCTTCTGTTCGTTGGCGAGAGCTTTGCAGGCTTTCTCCTCGATCGCTTCAAGTTCTCTAGAATTCTCTGCAAACCTTTCCTCTGATAGCCTCTATGATTCACGCAGTTTTATGATTGTATCCTGCACCTCTCTGAGTTTTCTTTTGAGCCACATCAAGTTCCCTTCGTGGCCTTGCATTGATAACACTTCAATGGTCTTTGTCGCTAGCTGTTGTCTCAGCTCCCTGTTTTCCTGGTAAAGTTCGGCGATAGCTAGTTTTAGCTACTGATATGGATCTTGATCATTTGTACCCACGAAATCCATCCTCCTCATTCTTCTCCTACTTTCTCAGCTTTTAGCTTCCACAGGCTCCAACCAGACAATGTGCATAAGTAATTTTTCAGCAAACGATCTTGCACATGGCTCGTCTGGGATTTGGGTTTCCCCAACTTCCTTATTCGTATTTGGCTTGCCCCTTCTTTGAGATATTTTTTGTTGGGGAGACAATGCTTCTACTATCCTTCCTTCCTGTGCAGGTCCTTCCTCTCCAGGTTCCACACATTGTGATGTCATCATTCCCGCGGGTAAAGGGAAAAATCCCTTTGTATCCTTGGGGATGCCTGTTTTGAGTGAGAATGAATTCAACTCGATTTGAGGCTTAGGCTTGGTGATTCTTCCACTTCCCGTGCCCTTCCTTATGTTTTGGGAGGTCACCATGGCACGACCAGTATTTATCTTGCGCATAGTGGATCTGAAGAATGCCCAAGATGGAGAATTCAATCGACTTGGACCTGCGAGGAAAATTACAGACAGAGCATGAATATGATTTCACGAATAAAATGTGTGTAGAATCTCTGGTATTTATAATAGATCGGGCGGAAGGAAGCATCGTGCCAAGGAACACTTAATTCATGGTGACTAGATGTTTCGAATCGAACTGCATATTTTCTATAACACATCCTCACGTGTGAGGTACATGCGATAAGGGCTGCAGGGAACACATGATACGAATGCCACCGTTTTTCATTCCTTCAACCTTCATAATGAACTGATAATAGTTACAACACTTGCCGACGTGACTTCCATTAACTACTTGACTCGACCTGGGGCATGTAGAGACTAAATTTTAATAGGAATTGACTCTCTGGGAACAACATACCTGTACCATTTATGCATGTTTCGACTCTAACATCCCTTCCCGTTTCCAAAGGCCAACCGACCACTTGTTGACTTCAACCCCCTTCATTTTTATGTACCCGACTTCACATGTTTTGACACATGGGAGATAACACGACTAAAAATTGACTCTAATTGAAAAGAAAATGACAGCGCTAACAGCTGGCTCCAACGGGGATGTTATCCTCCCCGCGAGGTAGCAAAGAACAATAGACCAGGTGCCTGAACATTGGGCCTTATTTTGAATCTTCGACACTGCAATAACAAAAAAAAAGTGAAACCTAAACCTATCAACATAGCCTCTAAGAGACTTAGCATAAACTCAGGGCCTTCACTTCAGGCTTCAATTTTTTGCTGACCTACTAAATCGACACAAAAATAAAATGAAAATTTACAATAATATATGACCTAAACAGATTTTATTTCATCAGATAATGTTTGAGGAACCTACCATTTACAGGCCCCCAACCAAGGCACTCTCCATTTGATCCTTCTAGAAAATAAGAGTTCCTCCCGCAATATGCACTGACTCTGAATGGACCCATCCAAAGGTGGTCAAATTTTTCGTGCTTTCCTTTATCTTCATTTCTCGCATCCCATCTCAACACCAACTCCCCTACCTGAAATTCCTCCTGGTTAGAAATTTTTTCGAAGGTTCTTTTCATCCTCTCCTGGTGGAGTTGTGATCAATTGTATACCCATTCCCTCAGCTATTGTGTGTGAATCAGTTGATTTATTCTCCTCTGCATGTCATCTGGCTCAACCTCCTATTCCTGCAAAAACCTTTTGATGGGAAATCCCATTGTGGTAGGGAAAATTGCATATGTGTCGTATACAATCTGAAAAGGCGATGTTGAGATGGAATTCTTGGTGGTAACTTGATCTTCCCATAGTGCATAGATAACCTTTTTATGCCAAGCTTTCTTATTGTCTTGCAAGAGTCTTTTGATGATCCTGGTTAGGATTTTATTTGAGGATTCTTCTTACCCGTTTCCTTGTGGGTAGTATGTCATAGAATGCCCCAGTGTTATATTGTAATCCTGACAAAAATTTTCCATCCTCTTGGACTTGAATGCAACCGTGTTTCCTGTTATGATCTTGATGAGGCACTTGAATCTCGATAAAATGTTTGTCTCCAGAAACTGGATGATGACGACGTAGGTAGCTTGCTTCATGGGGATCACTTCTATCCATTTCGTAAAGTAGTCAGTGGCCATGAGTATCCATTTGTTATGTGATGAGGATGGTGGATTTATTTCCCCTATGAAATCCAAACCCCATTGCATGAAAGGTGCCTTGACTGAGATCAGATTTAGTGGAAGGGGTTGCAACTTTCTTCTCCCGTAAAACATCTAACATTCGTGGAAGCTGGAGACTTCTTTGTACACGTCTGCGAAAATTGTAGGCCAATAGTAACCCGTTCTTAAGATTTTGTGCGCGGTGGTGAGATGAACAAAGTTCCCTCACACAAGAATTATCCAAAATACTTGGAATATAACATAATAATCCATGTAGGAATAATGTATAAAATATGAATAGGTAAGATGATATACAATTGAGAATGAGGGCTCATTTATATACTGATGCAGGGGTTCCCTTAATCAGTAGTCATGTCCTTTGAGACATGTCCTTTCATTATTAATTATTATTAATTATTAATTATCATTTAATTATTATGTTATTAATATCTATTTTATATGTATATTTATGTTCATAAAATTTCCTTCCCCTTAAAAATTCTTTGTCCTCAAAGCACACTTTATGGAAGACTTATCTCTTTCTCTAGCTTGTAATTATTTTCGCCTGATTCTTCATTCTTGAGTTAGTAATCATTGAGGACTTGAGACGATAGGATCTTCTAAGAACTGATTAGAACTGTCAAATTGTAAAGGAGTTTTCCCATACTAATTCAATCTTCTGCAGATTTGGGTTTTTATAGGGTTCATGGAAAGAACTTGATACATTTCTACTCCCCTGATAGCTTCTATTTTGACCCGCACTTGTAGTGGAAGTAATATTCTTCGACATAGCGGTTATTTGTTTCTGTTGATACATTGCTTGGTTGAAGTATCGACTTTTGTGATTAGGATGTCAATAAGGCATCCTCACAACTAGATATTTACTTTGAATACTTGTATCTTTTTCTTGATTAACTTTTGGAATTGAGTTTTCTTCATATCTCTGGCTTGTTTGTACCTCAACATTTGGAAAATTCTTTACATCAACTGGATTTGCCTAATTTTGAGTTGTAAGGTTGATTTGGTATGTCATCGTTTCCTTATCGGATAATGATGTTTTGTGATCTATATTTTCTTGTAAATTCTTCTTATCATGCTTCAACTTTTTAATTTGTGTCATTAAATTTTGATTATGAACCCTTAGGCATGAAATTTCTTCTCCATCTTCTGATTTTCCAACTTTATTTATAATATTTCGATTCTTTGGCTTTTCATCTTTCATCGTTTTAATTTGTTCAAGAATTTTTTTATTAAGGTTCTCCAAGCAAGAAGCTTCTTCATAATTTCCTGATAATTTCTTCCCGAGATCTTGATTCTCTTTCTCCAACTCCTGGACATGTTGTTTTGTATCCCTTGACTTCTTAATTTGAGTAAGAAGTTTTTCACTATGATTTTTTAAGCGAGATATTTCTTCATCTCGTTCTAGTAAGTCTTGGTCCATTTTTTGTCTTTTAGTCTTTAGTTCTTCATTTTGTTCAATGAGTTCCCGAATATGCTCTTTGAAGTAACGATTATCTTTTTGTGTTAACCCATTAAACAATTTTTCCTTCTCAATTTCAAACTGTAATTTTTTATTGCTCGCTTTATAATGTCCTAGTTCTCCTTCCAATATTCATGATTGTATTTCTGAATTATCTTGACATTCTTCCATAATAAATGATTTTTATATGTTTCTCCAATCCTTTTTAGAAAAATTCCTTTTCCTTATACTTCTTTCACTTTATAAATAAATATCTTATATAAAATACCCTTTTCTCTTTATTATTACACCTTCCAATATATCTCTTTTAAAAACTTTTCAGAAATGAACTTAAGAATGGACCACCGTAACTTTTCTCCTTGTATCTTATTGTATATAATAAATTCCACTTTACTTTTTGGAATATCACTTTATTATTTATACTTTTTATAACCCTTTGTATGTTCTTATAGTTACTTATATATAAGTATATAAAATAACTTTAATGGATTTATGACTTAATTTATTTTTTCCCACTAATCAACTTTTTGTCTTTGACTTCAATTAAAAATTCTTTTTAATCTTCACTTTATATATATGCCTTCAAATATCCTTCATTTATTTTTGTTGGAGATTATACAAATAACTTGAACTTCGGTCATACTGTATACTTTTCAATGTCCCATTAATTTACTTGTATATCTTAACACAAGTAATTAATACCTTCAAGTGGAACTTAGGGCCCCTTTATTAAATTTGAAAAGGAACTTAGGGCCTTTTTATTAAATTTAAAATATTATCAAATCCTTATTATGTTTGGCCATTTTTATTTTGTGGCTTGACCTGTTGGACAACTGAGAGGGAGCAGGGGTGAATCAGTTGTTATCGTGCTTAAACAATTTATGCTTCTTTTAAAATATTTACAAGGCACTCAATGATGATCGCAATAATGCAGGGAAATAAACAATGGCACATTCAACATCAATCAAATATATGAGAAACACAGAGACAGATATTTCCCGAGGAAACCCATACATGGTAAAAACCTCTTTTTCTTTATATTATAAGTAATAGTTACAATCTTTACATTATCATACATATGAGTACCAACTCATAATGAGGCTACAACCTCAGTTTTGCAAGCTGCTACTTGCTGAGAGCACCAACTCTTTGTTTTCTATAGCACCAACTCCCTGGTTTCTCTAGCACCAACTAGAAGGAAGCACCAACTCTCTGAGTGTTTCCAGCACCAACTGGATGGAAGCACCAACTTCCAATCATACAGGCACCAACCTATATAATAGAGAACAAGAGTTCTCCCTTGCACCACCCTACCACCCTGGTTTCTCCGGCTACAACCAAATGGAAGCTACAACTTCCATTGTTCAAGCACCCACTTGAACCTATGAGGACAACAATCCTCCCTAGCACCTCCCTTCCACCCTG
>SNQJ01S0002242.1:3985-36197 GCA_010110895.2 Picea sitchensis
TTTTCCCTTGAGTAGAAGGGTTTCCTAGGATATTTCTTTTGTTCTTGTGCATGGTAATTCTTCTTGTGATCTTGGTTATTGCAGCAATTGTGTATGGTGTAGCTGCCTTTGTTTATGGTTCAAGTACATGATAAAATTGAAATAAACCTCATGCTTGAGCCTAGCATGGTGAAAATTCAACGAACTTAAGGTGACGTCACCCCTTTAGGGGACGTTTTGACACAAGGAGCAAGTCGTTGGTGTTGGAGAAGTTTAGTTAGGCTTCCCAATGTCCCATTCTCCTCAAAACGTCTTTGTGTCAATGAACAATCACTTCACCACCAAACCCTAGCCCTCCTAAATGACGTCATGCCTCTAAAAGTGACGTTTTGCCCCTCATAGGAAAAACGTTTGGCATGTGAGGGCTAGGTCATATCGTCCATCATGTCTTGTAGGCCTTCGAAGGTGTTTCTCTCTCATCCGACATGCGAGCCCTTGGCATCCAACCTGTGGGCTTCAAGCCCCATGGAAGCCCAAGCTAGGCTTGTTCCTCCAAAACTGTCCACCAACTAGGTCCTGCAAAGACAAATAAGCACACCCTCCAAGGATCTCAAGCCAAAATATCATGATGAGTAAATCAAATCAATAAATGAGCCACCTAAGCATGTGCATTAAAGATTACCCTGTCAAACAAGTAAGTGCTCAAAGACATTATGCGACTTGCCAAGCTTGGATATGGGAGGGTTGACGAGGTGTCCTATTGGGTAAATCTTTCCTAGGTCAAGGAATGTTTCCCAAGTGATCCCTCTCTAAGCCATGTAAAGTGGATGAAGTGGTTAAGGGTCAAGACTCAATGGGCATGGGGTTCATGACATATAAGGGGTTATAGTGTCTCATTCATGGGTGCCTTTGTAGAGGGTGTGTGGCACCTTCGTTTGGAATGCAATTTTTCCAAGCCCATTGCTTTTCTATTCTTTTTTTATTTCATGTTTTAAGGACGAGTTGAAGGCCATTGTCCTGGCGTGGTGTCCAAATAGTGACAATGTCACTCACAAATACCTTGCGGAAATGAGAAGGTTGGCTCGTGATGAGACCCCCTTTCTCTCGAGTCTTAGTTGTGTAATTGAGAGCCACTACCCTGGCTTGGTGGCCAGATGATGATAATGTGATACCGCTAAGTACCCATGATCATTATAGGTTGGCTCGTGATGAGACCTCCTATCCTCCAACTAACCCCCTAAACATTCTATCATTTTATTCTTGTGGGTCCCCTTTTCTTATAGATAAATGTTTCATTGCTTTCTTGGGGGATCCCTGGGCGAAGCATCTAGAAGGTTTATATATAGGCTTTTATCTTTTACCCAACAACAATTCCTTTGGGCCTTCATCCCCTTCTTCCAATAGAATGAGGGACAACCCCTTCTTGGGTCAATACACCCTAAAATCCCAAGAGATAAGGAAATGGGGGGTTTAAGTGATCAAAAGTAGTAAGTATGGTCGGGAATGGTATGATGACTCTTCAAGGGAGTTCCTAGTAGCAAACCCATTCCCGAGGAAGACCACTCACTAGGGCACAATGTCAACCACCAAGGTGAAATAGGGAAAAAGGCATAATGTCCAAGCATATGTCATGAAATCTAAAGCAGTCTAAGATCCAGCATACTCAAATGCCTCAAATATTAAAATGACACTTACTGTAATACCTGATTTGTACCTCATGGAGCATGGCCCATTTCCTCTTGGAAGCCAGTTGGTGTGGTGGATTCCATCTGGAAATCTATGACCTCTGTGGTTGTGAGAAGGGTCTCCATCTATGCAAATGGATACTATTGGTCATGTAGTCTCTCGGCAGTCCATATCTGCAACCTGAGGGCCTCGAGACATAATCTCCTTAGTTATCCCACAAAATGGGGATAACACATAGCAAAAGAATAAGTGAATAGTTAGGGCCCCGTAAATCATGTATCCTAGTAGATCCACCTCAGAATGCTCGCATACCTACCCAAGACATAAATGCCCGACTTTAGAGGGAGTTACCACCTCCAAGGGGTAGTCAGCTAGAGCAATAAAATCAAGCACCCTAAGAATGGAGACTACAAGGACATGCCATGACCGTCCACCTGATGGGATCTAGGTAACCTCTAAACAACACTTGTACATCAAGTCATCCCATCATGGCCACATACAAAGAAATCATCACACTTTGGGCACATCGGAGTGGTCACATCTCGTGAAAAAAATGTAGGGTACACTGCAGAGAATCTAGGGTGTAACGCAACCTATTTCACAAGGCAACCCAAGAAAATAAACATCGAGCAAATATACTTCAATGGAATAATGTTTCTAGCCCTTAGGGCACACTTCCCAACATAAAAAAGATCTGAAAATTACTTATTAAGACAGATTTGTTATGGCCATAAATCTGCCCCCTTAACTTCTATATGTTTGTTAAATCACTTAACAAAATTTGTTCAATGTTATGTAATATTTTTTGATGATTAAAGTTGCGTGAGACATTCTCCAGGACACAAACAGAGCGAGTTGGCCTGTGAGAGAGGCGATGACTTGGGTGTGCCCATGAGATGGGTGTGTTGTTCCTCTCTGAGACGGAGATGGAATGTTGTGTGCCCCTATGTGGGGTGAGGAAGCCCATGAGTTGGGTGTGTCATTCCTCTCTGAGACAGAGATGGAACGTTGTGTGCCCCTATGAAGGGAAGATGCCCATGAGCTGGGTGTGTCGTTCTCTCTAAGATGAAGATGAAACGATGTGTACCCCTGTGAGGGGTGAAGGAGCCCATGGGTTTACTGTTCTCCTCTATGCAGAGAGTTGAGATGATGTGATACTCCAGATGATTCTACTGTGAGACTTAGTGAGATAGAGATCTGTTGAGTAGGACGTTCATGTGGTTGAGCACAAGTGCACGTGATCCTAGTGGCTGAGCACTAGTGAGTGTGTATCCTGATGATTCTCCTGTGAGACGCAATGAGATAGAGATCTGTTGACTTGGACGTCCTTGTGGCTGAGCACAGGTGGACGTGACCCTAGTGGCTGAGCACTAGTGGGTGTATGAGATCCCTTACTGTATTGTCTAAGAGTCAGACTTGTATGTAACCCTAATTGTGATGTAAAGGGTACAGGTCGGCCCCGCCATAAAGTGAAAGATAATTAATGTAAAAGATAATTAATATGGTAATTCTTAATTATATTTTGAGTTATTGAGGTCGGCCCTGTTGTGCCAATAGACACCACTTTTGATGTATCCAGTCTAATATAAATAAAGTTGATTTCCCCATTAAGGAAACACAACACACATGTGAGTTTGGAAATTTCAGCAAGTACTTGTTCTAGGGCTGAAGTGCACACCTCTCTTGGGCGCTAGTCTTCTCGGTTTTGTGAGCACCCTTTTGTGTGCTAGGTTTATGGTGTGGGAGGTCTTTCTCTTGAAGAATATAGCAAAGGATTGGTTGGGTTTTCTTCCCTTGTTGAGAAGGGTTTCCCAGGATACTTATTGTGTACTTGTGCATGGTATTTCTTCTTGTGATCTTGGTTATTGCAGCAAATTGTTTATGGTATAACTGCAATTGTCTATGGTTCAAGTAAAATGCTAAAAATGAAATAAACTTCATGCTTGAGCCTAGTCTAGTGAAAAATCAACAAGATTAGTGTGCTTAAACAGCTCTAGAAACTACTCAATGAGTCAATCATTATGAGAACATAAGCGGAAAATTAGATCTGCAAGTACACAAAGTTTGGACAGCAACAAACTCTTCATATATATATATATATATAAGATGAAGTTACAACTGACAAGTACATACTAACAGCTTAATACAAGATGGTACAAGACATGCTTTTCAAACCCTAGCTAGGACATCCACCTTAAATAGCAAACTCCAGCCACCAACTTCTCCTAGCTAGGAATCTCTCATCATCTAGCCTAGAATCCTTCACAACCTCCTCTGATTCCTCCTTTGGGGTTTTTGTATGAGTGTCCTCATTCTCCTTTTCATCACTTGGATCTAATATCTCAAATTGGTTTGTCATTGGAGCTTAATATTTGTTTTGGCTTGGTTGGAGTGAGGATGGTTTTCTCTTTCGTCCATTCATTGTTTGCATAGGCTGCTCTGTTCGTGTAGGGTGCTTTGTTTCTGGTTTGGCCTGTGGGGAAGGATGCCCCTTTTTGCAATGCTTGGAGAAGTGGCCATATTCATGACACCTATTGTTCTTAAATGGGAGCTACTTGTAATCTAGCTCATGGGGATGGTACTAGCCATCTAGTTTCAACTGTATAGCTTCAACTAAGCCTTTCTCTAGATCCACTGCTGTGCAAATTCATGTCCATACATTCTAGCACACCTTTGGAGTTGTTCTGTCAAAGAACTTACCAACATTGTTTCCAATCAACTAAAAATCAGGTCATCCTAGAATATAAGCAGCAAGTGAGGGAGTCAAACTCATTCTAGGATTGTTGTGGGGAGATCTTCCTCCAGAAGGAACAACGACTAGTGGTTTAGATACAACCCTCGAGGATCCAGGCAGTAAGGCCTGCTTCAAAAGATTGGTTCTCAATCCTCCTTTAGTTGAAATAAAAAATAAATGTATCTGCGCTAGAGAAAAAATTAATAGATCCCTTCATTAGAGGAATCTAGTACTTCATTATCTATAGTTTCTGTTTGAGTAACTTATAGTTTGACCATTGCCCCATGAAATTCCCTACCAAGGCTTTCTCTGCAAACAAAAGGACTTTTTTCAGGGGAGTAAGGGTTGTGATTTTAACCTTCAGGATCTTTGCAAGCTTCCTCACGAAGTGTTCATGCTTTGAGCAGATCTTTCTTCCTTGTTTCAAGGCTTCCGTGACAAGGAGTTGGAAGTCTGCTACATCCTTCTCAAAGTTGTGGGCATTGGATCCTCTGATATCTGTCATGGAAGGGGATTTGAGCTAGTCAACCTTGCAGTATCGGGATGTTACAAACAAAAAGGAAACAAGGGTGGAAATCCTAGCTGCAGGCGGAGGCTTCAACTGGGTTCCACATGTTCCTCAATACATTAGGATTAATACTAGTGTTTCTTTCAGGTCGGTAATTGTTGCTCTTAGGCAAACAAAGCATTAATATTATCAATGAATATTTCTATATCATCTTCTAAAAGTTGAACCTCAATGTATGGGTGTGTTTCTTTCTTGCAATTGGTTTTTTGCTTCCCTTGTAATGCTTGGATATATTCAATATTTCTTGGAAATTCCAAAGTTTCCTTGGGGTGATGTTTTACATTTAAACTACTTATCTACCGTCAACAACATTACCCCTGTAAGAAATTTGAAAGGCCTTGTTTGTTGGCTGGCTGGGACATTGTGTTCCAGGCTTTGAAAGGCCCCAATCTATGTCAACCCTCCATCTCCTTATCAACCCTTTTACTTAACAAAGAGGTATCAAGTTGTTAGGGTAAATATATCATTATAGTAAGACTTTGCAAGGCCCTCAAGGGGTACTTAGTTCTAGGCTTTGAAAAGTCATGTCTGTTGGTTGATTGTGGCAAAGTTACCAGAACTGGACCGGTCGTTGAACCGGTCAACCCCAAAAAATGGAACCGAACCGGAACCGGATCAAAAAAACGGTCACTAAAAATACATAAAATATTCAAATTTTGAAAAACAAATACATATTCATGTGCATCCATGTGAATCCAAATCATTATACACAAATTTGCAAAGTTTCTCATATATATTCATGTGCATCCATGTGAATCCAAATCATTATACACAAATTTGCAAAGTTTATCATATATATTCATGTGCATCCATGTGAATCCAAACCATTATACACAAATTTGCAAAGTTTCTGATATATATAACAAGTAATAGTGTATAAAACCAAAATAGCACTAAGAGTAAGTGCACTCCATGAGTCCATAGTCATATGAATATCTGAATCAAAATATATCATCAAAAAGGCTCTAAATGGCCTATAAAGTCCAAAAATAACTCTAGAGTCTAGGCTAGACTCTAGAGAGTAGAGACTACACAATCCAATAATCTGAATCTACATACTGAAAGGAAGACTCAAAGGACTCAGACTCAGAGTCATCATCTACATTCCTCAGCATGAGTAGACTCAACAGGGGGATTCTGAACCTGGCTTAATTCCCCTGGTCCAGAAGGCAAAGATACAGGTGCAGCATTAGTGCACACATTCTCTTGATGTGGCTCGGGATCCAAATCCATCCAGGAAAGGTCTTCATTGTCAAAAGTTGTTGGCTGAGTCTCCACAACCCAATCTAATGAGGGATCAACATCATCCAAGAATATGTTGTTGGATTCAGGGGTCTTGTTCAGCAATTGGTTGCGCCTCAACCTAAGGTTATACTGAACAAATACCATATCATTCAACTATTTTTTCTCTAAACTATTTCTCTTCTTGGTGTGTATACGCTCAAAAACACTCCAGTTGCATTCACACCTAGAAGCACTGCATGTCTGGCTCAATATCCGAACTGAAAATTTCAGCAATTCATGGCACTGACTACCAAATTGTTGCCACCAATAAGTTGCATGTAAAGACAAAAAAGATTTAGCAAAGGAGTTTGAAAGTTTGATTTAATTTTTGCCATGAATAATATAATTGAAAGACTTTACAATTACATACCTAGTGGATCTTTTGCCCTACTTCGAACAGCCATAGCCATGCCAAAGGTAACAATACTCTCATTGAAATGCAAGAGTTTGTTGTGTATCTCATCTTGTTTGTTGGAATCAGGGACCATGTGCTCAATGCATTTGTATAATCCTTCTTTTACGACCCCATCTGCTTCAAAATATTTTGTGTAATGGTACCTTTCAAAGAGTTAAAACTTAAGAGTCAATGAGTTTGAACTTTGAAACAGTAGCTAAAGTTTAAAAATTTGCAATTAAAATTTAATAATATATCTTAAAAACTTTGAAATTACTTACTACTTACCTGGGATTCAAGTAATATCCTACAGCATGTAAAGGCCGATGGAGTTGTTTATTCCATCTTTCATCAATGATTCTCCACAAAGGAAGATACTTTTTCCTTTTACCCTGATATGCTTCCTTTGTTGCCTCCTTGGCTTGATCCATGGCTTCATAAACAAAACCCATGGTTGGTTTATCACCATCCACCATTCTCAAGACTTTCACAAGAGGCGCACTAAATAGCACTATCTCCTCTGCCCTTTTCCAAAATGCTTTCTCATACACTTTTTCAACAATATCTTTGCCTTCAGCCTTATTGCTCCATTGAGATGCATTCCACTGATCACAAGAGAACATCTTCCTCAGGTTGGCTTTTTGGTCAATCATGGATTGCAACGTAAGAAAATTCGTTGCAAAACGTGTGATAGCTGACCTGACAAGCTCTCTTCCACCAGTGTTTTTTCTCATAAAGTTCAAAACCCATGAGTGGTTGTAAATGTACCTTGTTATGCTTTTACCTTGTTCCACTGTTTTTTTCACCCATTCAATTTTCCCAATATCCTCAAGCATGAGGTCCAAACAATGGGTTGCACATGGAGTCCACCAAATGGTACGATGTTTTTCCTCTAACATCCTTCCAGCTGCAACATAATTTGTGGCATTATCTATGATAACCTATACAACATTCTGCACCCCCACTACTTCATCCAAAAGACGAAATAGTAAATTTGCATCTTTCACTTGATCAGATGCATCCACTGATTTAAGGAACATAGTTCCTTTAGGGCAAGCAATAAGGAAGTTGAGAATGGTGTGGGATCGTTGATCAGTCCATCCATCAGACATGATTGTGCACCCTGTTTTAGACCATGACTCCTTGAACTCTATGAGGTATTCCTTTACTCTTTCAACTTCATTTTTTAAAAGATTCCCCCTAATATCCTCATAACCAGGTCCCTTGAAGCCCGAACCACATGAAGCTACAACATCCAACATAGGTTGATAATAAACAAACCTTGCAGCATTGAAAGGTATGTCTGCATCATACCACCACCTAGCAATGCATTCCCAAGCAGCCTCCCTTTCTATCTTCTTCCATTTGGCATCAATAGTGGGCTAAGCACCAGGGGTAGTGCGGGATACAAAAAATGAGTCAAGGTTACCACGAGGCCTTTTGGATGTTGATGCACCAGCACCACTTCCACCAACATGTCCTACTTCTTCCCTAGGATTGGTATAAGGATCACGCCTAGGGATTGGGAAAGCAGAGGATTCCTCAAAACTAGGCATTCTATCTTGAAGATCACTATCAAATCAAGTTCCACCACTACTTCTCCCCACCTCTTTTCAAACCTTCTTATTCTTGGCTTTATCTGCTTGAAAGGCATCAAGAAGGCCCTGCATCTCAACTTTTAGTTCATTAGAAACTTCCAAGCATGGTTTTATATCCCCCCTTGCATGGGCTAAATGTTGCTTGATTCTATGAATACCTCCCCCACCAACCTCCTTTTGGCAATAATTACAAACCATTTTCTCATCAATCAATTGACAATGAAGCCATGTTGGATCCCTCTTTTCTTTAGGAGCCATGGAAACAAATAAAAATCTGCAAATAAAAACCCTATGTTTTTTTAATTGCTAGGAGAAAACAACAATTTTAAGGAGAGTAATCACTATGGTTTTGGGGATTAAGTGCATAGTTTATATACCTTGAAATCTGCCCAAAAAAAACAAGCTCCAAATCTGCCCAAGAAAACTTGTCCAAGTCTGCTCCAAATATGCTCCAAATCTGGTCCAAGAAACTCAGCTAAATAACTCTCCAAATGAGCCCAACAATCAGCTCTTCAAATCAGCCTAGCAACCTCTCCAAATCAGCCCTGCAATCAGCTCTCTAAACTCAACAAAAACCCTTAGCTCACAAACTCAAGAGAACCCAAATGAGTAGTGTGAGTGAAAGAGAAGGGGTGGGGTTGCTTTTATAGCTTTATTAGGGGCTCTAGACAATTCTAGAAGCTTCCCATGCATGCCCCCTTTCTTATTTAAAAAAAAAAAATGATTTTCCCCTCACTTTTTCGGCTGCGGGTCATGTTCACAGAACCGGCCAGTTCAGGCAAAAAAACCGGTTCTGTACGGAACCGGTCAGAAGCGGTTTGGAGGGGCAGTTCGGACTGGTGGGGTCTGTGAACCGGTCGGACCGGCCAGTTTTACCGGTTCTGGTAACTATGGATTGTGGTGTTGTACTCTACTAAGGCTTTGAAAGGTCGTCTCACAGTTTGGGTATTTCATTCCAGTAAGGCCTTGTTTGAAAGCTAAGGCCTTAATTAAGGGGTAAATACTTTGTTACAGAAAGGCTTTAGAATACTGCAATTTACTTCAGCATCATCGTGTGCTTGTAATTTATATCTACCAGACCACGATTTACCCAAACAATTTTCTCTGCCTCCTGTAATCAGCGATACACTAGACTAATTTTCTCTGTATATTTTTTTGTAGATCTCAAGTCTCATAGATGAAACACCAAGAATCTAATAGGAGACCAATCACCTAGAGGCTACTGATTTATATTATTCAAGTCACTAATAAATTAATGTCACTTACCTATTACTTCCTTGAAAGAATCATAAACGATATAAAATAACATGACCATTAGCCTAAAGGCTAACATTCTGTTATTATGTATAACTAAAAAATCAATTTTTGCGACTGGAAATGCCACTTGTGTATAAGAAACTACCAGACAACAACCATAAAACATTTTTCGAAATATCAATACAGGAAATTGCTGGGAAATGCTTCTGGAGAGTTTCCTGGAGATTTCAATATTCATACCAATTTCCCCGCTGGAAACAATTCTTGTATGGAAGCAAGGGGCTGAGGTCCAAGTTTTGGTAGCATAGCTCCTAGATTTTTGCAGACGCACTTGCATTAGCACTAGTTGGATTAGGATTGATTTTCTCTTCCTATTTTTTATTGGAAAGTATACATTCTTGTCTCAAGGTAAATAAGTTGCCAATTCAGTCGCTTTGTTGATTAGACAGATTTTACCCACCTGTACAACAACAAAAAACGACTCAGACTAACATCCTCTTAGGCACAACAAAACATGGACCTTCGTGTCATGCTCCACCCAACCTACTGAACATGCAAAAGCTGCAGACTTGTAATTTGAGTTCACCTTCCATTCAAGAAAGGTCTGAAACTGTACCTTATGGATTGTAGCCTTTGCAAAGTGATTTGACACCCTTGATAGAGTGTCCCCATGGCAGTAACACTGCACAAGGTGTAATTAGAAGGATTGAATACCAATGTAAGGGGGACTGAGACATTGTTTAAGACTGTCTTCCAACACTGCTAAGCTTGAAAGTCTGCTGAAATAATAATAGAATACAATTAACATATTGAGCATAATCCTGGAGTCATTCAGGCTTATCCATGAAACAGGTCTCTAGAGTCTACTGTATTCTGCCCTAGAAGTTTTATGCACTCACTCGGTGTTATCTATATATAGCTGCTCAAAATAGACCGCGGATGTGAAGACAAGATACTGTTTTTCTTAAAACTTCTAAGAATGTTACTGCTCAGATTTTGAGGTCTTCCTCAAATAGGTGATAAAGATGCACTCATATTGACTCAGTAATAAACACAAACGTGATGAACAATGTCTTCCTCTTCCTCTATTTCTGGTTTAAGTAGCTTTGACGTACTCTCTCGGTTGTTTTTCTGTGTCCTTGGATGTCCTTTCAGCTGTTGTAACACTTCAAGAGGCCTGCAAATACAACCTTTTCTTGTGAAATTCTCTGATGTCGGATATCTCATCAAAATTTGAATGTCTTTGACACAGCATGTGGTTTTGGCTACTTCCTATGAAGCCAGTAACTTTTCCTACATTTTGCTGCAGGATTTGGAAATAAAGGTACAGCTATGCTGATGAGCCTTTTTGCTGGAGGATGTGCTTTTGGCTCACTCATGGGTGGTTGGATAGCAGATCGGGTGGCACTTATTTTTCCACATTCTGGTCGTATCCTGTGTGCACAATTCAGTGCCTTCATGGGTGTACCTTTTTCTTGGCTTCTACTGACAGTCATACCTCAGGCTACAGACAGTTGGTTTATGTTTGGAGCTACACTTCTGCTTATGGGTTTGACAATTAGCTGGTGTCAAGTATGCGCTAATAGTCCATTGTTTGCAGAAGTAGTGCCTATCAAACATAGGACTATGATCTATGCTTTTGACCGTGCATTTGAGGGATCTTTTTCTGCATTTGCTGCCCCTATAGTTGGGATCTTGGCAGAGAGTGTTTATGGTTATGATACAAAGTCTACTATTCCAGAATCTGGCTCATCTAAAGAAGCATTTGCTTTGTCAAGGGGATTGTTTGCAATGATGGCTGTCCCATTTGGAGTATGCTGTCTGTTTTATACTCCTTTGCATTCCACGTATAAGCATGATCGCGATGAAGTCCGTGCAACATCCTTTATAGATGAAGAATTGCATCTTCTTTCAGAATCAAAGTAACATTTACTTGTATGACAAAAAAGGATTTGACTATGCTGTTGGTCACGATGAATGGTTCGCAAAGCCCTTCATCCTATCCCAACTGACATGCATTTCTAGAATAGTAGACTGCATCGAGAAACGATCTCTCCTGTATCTGATGCGGGTTCAGCACTTCCTACCGAGTTGCAATTGTGTCGACTCTTAACAGTAGTGCCAATGAACACGGCTTACACTTATCAATAACTCGAAAGACCATGCATGTGGCAACCTATTGTCATTTTCGCGTAGAGCTCTATTTTGGAGTTACCTGACTACAGAGATTGGTTGACAGTGTAATAGTGTCAATTGACCAATTGGTCTTTGAATAATGATAGATAATTCGTTGCTAGGGCTGTTGCTCAGCTCTTTCCAGTAGGCATCATGACCTTGTTCTAAAGAATAACTTATTCCAACATTGTATTTCACATAGTTTCAAAGATTGTCACTATCACCATCCTAAGAAACCATTCAGAGCAGGTGGTAAATGCTAGTAAGTAAAAGCACCCTTCACTTTTACATGGTCAGTGCTGCTGAATTTCAGTGATCGAATCTGAAAATCATGCTGCTATAACGTGTTGCATGCTTTCAATGTAGAGTGGATTGGATGAGTAGTCAAAATGGCAATGTTTTCGGCATATTTGTTTAGAAACTAGTATTACCAGCGCCTTTATTCTTAGCGAATCGACCAGTGATGAGGGCTCAAAACTCGCTCTTTTGGAAGCCAAATAGGCCATTCTTTTGTTGCTTGGCCTCAAATTTTACTTGATGTATTGTAGATCAGCCATGGATAGCATTGATGATAGCTTAGTCAAATGTGTAAAATCAGAATGTTCAGATAGTTACGGTTGGAGGCTAGGTTTAGACGCGGGGAACAAGCAGGGTCATTGTTTGTTGATATGTGTCTATGGGTATTCATTAAAAGTCTTCCATTTTGTTAAATTTCATCTAGCTATACTTTCTGCTTTTTTATTTATTTGGATCTAATCTCCAGCTTTGCAGGGGTAAACTTCTATCTTTTCTCTTAGGGGTAAATTTTATTATAGAAAATGAGAAAACAGGAAGATTAAATTTGTGATAAATTGGCTTTAATTTAATATTTAGTAATCTATTTCGAAGTATAACTGAAATTTGTGATAGTTTGTTTCTAATTAATATTGATAATCTACTTTAGTATTCAAGAGAGTTTGGTCTAGCTGCTAGTAACTAGGTAATTTGGCTTGTATTAATATAGTGGTTTTGATGACATATATACGCTCCTCATAACAGGGTAGCAAAACAATTCTATAAAACATTTCTTAAAAAAAACTACTTTAATTTAATTTATATATCTTGATACTTTTGAGTTAGTAATAAATTGATTATTTTTATATATCATTGTTTTTCATTGTGAGTATTTTTTCAATTAATATATTGTTTCTTGGTAATATATTAATAGTAAAATATATTCATTTAAAAAAATGTTGTAGGGGTAACATCTATATGTATAGAGTTTATTTTTAATGATTTTAATCAATTAATAAAAAATTAAGGTTGATCAATTTACCAAACTATAGCATTAAATCAAAATTAATCGAACCATGTTAGTTAACACAATACCATTTTATGCAAAAGAGGGAATGACTGACATGCCAAAAGGAGGGTCTCTATCATTATGAATTGGCCTCCAACCCAAATTCCCTTGTTTAGGCTCCATAGGGCACTCTAAGTTAGAGATGGTAAGCGGTATTGTAAGGCACTTGTCAAATCAAGAAACATCCGGTGCATTGGGTAGAGATCAACTTTTGCACCTCCCTTGGTGCTCATGAAAATGACTAGCTTTATATTGTGGCGAATGTTAGTGGACATTCAAGGTTGGTCAAGCGGGTTAGCAAATGAAGAGCAAGGAGTTCCTTGCTCATGGTACACTGGGCTTCATCAAGAAGTTTAATAATTAGCATTGATGCACCACCTCCATCTCCACATTGGATGCTTGCCTGTAAGTTTCCGACTACAAATATGAACAAATTAGGAAGTCATCATGCAAAGAAAATCATTTTTAGTGTTGTATACATATTTAAATAAACCTTCATTTCTTGTTTTCCAAATGTGATATAAGATATCGACTATAATCCGTTGTTGTGTTGTGTTGAACTAAATAACATAGGGGAGTTTGTCTTCTAGAAGCATTGTCTTCTAGGATATGGGAGAGGGGAGACATTGATTATAAAAATTAGGAAACTCAATCCCAAGATGTTTTGGAAAAAAAGTTACACAACTAGAAAAGGTGCTTGAGAATGCCATTCTTCCAACATAAGGGGCATTTAAGTTGGGACACATCCAAATATTTCAATGGTTGTTCAAGAGCGAATTAGTGAAACAACAAAGACTATGCAAAGTAAAGTGGATCTTTTTAAGTTGAAAGATTCACTTGGATGAGAAATCAAATGATGTATTATTCTCATCAATGTATGAAATTGGAGCTAATAGTGTATATGATTTCTGGATATTTTTATAAAGATGTTATTTAAAAAAAATAATCAAATAATATCACTAAAGATAGAGCTATGGGTATATATAGTTTTTAGATGATTTTGTAAAAATATTATTTCAAAAAAAAGAAAAAAGATAAATGGACTAAGAAAAGGCAAATGGCCTTTGTTGAAGTGTGTCATTTGTCTTACTTGTTTCATTACATTTGAAAAAAAAAAAGGATTATAAATTCTTTTATATCACATTTTCACCATGCATATCAAATAAGATATGATTTATTATTATTTTATATCTTTTTCGTGGAATTATTATTTTATATCTATTTTCATTGTGTTGCATTTAATAAATTAATTTAACATTTATATAGTATATAAAATTATCATTCCTCCATACGAATTTATATAAATAGAAAATATGTTACACTATATAATCTCTTTCAATAGGAATTCATATAAAAACACAATGTGTTACAATATATTATGTTTAGAGTGCAAATCAAATCAATATGTCACTGGAAAAAATTGAATCTAAGTGAGAAGATAAAATTGCTTCATATAAATGCCCAAGCTAAACCCAATTGATAGGTTAAAAATATAATATATTGTTTTAGCTTTGCAAATAATGTTTTTCACAAAAAAAACATAATATACAACTTTAGTTTTGCAAATTATGTTTTGTACGAGTCTAGCATGTATTTATGTTTAGGTATGGTATTTGTTTTTGTTTTTTAATATAGACCATCAAATAGATTTTTTTGGATGGAATTTCACACATTGTTTATTGGAAAATTGGCCTTCACTTCTCGTCAATCATCCAAGAGATGTGGACATAATTAGATATGGACATGGTTGTTGTGATAAATATTCCTCAATATTCAAAGAGAATAATGATCAACATATAGACAAGTGTAATGTAGGAAAATTTTTAAGAATCCATAACAAGTGTAATGTAGGAAAAATTTTAAGAATCCATACTTAGTTTAAAGTGTAAAAAGCTTAGCAAATCTTATTAATTTTTAAAATGACAATTATAAAATGTTTCATGATATTTTTGTATAAATATTCAAATTTCTAAGGATTTTATATAGTTTCTTTAAAAATGGACAATTTTTTAAGTTAAATAATTTTACTGTATAGAAATTTGGGAATCATTTTTAATGATGTAAAAATTTCCTTGATATATTGCCCATTTTCCTTAGTCATCATCGAAAAATTCAATCAAGGAAGAAGATGGTCTATGTGGATATTTTACACTACATATATCCTTCACTCGAAGGACAAGGTTTCATCAAGATTCCTTCACTCTTGGTAAATGGTTTGCAAAAATGACAAGGAAGAGGATCATTAGGTTGCATATAGCCCAATTCCTACTCCAAACAAATTACCAAAAGGGGCAAATGGTCACTCTCTCCCCTACTTTGTGCCATTGTTTCCATTTTTTCAAACACATTAATGGTCACATTTAACTATCTAAGCCAACTACATTATGTTTTTTCTTATGCCTACTAGAGGTAATCCCATAAACAAAATATCAAATTGAATATGCTCGCCAACTTTATGAGGTGGCATGTTAATAATTCTCTCTTAGTTTCACAATTTTTGGGAACTTTCTATTATGTACACCATTGAATGCTATACCAATTTTTTTGTGATGTGGGTTCATTTTTTAAACTATTTATTTGGTTGGGCCATTGTTTCTCCCATTGTTTGGTTGTTTGACTTGCATTGAGTGGGCAAGAGATTGTTGTGTGGCTCTAAATATTTGTTGTTGTGTGGTCGAGTCTTTGGATTATCCTAAAAGGAATAAGAAGATTCCTCGTGACGATTCTACCACTACTTACATACATTGTTGAATTAGGTTTAGATCGGGAAGATCTAGAGTGAGGAGGAGGTTTCATTGTTTGAATATTAGAATGAGGATGAGAACTATCTTTGTATGTCTTATTTGATACATAATTAACGCATTGAGAAAGGTACCCAAGGTATTTTCATGATCAGTCATTTACAACGTCAGATTTCATATCCCATACCAGCATGGAGGAGTAGGTGAGTGAACTATGAATGTTGGGAGGACTTGTGGTCTTTTTAATGTGCAATTGCTACTAAAAGAGTAGCATTATAGTTGACAAGGTAAGAACACAAATACATATGATTTTCATCCTCAAAAGAATAAAAAGGAAAAACAAGGAAAGATATCCAGAGAAGGAGCAAATGTATTGCTTAATCTTTCATTTGATTTGATGATTCCATTGAACTGATATGTGTGAAATCTGTTTAAATTTTATTTTTAATGTAATATATGATAAGATAACTTACTATTCCTAAATCATTTAACAATTTTATAACAATGTTCTAATACTATTTGATTTGATGATTCCATTTTGCTTATGTGTGAAAACCATTTAAAACTTAGTTTTCAGGTATTGTATGGTAAGTTACCTACTTTACGCTATTATGGAGTGTTGGGATTTTTAACATAGGACTTTATGAGCATAGTCATATTTATATATGAATAGTTGTTGTGGTGGCAAAGAATCTAAAGAGTTGGTGTTGAGGATATAACAATAATTCGGTAAGGAAGTCAAGTACATAATAAATTAAGGGTAGCAACTAAGTATATAATAAATAAATAAAACCAATATAAAAGAAAAACCATTGAAAAAAAAATGCAATAGAAGTAAAGACATAGTAAATGTATAAAAATTTTGAGGGTTAGTTCAATTGGTTAGTGGCACTGTCACCAATACATTGTCACTAATATGGTGCACTATGTAGGTCCCCAACTTGATTCTCATGGGGTTAGATGCACTAAGTCTACACTACCAGCTTTACATTGGGCACCATCCTTGAAATGGAGAGAAGCCAAAAGTTTCTGAAAGATTTATTTCAAAGAAAAAGAAATAATATATGTACAAATAAGATTATAAAATTAAAATATAAGTCCTATTAAAAAAGAAATAAGACATACAATTAATAAAAACAATGATATAAAGGTAAATATAGTACAATATAAAAGTAATGATGATTTGTGTTATTGAAATAGTTACCATTCTATTATGTGGATCTTGAAAATAATAATTGTTATTAAGAAGAAAATATTTATGTTGTAAGAAGAAATTAATAAATGAGTTTTAGAGGATCATTAATTAAAAATGAAAGGGACTTGGCTTTTAGTTCAACAAATTTCCATTCTACATTTTAATTTAAATACACAATTTATAATTAACATTTTAAAGAATTGTTTTTCTTATTATACAAACAATGTGAATAAATAGAGGAATATTTTAAGATAAATATATAATTTATGGTTGAGATTTAATAAAAACCATGTAAAGGAAATAGAGGATTAACTTGATAGTATTTTATAATCTAGTATATTTTATCTTATATGTAGTGACTCTCAAAATAAATAAATAAATTGATTTAATTTATGTTTTTCATATAAATAAAAGAAAGGTCCCCGAGGTGTAGGACAGTCGGTGACGGAGTGTGTTGTTAAGCCACTCCGTGATGTTAAAGTCACCGGTTCGAAACCTGCGGGGACAAAAAATCCAACCATGTTAAGGGTTGGTGTGGCTCAGGCTGGGTGTGATCCCCGGGTGATTTTGACGGCTTAGATGCCCCTGAGTCGCGGTTTCTCAAGCCACAGGTTAATCGTGTAGCCAATAGGTTCCGCACAAATTAACAAACAAAACAAAAAATATAAATAAAAGAAAGAGAGTTAAAATTGAAACGAATATAAATAAGATGTGAAATAGAGTAATAATTTTAATGGATAATGAAAATGTGGAAGGAAATGATATCAATTGCATTAGATAATTTTTGTTGCAATACTTGAAATTTAGTCAAAGTAAAAATGGAAAGGTTAAAATATTTGTTGGGTTTTGTTTTTAGAATGTAGAAACAATTGGGGATGTTTTGTTCTAACTACTTTCATAATAGAAAATGGCATTTTTCTTAATTATTTGCATCTATTGCGTGTAAGATGCGAAATGGGTGCTACATATGTGACATGTGACTAAAGGAAGGGATAATCAAAGAAGAGGAAATCCAAAAACCAAAAGTGACAGAGTTGGGGAAAAACATTGAGAAGGTTTAAGAAAATAGTGAAAAAACAAAGCAAGTGACATGTATGACAATCATGCAAGCTAGTAGATCGATTTCCAAATCTTTAGGTTTCTTGTGCTATATAAAAAATAATGCTTTTACAATCAAAGAAATAGATGTGCCCTAAAAAATGCTTTAAACGCAAGTGTTGCACATGTTATAAATGAGTTTTGTTGTGTAGTGTGTCAATGTTGATATTTGAACCGATGAAAGCTTTTAGTGGTAAAATGTTGAGTTCAATCTTATTAATCATACAGATAGAAGGTTGGACCATTTCATTTAGAAGGTTTTGTAACCATTCCAAATAAATAAAAATCAATTAACTTATGTGCCCAAAAGAATATGTCAGATGTCGAATTTGATAAAGGTATTATGGAGTATTATAAAAATATATATATGAATCGTTTTTTTCTAATTGTTAAAAGGAGCTACAGATGAATGAGAGGAAAAATGGGTTGAACATGGTCAAATGAAATCATTCATGACCAATCATAGCGCAATAGATGGAAGGCAAAAGGACAAAACGTTGATTAATCATGTATGATTTGAAAAATCATAAAGCAATAACTTTAAATTGATGCAATGGTAAGTCAAATATGATGGCGGGTGGAGCATGTAGATCAATTTCTCTCACTAATTGCGGAGCACAAAGGTGTAGATTGTTAGCAGATCTCATTGCCTCCACAAACTGAAAACCACCCTAATACACGTGGCTAGTTCTTATCGATTGCAGAGGAAAATGACACAATCATAAAACCACTCTTGTTGTCTGCACAAACCACTAAACCAAAATTAACAAAATTGCACAACAGTTATTATTGGTAGGTAAGAACAATCAATGCGCCACATTTTAGTCTTTTGAGCATGTTGTCGCCTTTATACATGCCTGGGTGACATGGAAGAAATCTTCAATCCACTTGGTTTGTCCTTGGGGGAAAGTCTCGAGTCAAGGTGTTGTCACCCGATCCTCGACTCCTCCATCTAGTCCGACTCCAAACTATAATGATCACAAGTCTCCTCCAAAAAGAAAGAAAGGAAAATGTAAAGAAAGTTAATAAAATAAGTGAGGCTAAGGAGGCCTCACTCTTTCCTCTTTCCCCTTAAGGGGGGAACCGATGTGGTGGTGTGTTCAGTTTTCATGCATGATTTCCTTTTTCTTTTTTCTTAAAGTTTAATCTATATCATAATCTAAATATCAAGTAAACAGAACCACTTTCATAATCTTAAAGCACTACACAACCTTCTTAGATTAGATTTCAATTTCAATCACAGTAATCTTTAAGTGTTTAGTTAGCTTTCATTTTCAGTTTTCTCAATTTTGCAATTTATTTTCTGTTGGAAAATAAACCAATCCCCTCGGCTCCCCAAAGTAGGCCCAATGTTGAAAAGGGGTTGGTCAGTGTGGATTCTAGTAATTAGAAAAAAAATTACTTTATGCAATTTTGCTTTATTGTTTAAAATAAATATTTCCTCTCAACTCCCTGGTGTATGATCTGAACCCTTGATATCCTAGGTCGATCTGGGGAACTCATCATAACTGGGGCTGGTCAGTGCGGAGTAGCTTAATAGGAAAATCTTGAAAGCTACTATTGCTTGGTATAGAAAACCGCCTAGAGGGAGTGTGTGAAGTTAGATGGGAACTTTGAGATCTAGGTTCTCCCTGTGTTGGACCTCTGACACCTCTAGTGAGCTTGTTGGTGAAGCCATTGGGTTTCGGCAAGTTCTCAGAAAATTTATATACTAAAGGGATAGTCTCTTAAGAGGCCAAATCTAGTGTAAATTTGTTTTCTTGCAATAAAGTTTCACTAAAATAAATCCACATTAATCAACTCTTTCAAAGACATCTCCATAGGGTACATTACATTCTCAACAGCATAACACATGATCTCATTGGCACTGGTCTTAATTTTCTACATTCTAATAAGCCATTTGCTTCAAACATTCATTTTTGCAAAATATTACTTTATTCTTGGAGTATCTATTTTTGCTTATGGTTATTGTACTTGCAAGCATATGTATCCTTTGACTATATCTTATGCAAGTATTTCATTAATTGAATATATTTTCCATATTCTTTTACTTTGTGAATGTGTGAATGATATATGATGCTAGTGTAGATTTACTCATGTTATAGTTGTCTTTGTTGCAATAAACTCCTAGACTTCATTTCTTGTACTTAGATTTGTTCAAGTCTTAGTATATTTTGTTAGGGACTACCCCCCTTGGCTTCGCTAGGAGTTTGTCTGGATGGAGGAGTCGAGGATCAGGTGACAACACCTTGAGTCGAGACTTTCCCGCAAGGACACACCAAGTGGATTGAATATTTCTTCCACGTCACCCAGGTGTGTATAAAGGTGGCAACAGAGCCCAAATCAAAAAATGACAAGCGTGCAATTGTTAGGGGTGATTTTTAATACATTACCCATGCAAACTCAAACAAAAGGTGGTTGTATCACGAAAATAGTTCAATGGGAAAAATTAAATCTAATTCGTATCTTTATGTGGGTAGTGTTACAATTGAGAACCATGGGAAATAAAGCTAGCAACAAAATTTCAAAATTCCATATAAACGGGTATAGTCATTCCCATTTTTATAGTCAATTATATTCCTATATGTATGTTTGTAAGTAGTAAGAGAAAATGAAACCTTTAATTAAGCAAAATCATGGCTTCAATGCAAAATGTTGTAACTTCTACTCAACCCATTACGCAAAATCCTAATTCCAACCATCTAATTGTCTGAAATTGAGACATGTTTGAACCTTGGCTTACCATGAAGACTGTTTATTCATTAAACAACATATCAAAAATTTAGAGATGCTTGTGACATTTTTCCCACTTCGGAATGTTTCCTTCACATACAATTGTTCCATCAACCTATCATTTTCCTAAATTCATTTCATTGTGTTCAAAAAGGCATATATTCTTGAATTTGCCTTGCCTTTTCCGACGGATATTTTCTCAGACCTATCCAAGGAGATTATTGCAATAACTCATTTAATTCTAAATATGATAAGTATTGTATAGCTTCTTACGATTGCACGGGTTGAAATGTTCAATTATTCTAAGTATTTGTCAGATGCCATACATGATCAATTAATCTAATTCCCTTCTCTAAAGTGTTTTAGGCATCATTCCTATCTTATTCATCTCATGTTATACTGTCATTTTTCCCATTTTGAACATTTGGGATTTCACAAAATTTTATTAGCAAGGTAAACCCCTTCTCATTTTAGAATGGACAAAGATTGTCAGAGGTAGGTTAGAAGAATGGTTTTAATATTTCCTTTGACCAATTCATGTATATTGTTTATGCAATTGTTCACAATGAATTTCCACCAAGATTATTTACAGAATGTAAGACATTGTTGCTTCAGTTGAGTCTTGATTCTAGGGTAGGATATTGGAATCCTTTTGAATAATGCACTATTATCAAAATTTATGGTTTTGAACTTAAACTAGACTTGCTTCCAGCCTTCCTAACCCCAGGAGTTTTTACTTTAGAATACACTAAGGAAAGGTTGAACTCGAACTTCATCCATTTTTCTACAAGAAAACAAAAGGTCACTTTCTCTTTCCATGTTGAAGTATTTTCTTTTATGGTCAATAGTATGCTCTACCTGTGGTAGAGAAAATGAGAAAATGTGCCCATTTTAGACCTCAAATTTCCCCTAATGATTATTTCGACTGATGATTACTAGAGTTCAACCAAAGTGAATGTTGTAGTAAGTTCTATTGCAACTATGGAAATGAATCTAGACAGTAGTACATTAGGGCAAGAAATGGATTATATAATGGAGACTCGTAATAGAATGAAAATGATCAAAAAGAGGATTAAAAAAAGGAACCAAATGATCAATATAAAAGTCCAGTCGATGGACCATTGCCAAAAAGAATGAAAATAGATTCAAAAATAGAATTAAAAGAAGAGTCAGAGGAACAAAGTATTGAGAGACAGAAAGAGGATGACATAAATGCTAATAGGTTAATTAATGGAAATTTTGTGATTTCTATTGTTTGGATTCTAGAAATGAGCAATCCAAATGAAATGTCACCAAGTGTTGAAATTTCAAGGGAAATATCAATTATTGAGAAAGATATTGATGTTTTTACTGAAATGGTTTTAACTAAGAAGCAGTCTAAGCAAACAAAAGAGAAATGTTTTTTCTCAAACAAATCATGAAGGGTTAGCACCTCCTAGATTATCAAATTTAGTCAAATGTGAAAAAGGCACATTTGATATGGCCATTCTACAACCAAAGGTAGACTCGAACTAAAGGAGAAATCAAGACTCATGAATATGAGACTACAAGGGTTAATTTTGATCTAGACAAAATGCATGTGGGTGACAAGATAGAATGGGATAAACAAAATGGTAATATGGTATCAAGGGATTTCATACAAGCCACAATGAATGTCAAGAAGCTGAAAGGAATGGTGAATAAGTTAGAAATTTAGTTGAAGCAAGAAAAGATTGTTAACAAAGCAGGATTAGTAAGTATTTGTGATCTTGAATAGATGGTGTTTCTCTTGGAGAAAATCCAAGTAATAAATATGTTGTCAAATCCTTAGTTAAAGAAAAGGATAAAGAAATTCACTTTTAAATTCAAAACTAAAGATACCAAGTTCCGAGCATATTCAACCTAAGGGGCACAAAAGGAAAAAAACCGATTGGTTGAGCAAGTTTCAAAGTTAAAATAGAAAAATATCATATTGGGTCAAATCATTGATAAGTCAAAGGAAGAAAAAGAAGCAATTGTGTCATCCATCCTAGCTCAACAAGAATCCACCCTAGAAGTGGAAATTAGAAAGGAAGATATTTTGGCAAAAGGAGTCGAGGTAGAGAAAACAATAAGTTTGAAGAATAAAATTTCTGAAATTTCACAGAAATTATTAAAAGATGAAGCGAATGTCAAATGGAAGAATGTAGAAATTATGGAGATGAAATCACAAATAAAGAAAAGAAATATAATAATTGATGATTGTCATAAACAATTAGTTGAAAGAGACAACAAAATAGCTAAAAGAATAGTCGTTGGAAAGAAATTTATTGTTGGAGAAACACATAATTTGGGATCATATTATATTAATAATGGAAAAGCTCAAGGGTCGTTTTGATGTTGTACAACAAACTAAATCTTTATCATAGTATGTACAAATTGAGATTAACAAAGCTTGGACACAGTTAGGGGATAAAGCACAAGTGGTGGAAGAAGTAATTAAGTTTCTAAATGGTAGAACTTAATCTGAGTTAATTACTATGGTAATCGAACGTCTATGATCATGGCATCTAGTGAAGTGCATGTGCATACAAAGAGAAGCTTAATATTGATAGTTTTATCACACAAGTTGTAGGTTGGGAAAATCCTGAACCAACCACCAATTGGCGACAACTTAAAGAGAAGCTACCCACTGTCACCTTAGGCAGGTGTTCCCGTCACTTTAGAGGTGAGGTAGTCATCTCAAGGGGGGAATCCAGGTGACCCTAGGGGGAATTGATATGGAAAATGTGATGAATGAATGGATGCATCTAAATTTAAATTCTCTATATGGTAAAGGGAACTTGGTAATGAGTCTAGAGGGTTGGTTAAGGTTGCCAATGCTTTGAGTGACCTGCCAAGAGACAATACATGTCCAAGACATAATGAAAACCAAGTATACAATGCAGTATGTTAGGTGGAAAAGAAAGTTAAGATTGTTGTCCCTAATTGCAGCAACAATCAATGATATATATCAGCATATAAAATATAATAAGAGCTGTGAAATAAGTGCTAAAAGTCTAGTTAAATAAGCAAGAGACTAGCTAGTAAAGACTAGTTTAACTCAAGAATGAAAGAGAAAAAATTTAGCATATAAAGCAAGGTTGTCACAAAAAGATTATTGCAGTGATATTTATCATCCTTATGTCTGTAGCAAACCAAGCCTTATAACAGAAAATTCAGCCAAAGAAAATCACCTCAAACTAGCCCAAAAAGTGCGCTAGGGTTAGTAGTTTGTTAGGGCAAAGTTGTAGCTCATTTCTAGGGTTAGTTTACGAGTTATCTAGGTTTAGAGGGTTAGATTTATGCGGCCCTAATGGATGTAGGTTAGTTTTATTACAGCAGAAAGTTTTAGTGGGTGAAATAGGATGCCTTAATGAGACAAGATAGCCTAGGGCTCAAGGAACAATATCCAAGTGATAGAACTTCAAACATCAACTTTTCACGTTTACCAATGCAACGTCTTAATTCTCCAATGCAACGACTAGTGCCTTTGATTAATGGTTTAATGGGATCAAAATTAAAAGGATAGAGCTACTACCTCCTTGGGAGTATAAAACCTCTTATTCCCCCACGCAAGTAACCTAGCTAGGGTTTAAAACTAAGGGGTGTATATCCTTATACTTCCTTAGCAAACCCTTGCAAACAATAATTCTATGCTTAAAATTATGGTGGAGCTAAAGTAAGAGTGTATGCACTTATACTCCCTACCTAGCCTTAGCAACAATCAACCTTGAGCTTGAATTTCAAAAGATAGCAACAAGTAAAATGCCTTACCAATCCAAATAGCAACAAGATAAACCACCACAATAGCTAGAAAAGACTTCGAAGAGATAGTGCACCATCATCATGTAATCCATAACCAAAGAAAGAGCCATACCATAGCACACGAGAACCAAAAGCTTCAAGGTAGCGAAAATTTCAGTCCTTAGCTCTTCACAAAGGGAGAGTTATGTCTTAAAATGAGATTTCATGATATCTATTTATACAAAATGTCTATCACATAGTTTGTCCACTTAGAAAGGGTAAAACATAAGATAAGGGGTCCACAACCCTTATCTTACCCCTTACATCAAAATAATATTAAACAATTCATCTTAAAATTCACTTTTACACAAAAGAAACCCTAGAACAAGGTGACGCCACCCCTTTATGGAACATTTTGGAACTTGAGCAAGTCATTGGAGAAGATATGAAAGTTGTTGGGGCTCTTTGAGCCTCCTCATCATCATGTTCTAAGCCTTATCCATGCCTCATCCAGTGAAAATATTCCACGTGTCAATGTGAAATCACTTCATCACCATCAAACCCCTTCATGCATGGTGTCAACCCTCAAAGATGATGTTTTGTCTCTCCTAGGAAAATAGTTTGGGTGCTAGGGGATGGATAATATCCTTCATGATGTCAAGTAAGCCTCCAAAGGCATCTCTCTGTGATCCGATATGTGGGCCTACCACATCCAACATGTGGGCTCCTTGCCCCATGGAAGCGCAAGCTAGGCTTTCTCTCCCAAAACTAGCCCCCAAGCAAGGTCCCGCAAAACAAAAGGGTACGCCCTCCAAAGGACTCAAGTCAAATATATCATGACAAGTATAAACCGCGTCTAATAAGAAAGGCACCTAAACATGTGCATCAAAACTACTTCATCAAATTAAACAAAAGCTCAAAACCCTATATGATTGACCAAGTTTAAGTATGGGAGGGGTGTCATAAAGATCCTATTGGCTGGACCAAGGCCCTCAAATAGGGGATGCTCCCAAGGATGGCCTTTCAAGGTCATGAAATGGATGATGAGGTGGAAGGGGTTTAGACTTCATAGGTCATTGAGTTTCATGACATACAAGGGCTCGTATTATCTCATTCATGTGTTCCTTTGTAGAGGGTGTGTGGCACCTTCGTTTGCAATGCATTTTTTCCAAGCCCATATTTTTGTCATTCTTTGTTTCTTTCATGTTTCAAGGAATGATTTGAAGTTCATTGTCCTGGTGTGGTATCCAAATAATGACAATGTCATTCACAAATACCTCGCAAAGATGAGAAGTTTGGCTTGTGATGAGACACCCTTTCTCTCAATTGTGTAACTAAGAGCCACTACCATGGCTTGGTGACCAGATGATGGTAATGTCATACCACTAAATACTCATGATCATGATAGGTTGGCTCGTAATGAGACCTCCCATCCTCCAACTAACCCCCTAATCATTCATTATCATTCAATTTTGTAGGTCCCCCTTTTTCTTACAAAGAATCGTTTAATTACTTTCTCGGGGATCCATGGGTGAAGCATATGGAAGGTTAATATATAGGATTTTATCTTTTTGTATCCAACAACAATCCCTATGGGCCTTCAACCCCTTCTTCCCATGAAATGAGGTACATTTTATTCTTGGGTCGCTAAATTAAAAAGGCCTGGAAGAGGGCACTATCATGGGAAAGTAATGAGTGGAAAATGGTATGTATGGTCGGGAATGGTACGATAACCCCTCACAGTACCCCCAGTTGAAAACCTTCCCTAAAGGTTGACCACTTACTAGGAAATATATGACACACACCAAGGTGGAACAAGGTCAAAATCATAATGTCCAGACAGACGTTCTATAATCAAAATTAGTTCAAACACAACATGCTTGAATGCCCTAAATATTAGGGTGATCACCTGCCACAATACCTGACTTGTACCACATGGAGCAAGACCCATCTGCCTTCGAGAAGCTAGATGGTGTGGTGGATGCATTGACAATGGATCAGAATGTGGTGATAGAGCAGGTTTCTGTATGTGAAAGTGGAAATTATTGGTAATGTAGTCTCTCAACACTCCATATCTGCAACCTGAGGGCCTTGAGACATGATCTCCTTAGTTATCCAAAAAAATGGGGATAACATATGGCTCCTACTTGGGTACATGTGCTCTTTGTAGAGTGCATGAGAACCGCAACATCTCTTGGTGGTCCTGTGCCTACATTGAAACAAGAAACGATAAAATATAGGGTGGTTATATCACCCTTCGCCCATATACATCAAAATCAAAAGAAAACTAATCTAGAAAAGAAAATTTTAGCATTTTTTCAAAAATTTCTAAACTAAGCATGAAATCGATGTGAAAGTAGAGAAAAATGAAATATGAAATGCATGTAAACTAATATGAGCAATCAAGATGAAAATGTAAGGAAATCAATATGACCTACTTACCTGGGGCCTTGGGGCCTTGAAGATCAGGGGATGAGTGATGTCAGGTGAAGTCATACAACCAGTGCAATTAACTGATCATCTCATCAAAGTATCTCCCCCTGTGCTTAATTATGTAAAACAACAAAGATAATTCAAGCACATAATGATCATGAGCATAAATATGTATATATATATATATAATCAATCGTGAAATGAGACTCATGGAGATGGGTGGGAGGGAGGAAATCCTGCTGGAAATAATATCCACAAGTCTGATCATCCAAGGAATCATGCTTGAAGTGATAGCCACAAGATTGATCAACCCATCTCTGAAGAGGACTATCATATATAGATGATGGCTCATATTCATTCATGCACAATGATCCACCGCTTGTTGAAGACTAAGAAGTGATGAGAGAGTGGAAGAAGACTACATGGATTCCCATAGAAGAAGATAAGAGGTAAGGGATAACCTCATTTCTGGAGAAAAACTCCTCCCTCGGACTTAGGAAACATTGTTTCTTTATCTGCAAATCCCCACCAAAAGTCTCAATATGAAAGTACTTTTCGTTTGGAAGTGTGGACCTCGAAGTGCCCTGGGATGGCCACAACCCGGTGTCTATCAAAGTCTGAGCATAGTGGCTGAAAATCCTCATAGAACAAATCTACATCACAACTCCCAAGGGATGGTCAAAAATCATCATGAAAATGTTGCATTGGATCATCTTCTAAGGGACAAAACAAATATGTAATCATATCATCATCAAGACACCAAATATTTGAATCGTACATGCATGAAGACCAGTCCTTTGAAGATGACACTTCAACCCCCTCTACCCAGGAGCTACCCTTAATGTCATAAATGGGATCTCTATCATTAATGAAGCAACCTACATCCCATCTATGTCTCCCAACCTGTATGAAATCATCAATGTGGTCATCAACTATATCTGAGAGTTGTTCCACGAATTCATCTACATCATAAGAGCTGGTTATTTCTTCACAAGACTGAAGAACTTCATTTTCTTCAAAAGGGAAAGTGGATAACAATGTCTCGTTCGGGCCTTCTACAAGAGAAACTTCATCAAGATCCCTTTGGCAATTTTCTTCATTTCCACATTCATGGAACAAAGCATCATCAAAGTTTTCAAAAGGATTATAACTCATCATGTTCTCTTCTTGATGTGCAAGAGAAGAAAAGGTTGGATGTCCTTATCAAGTGGAAGGGCAAAGACTTCATATTCATCATATGTCTCATCTGGATTTTCTTCACCGGGATCTTCTTCAAGATTTTCTTCATCCTCATCTACAGGAAAACCTTCTATGCAAAGAACGTCTTTGATCTCTTGGAAAGTATCTTGCAAATTCTGGGTAGCTGGTCGATAGTGCTTGAGAAATTATTCAATGATCTTGGTAGAAGAAGGGATGCTCTTCAAATTACATGAGTGTGAAAGCAAATTCATTTGACTTGATTCCAGCGAAGATAAAAAAAAAATCATTAGCACATCTAAGCTTGAAGCATACTTCATATAATTGATGACATGGGTGACTGCTAGAGCTGGATTTCCATTAAATTTAGGGCAAATTTCCCTCCATTTCGAGGAGCAATGATTTGGATATCCATGGATATTCTGAACATCCAAATAAGGATAGACTTTATGGAAATCCCATGGTAAGTCCCATGAGGCCATGGTTCCAATACTTAGGGTAATAAATCAATGGAGTCGTTGGATGAACTCAAGGCTCATCAAAGGATGGAAAAGGGGAAACAAGGAAAGGTGGGTTCTTGGAAGGTGGAGTCTTCAGATGAGATTCAAGAAGAGCTCATTAAAAGGTGAAAAGGGAAAGTCCCTTAGGTGGATTTTATAGGAAATCTAGGGAAAAGGCTTTGGCATAGCTTGCCAAAGTGTCGTTAGGGTTCGGAATGTTGATGTTTTCGTAGCTACATGAGGTATTTTCCTCCTAGACATATTTTATTAGAGAAGAAGAAGATTCCAAGAATTCAAAGGAATGTCATTTAACAGTTGAAGAACACCCCATAAAAGAATAAAGTGGAATAGAATACCACAAAAGAGAATTTGACCCACAGGAAATAATAATAATGTGGAAATATAATTTCCAGGAAGAGAAGTTGGCCCATAGAATTAATAAAGTAAATTTGAAGATCCAAAATAAGAATTTGGCCCTAGACAGACGCTCACATTAGTATAAATATAAATTTGTGTTAGTTCATTTGAACAACCACACAATTATCCTTTCTGCAGTGCACACTAGGGAGTTGCAATTTCATTATTTCTGGTTTCTGGTTTTCTTGGAGAGTATGCCCCACTTGGGGAAGGATATTCTTGGTTGTTCTTGGTGATCTCTCTTGTGTGCTACCTCTGGAAGTGTTGTGCTAAGGTTGTGTGGTGCTTCCTAGTTGCAGTTGCAGTTGCAATAGCAGTTGTAGTTGAAGTAGTAGTTGCAGTTGTAGTTGCAGTTGCAGTTGCACTAGCAGTTACAGTTGCAATAGCAGTAGTAGTTGCATTAGAAGTTGTAGTTACCATTTATTAGTGGTGCCAACTATGTGGTTCTAGTTCTAGTGATGTGCCTATCTTGGTGCCAGCTTCGTGGTGTGTTATCTTGGTGTCAGTTCTATGGTGCTTCTCAGTTGTCTACCCTCACTAGGGTTTGACAAGAAGAAGATAAGGGTTTCTTCAGTGTTGGTTTACTCTTGTGAATAGATCTTGATCATGGTTGTATTGGAATATTGGAAAGATTATCTCTAAGAAAAGTTGGTTGGGTTTTTCCCCCATTTGGGGTTTTCCCGGGATAAATCTTTGTGTCCTCTTGTGCTTGTTTATATGTTGCTTATATATTTCAGTATATGATTATTGAATGTTAAAATAAGATAAAAATGCTATGGTAAATCTAATGTTAACAAAACTAATAAAAATCTAACATGGAAGAGGATTCAAAATCCTCCCCGGCAACGGCACCAAAATTTTATCACACAAGTTGTAGGTTGGGCAAAGCCCGACACAAACACCAATTGGTGACAACTTAGAGATCACCTACCCATTGTCACCTTAGGAAGGTGTTCCCTTCACTTTAGAGGTGAGGTAGTCACCTCAAGGGGGGAATCCTGGTGACCCTAGGGGGAATTGAGATGGAAAATGTGATGAATGAATGGATGCCCCTAAAGGTCAATTCTCTAAATGGTAAATGGAACTTAGTAATTATTCTTGAGGTTTGTTTAAGGTTTCCAATGCTTTGAGTGACCTTCCAAGAGAAAATACATGCCTAAGACACAATGAAAACCAAGTATACAATGCAATATGTTAGGGGGAAAAGCAAGTTAATCTTTTTGTCCATAATTGCAGCAACAATCAGTGATATATATCAGCATATAAAAGATAATAAGAGTTGTGAAATAAGTGCTAAAATTCTAGTTAAGTAAGCAAGATACAAGCTAGTAAAGACTAATTTAACTCAAGAATGAAAGAGCAAGACTTTATCATATAAAGAAAGGTTGTCACAAAAATATTACTGCAGTGATATTTATCAGCATTATGGCTGTAGAAAATGTGATGTCCCATTCCCAAGAGTAGGCCAGCAGGGAGTGACTTAGTAGTCTATGTGTTCTCGTATACTATAGTCAGGCACAAATAGGGACCAAGATGGATAAATAAGGAGGAATTGATGGCTAAACGATGAATTAAGCCAAAATACTTAGGAAAAGTCACTTAAGCCTAAGTCAACGAAGAATTGGAATGAAAAGGTGCTAAAGGGGGACTTAATTAATTAATTGTTCACCTTAGGAGGAAAAGTGCCTAGCTTAAGTGAGTTCAATGGTGAATTAGATTGGGAAAGGTATAAAGGGAGGAATTTGACCTAATTGTTCATTATGCATTGTTATGATTTGATGTTGAGAGTTCCCAGATGAGGAAGAGAGTCGACCTTACTATTTTGTGGATTTCTGGAAGAAACCACCACCATTGATCGGTTTCGGTGTTGAGAGACACACCCTAGCCCATCGGAGATACCATCTAGGTATTTCACCGTACTTTTTAGGAGTATCCATTGCAGAGTGCACAGCTCAGCCAGTGAGGGTGCAAGTCAGTTTGACAGTTTGGAGAGCTGCATGAAATCCGAGTCTAGATTGCAGTTTCCTTCCAACCCATTTGAGATCCAACCAGGGCACTTCTATTGAGATATCTATCGTCGAATTCTGACGATGGAATCTTTCATATCGCATCATCCAGCCATTTAGGGTGCAACTCTTTCGGGCAGACATTTGGGGTTGCATGCAGAGTATCAGAGCAGATCCGAGCAATTCCTTCCGACCCAGTTATGCATTTGGCGAGACGATCGTTTTGAGCCATATAGCATCAAATTCCATTGGTGGAATCCTTTGGGGCGCGTCCAGTGTCCCAGGAGGTGCGCAAACCCCCCAGGGGTCTAGATCCAGTGCCTCAGAGACCAGATCCGAGATCCGACACTCATCCATTTCAGTATAGAAGCAAGGGTGCTTCTATTGGAGCAGTTTCTAGCACATTCTGACGATCTATTCTTTCGGACGTGTTTTTCAGCTGGTAGTGGTTACCGTACTTCCACGGAATCGCATATTTTTGTCAATCTATCCATGCATGCACCAGATCTGCTATCATCTTCTGATCACGAGTATTTTTATGCTATTTGTTTGTATTCTAGTGATGATCCATGAGATCTAGTTGATGTTTATATTCTATATTTCTAGTAGGCTATTGTATTTCCATGATTGAACCATATAATACATGATATTGGGTATTTGATGTTCTTACTTCTGCATGCGTCCTTTATATGTTGTTAAAACCATAAATATGCAACATGCACATGCAATAACCAACATGCACATGAAATAACCAACATGCACATGCAATAACCCACATGCACATGCAATAACCATCAAGATCTCAAACATACAACTGAAACACATCCAAAAACCCCCCAGTGTATCATATCTGCAAGACAAAACAATAGATCAGTAGCAAATATCTTGATCAGCAGGATCAGGGATATTTCAGTGGTATCAGAGCTTTAGTCCTGCCATCCTGTGACTAAAGACAATGAATACAGCAGAAGAACCAGATGGTCATGAGAACATAGGTGACGAATATGTCACTTACAACAGGCGCAGGGAAAGAAGGGATAGGCCTAACTTTCCTCCCTTCCCTCACAGTTCAAAGGAAGAGGAAGAGGCACATAGAGAAGCAGAGAGAAGATCATAGCACGAGGCCAAGCG
>SNQJ01S0002242.1:43297-75708 GCA_010110895.2 Picea sitchensis
TAAGCCAAAATACTTAGGAAAAGTCACTTAAGCCTAAGTCAACGAAGAATTAGAATGAAAAGGTGCTAAAGGGGGACTTAATTAATTAATTATTCACCTTAGGAGAAAATCGCCTAGATTAAGTGAGGTCAATGGTGAATTAGATTGGGAAAGGTATAAAGTGAGGAATTTGGCCTAATTCCTCATTATGCATTGTTATGATTTGATGTTGAGAGTTCCCAGAGGAGGAAGAGAGTCGACCTTACTGTTTTGTGGATTTCTGAAGGAAACCACCACCATCGATCGGTTTCAGTGTTGAGAGAGACACCCTAGCCCATCAAAGATACCATCCAGGTATTTCACCGTACTTTTCAGGAGTATTCATTGCAAAGTGTGCAAATAAGCCAATGAGGGCGCAAGTTAGTTTGAGGGTTTGGAGAGCTGCACGAAATCCGAGTCCAGATTGCAGTTTCCTCCCAACCCATTTGAGATCCAGCTAGGGCGCTTCTATTGATCCATCTATCATTAGATTCTAACGGTGGAATATTTCATATCACCTCATCCAACCATTTAGGGCGCAGCTCTTCCAGACAGACATTTTGGGTTGCATGCAGAGTATCAGAGCAGATCTGAGCGATTCCTTCTGACCCAGTTCCGCATTTGGCGAGACGATCATTTTGAGCCATATAACATCATATTCCATTGGTGGAATCCTTTGGGTCGCATCCAGTGTCCCAGGAGGTGCGCAAACCCCTCAGGGGTCCAGATCCAGTGCCTCAGAGACCAGATCTGAGATCCTTCACTCATCCATTTCAGTCTAGAGGCCAGGGCGCTTCTATTGGAGCAGTTTCCAATGCATTCTGGTGGTCTATTCTTCCGGATGATTTTTCCAGCTAGTAGCGATTACCGTACTTCCCCGGAATTGCATATTTTTGTCGATCTATCCGTGCATGCATCAGATCTGCTATCATCTTCTGATCATGGGTATTTTTATGCTATTTTCTTGTATTCCAATGATGATCCATGAGATCTAGCTGACGTTTATATTCTATATTTCTAGTAAGTTATTGTATTTCCATGCTTGAATCGTATAATACATGATATTGGGCAGTTGATGTTCTTACTTCTGCATGTGTCCTTTATATGTTGTTAAAACCATAAATATGCAACATGCACATGTAATAACCAACATGCACATGCAATAACCATCAAGATCTCAAACATACAACTGAAACGCATCCAGAAACCCCTCAGTGTATCAGATCTGCAAGACAGAACAATAGATCAGTAGAAAATATCTTGATCGTGGATATTTCAGAAAACCAAGCCTTATAATAGAAAATTCAACCAGTGAAAATCACCTAAAACTAGCCCAAAAAGTGTGCTAGGGTTAGTAGTTTGTTAGGGCAAAGTTATAGCTAATTTCTAGGGTTAGTTTACGAGTTATCTAGGTTTAGAGGGTTAGATTTCTGTAGCTCTAATGGTTGTAAGCTAGTTTAATTACAGCAGAAATTTTTAGTGGGTGAAAGAGGACGCCTCAATGAGGCAAGATATCCTAGGGCTCAAGGAACAATATCCAAGTGAGAGAACTTCAAACATCAACTTTTCACATTTACCATTGCAACGTTTTATTTCTCCAATGCAATGACTAGTACCTTTGATTAATGGGTTAATGGGGTCAAAAGTAAATAGGTCGATCTACTACCTCCTTTGGGGTATAAATCCTTTTATTTCCCAAGGAAAGTAACCTAGCTAGGTTTTAAAAATAAGGGGTGTATATCCTTATACTTCCTTAACAAACCCTTGCAAACAATAATTCTATGCTTGAAATTATGGTGGAGATAAAGTAGGGGTGTATGCACTTATACTCCCTACCTAGCCTTAGCAACAATCAACCTTGAGCTTTAATTTCAAATCATGGCAACTAGTAAAATGCCTTATCAATCCAAATAGCAACAAGATAAGCCATGACATGCCAAGATAAACCACCACAATAGCTAGAAAATACCTCCAAGAGCTGGCACATCATCATAATGTACTCCATAACCAAATAAAGCACCATACCATAGCACAAGAGAACCAAAAGCTTCAAGGAAGCGAAAATTTCAGTCCTTAGCTCTTCATAATGGGAGAGTTATGTCTTAAAATGAGATTTCATGATCTCTATTTATACAAAATGTATATCACATAGTTTTTCCACTTAGCAAGGGTAAAACATAAGATAAGGGGTCCCCAACCCTTATCTTACCCCTTGCATCAAAATAATATTAAACAATTCATCTTAAAATTCACTTTTACACAAATGAAACCTTAGAACAAGGTGACATCACCCCTTTAAGGGACGTTTTGGCACTTGAGCAAGTTGTTGGAGAAGATATGAAAGTCGTTGGGGATCTTTGAGCCTTCTCATCATGTGCTAATCCTTCTCCATGCCTCATCCGGTGAATATATTCCAAGTGTCATTCTGCAATCACTCCATCACCATCAAACCCCTTCATGCATGGTGTCAACCCTCAAAGATGGTGTTTTTCCTCTCCTAGGAAAATCGTTTGGGTGCTAGTGGTTGGATAATATCCTCCATGATGTCAAGTAAGCCTCCAAAGGCATCTCTCTATGATCCGGTATGCGGGCCTACCACATCCAACATGTGGGCTCCTTTCCCCATGGAATCCCAAGCTAGACTTGTTCTCCCAAAACTGGCCACCAAGCAAGGTCCTGCAAAACAAAAGGGTACGCCCTCCAATTATCTCAAGTCAAAGATATCATGACAAGTGTAAACCACGTCTAATAAGCAAGGAATCTAAACATGTGCATCAAAAGTACCTCGTCAAATTAAACAAAATCTCAAAACCATAAATGATTGACCAATTTTAAATATGGGACGGGTTTCATAAAGATCATATTGGGTGGACCAAGACCCTCAAGTATGGGATGTTCCCAAGGATAGCCTTTCAAGGTCATGAAATGGATGATGAGATGGAAGGGGTTTAGACTTCATAGGTCGTTGAGTTTCATGACATACAAGGGCTCGTATTATCTCATCCATGGGTGCCTTTTTATAGGGTGTGTGGAACCTTCATTTGCAATGCATTTTTTCCAAGCCCATATTCTTACCATTCTTTGTTTCTTTCATGTTTTAAGGAACGATTTGAAGGCCATTGTCCTGGCGTGGTGTCCAGATAATGACAGTGTCATTCACAAATACCTCGCAAAGATGAGAAGGTTGGCTCGTGATGAGACCCCTTTCTCTTAGTTGTGTAACTAAGAGCCACTACTCTGGCTTGGTGACCAGATGATGGTAATTTCATACCGCTAAATACTCATTATCATGATAGTTCATCTCATGATGAGACCTCCCATCCTCTAACCAACCCCCTAAGCATTCATTATCATTCAATTTTGCAGTTCCCCCTTTTCTTACAGAGAAGTGTTTCATTGCTTTCTCTAGGATCCCTGGTGTTAGCACTAGAAGTCACCCTCAGATTGCATAGAAGGTAAGCCTAGTACCCATCAGTTTATACAATAAATGTAAATGAGTTTTAAGAGGCCAAATGGAGAAGACTCAATGAAAATAATGTACTAACTCATAAATCTGGACTGGTATGCGCAAGAAATTGAGGTCTTGGATCAACTTCAGTCAATAACTTGGAGTAAAGGTGAGTAGGAGGAAGACTTTGGTGAGAAAAGTGTAGAGGTATGTTGTGAACATCGGGCCTTCTAGCAACCTAAGGAAGAAAAACTTAAACACAATATCCTCTTGGATTCAAATTTCAAGGAAAGTGAAAGAAATCATAACAGCATTATAATCAAACATTCATCATAATACAGTCACAACAATCCATGTGAATCAGTCAATCATGAACTCTCTCAGTATCAGAGGCAAATAAGATGGGGTAAGAAAGTTGACTTAGATTAATCAAGACAGAACCAAAGAACCAGTTTTCTTCATCAAAATATTACAATAGCAGGGAGCCTAGTTCAACCATTCGGCCTTAACAAAATATCAAAACTGCCTATATATACTAAAAATGTTGCAACCACCAGGAATGTGATCGGACCTCTACATTCAAAGTTTCCAATCGGAGCCTACTATGTCAGCCTATACAGGCCTTCTTATGTCAAATGTGATCCCGACTTAGTTATGTGCTTTGCAGGAAAATCCGTCCCTCAAGAAATTTCGGATTGACAATCGACCCCCACGACCCTTCTCTACACGCATTCCATTTATGGGGTGAGACGAGGTCTCAACCACCGCCCCCATTTTCAATAACTACCTTCATCAGGATCAGGACAAGGCCTGACACCCATGAATGTTCCAGTCGGTGCCCACGACTTCTTCGAGTCAATCTCGACGCCTCGAGGCCAAGCAATCTTCTTTTGTGACCAAATACGGGCGCTTTCGGCCTTTAGCGTAGCTCCTCTCCATTGCTCCATCTTCAATGTGACCTAGGGCCATGACCCTACACAATTGCGCGATTGCAGACACTGCCAAGGGTGGTCTGAAAGCAAATTGTTTTTGTCCCCGCAATTCACCATGAACCACCATGCATCCCTTTCTAAAAACCATGGTTATGATTGTGGCCCGCCCCTGAGATTTTAAAATGTGTGCACCTTCTAACCTCGCAATTTGGCGTGACCATTGATCTTGTGATCTAAGATTAGGCCCTCTGATCAACAGCTCAACTCTATCACATTTTAGATTGACGGATCGGATCTTCCCCTTCAAAACAACGGTCAAGATTTGCTTCGTGGATCGACCTTCGGGAATTTCAATTCTCAAACTCCATTTCCCTCCAAGTAAAACCTACGAAGATGAGAAACTAACGACACGTGGCTCCCTGAGATCGACCGCTGAGATGCTTTTCGGGTCTCTGGACTCTGGGAAAATAAAATCTCAAACCTGGGCTCCCAAAGGACTTTACCTGGAGCTGGCGATATACTGACGTGTGTCCTCATGAATCAAACGGTCGAGGATTACTTTGGGCCTTTATCCGGAGCTCACGGATTTCAGCCACATGTCCCCGTTGATGGGTGGTCTAGATGACATCATATGATGTCACATCTGTTGATGTGTCATGATAAGGAGGGTGACATGGCCATGACAGAATGATCTGGAAAAAGTGCCACGCATCATGCCTGATGAGAGTGTGTCACGTGATTCAACACTTCGAGAACTTTGGGACTTCGGCACTTTTCTCATTTTAAAACTCTCGGAGTGATAGATCTAATGATGCGTGACATTCTGGATTTGGATGGTCGAGATCCACTTCAGTTCTCCGAGCTCCAGGAAAACCAAAACTCGAATCTCACTCACTCTTCCATGCGCTTTTACCCGGAGCTGTGGATCTAACGACACGTGGCTCTTGTTGATCAATGGCTCATATTCACTTTCGGGTTTCGGGACTTCAGATTTTTTACGATCAATTTTAACAACATTTCGAACTTCTGATTCCCGCGATAATCTTCCACCGTTGATCTCTCCCAATAAGATCCACGACCCATATTCAATATTTTACGGACCTTTCATCTTCGGGCTTTTTCTCTAGCACTATACTTCGCGCAATTTTGACCTTCCGAAAGAGTGCACGTCGTCGATCGATTCACCTGATGGATCTCTGCCGCTGAAAATTTAAAACTGGCTTTCGCTTGTGCTTCAAGCCCGAAATGGATTGTTAGGAAAGTTGTGCTTTGTGTTCATGGTTGCGGCCTGCATGATCGAGGATTCGGACGACTGGCTATGGGCTAGGAAAATAGGGAGATTGGGGCAAAATTACAGACTTAGGTAGAAACCACAAACCCATAGAACTCTGACAAGTTCATGTGATAACATTTGGCTCCACAGGGGATGGCATGCTCCCTGCGAGCTGCCAAGAACAAGTAGTTCCAGTGCCTTAGTTGTTGGTTTATGGGGTCGAGCTCAAAACATTTCGTCGAAGCCCGACATGTACACTATTCTACTTATAAAAAGGAAAACAAACACACATGCTCCAGAAAGAGATTATTTATGTACAGTCCTAGGCAAACTGATTTTTACAAAGCATTAGGTGAAAGTAAACTTCCACCATAACCACCCAAATTGTTCGGTAATATAATTCTTCTCTTTACTGCAAATAATCCATAAAAGGTAAGGGAAGTATGACAGCATAAAGAAAACATGTATTGGAACATTGGCAATACCTCTGAATGATGATAATATGAACAATTTTGCAGGCTCCAATGCTTTTGGAAAACATAGTTCCATATATAACCCCACAAGGTCACAAAATTTATAATCGGGAAAGCTTGACTGGTAAGAAATTACCTCTTGCTCTTCATGGTTACTCACTTGTCGTTCGATGTTCTCAGAGTGTACAGGTGGGTAGAGGACTGATGTGGGTCGGGTGATCCTAGGTGATACTTGCTCATCTACATGTTCAAGACAAAAGATAAATTGCACCTTTAGCTCCTCCATTTCTCCTTTGTCTGCTCTGATAACATCTACTAGTTGAGAGCAAGAAGTCTCTTCATGTATATCCATGGATGGATTTTTCTCTCTATCATGTTGCTCAGTGTCTTTTGCGCGCCCAAGATGGTTGATTTCCACACAATTCTCTTCCTTAATGTATAAATGAAAAGGCTCTATAGTATGGTGATGGAAATCCTTCATATCCACATCGGACTCAGATTCATAGCTGTCATACTCAAGCTGGTTTCTCCCCAAGTCAGCAAAATGTGGTGTGGAGATTTGTTGCTCTTCATCTGAACACTCATTAAAGAGGGGTGAGCGCAAAATTCCTCCATCTTGCAAAAAAGGAGTGATTTCTTGATTCTTCTCTTCGATCCTTGGTAGAAATACATTGTGGAAAACCTCTTGAAGGAAAAGAAGAGAATCATCCTCCACCATTATATCTTCCTCCAAATCTGAGACAACAGGTGTATCAGGGGAAGAAAATAATACATGCATGGCTATGTAATCATCAACACTGCCAGCAATCATATTTGGGAGCATGGAAAAGCTCTGCTCTTCATCGTTTTCGTTAGGATATCTGTCAAAAGTTGTTTTCTCTTAATTGGAGTGTCGACATACATCTTCGTATAGCCAGGCTGCGAACATCTACGGGGACGGAATATCCTCTGGTTTTCTTCATAAGATAAACACGGCAAGCTTCTGCTTCACTTCTTCTATTTACAGAAGAGTGATCTTACGATCCCACCATTCCACCAACATCTTCATCCCTCAATGCACGCATGATCATTTATATTCCCGAATAGGTCTTTATATTCCTTACAACAATTATGAGAAATAAGCTTCGAGGATTGGCACGGTTGAAATTGCATATTTAGTAGCAAAGCTGCTCGGTGGGAGATGCTAGCCGGGGGTAGAGGTGGGTACCAATGAGGCATTTCACCGCTACTTGAGGATCATGAACATCTTCAGCGGCCCTCATGATGTATTTCCCCGCGATACATGAGTTCATGACTCACGGAGATCTTTCGACGAGGTTGTCATCTTCGGCTCTCTAAATATAGAAAATCAGCATTCTAATCCATGGTAGGAACAACGATGGGAAAATAGGCAGGAGATTAAAAGAACAGAACTCTCTAGAGCCAAGGTTATTTCCATTTCAAAATAGTGGAGTCATGCTAGATCCTTCAATCATGGAGTCGCTAGGTGAAGATGATGTCACGGTCTACAGATGTGTTTGGTCTTTGTTCACCATCAAGACCGGATCGATCGTTGTCAATCTCAGGGGAACTTTCTAATTTGAGAAAGCCGGTACTAAAAACTATGATAAAAATTCTTTGGGTCATCTTTACGTTATTACTAGAGGCATGTCCAAACGATAGTGAGTCAGGTGGAGTAGCCAGTTGCAATCTTCAATGTTTCTGATATCTTATGCACCTTGAGAATCAAAGGCTGCTGTCATTCTATCTGAGGGAAATGTCTTCAATTTGCAAGCGCAATCTTCAATGGTTCTGATATCTTATGCACCTTCAGAATCAAAAGCTCTTTGTCATTCTATCCTAGGGAAATGTCTTCAATTTGTTCCCCAGCAACGGCGCCAGAAATGTTAGCACTATAAGTCACCCTCAGATTGCATAGAAGGTAAGCCCAGTACCCATCAGTTTATACAGTAAATGTAAATGAGTTTTAAGAGGCCAAATGGAGAAGACTCAATGAAAATAACGTTCTAACTCATAAATATGGACTGGTGTGCGCAAGCAATTGAGGTCCTGGATCAACTTCAGTCAGTGAGTTGGAGTAAAGGTGAGTAGGAGGAAGACTTTGGTGAGAAAAGTGTAGAGGTATGTCGTGAACATCATGCCTTCCAGCGGCCTAAGGAAGAAAAACTTAAACACAAGATCCTCTTGGATTCAAATTTCAAGGAAATTAAAAGAAATCATAACAGCATTATAATCAAACAATCATCATAATACAGTCACAACAATCCATGTGAATCAGTCAATAATGAACTCTCTTAGTATCAGAGGCAAATAAGATGGAGTAAGAAAGGTGACTTAGATTAATCAAGAAGTCTCAAATCAAGACATAACCAAAGAACCATTGTTCTTCATCAAAATATTACAATAGCAGGGAGCCTAGCTCAACCATTCGACCTTAACAAAATATCAAAACTGCTTATATATACTAAAAATGTTGCAACCACCAGGAATGTGATCGGACCCCTGCATTCAAGTTTCCAGTCGGCACCTACTTTGTCAGCCAGTACATGCCTTCCTATGTCAGACGCGAGCCTAGCTTAGTTATGTGCTTTGCAGGAAAATCAGTCCCTCAGGAAATTTCAGATTGACAATCGACCCCCACGACCCTTCTCTCCACGCATTCCATTTATGGGGTGAGACGAGGTCTCAACCACCGCCCCCATTTTCAATAACTACCTTCATCAGGATCAGGATGAGGCCTAACACCCATGAATATTACAGGCGGTGCCCACGACTTCTTCGAGTCAATCCCAACGCCTCGAGGCCAAGCAGATCTTCTTTTGTGACCAAATACAGGCGCTTTCGGCCTTTGGCGCAACTCCTCTCCATCGCTCCATATTCAATGTGACCTAGGGCCATGACCCTACGCAATTGCGCAATTGCGGGCGCTACCAAGGGTGTTCTGAAATCAAACCGCTTTTGTCCCCATAATTCACCATGAACCGCCACGCGTCCCTTTCTAAAAACCACGGTTCTGATTGCGACCCACCCATGAGATTTTAAAACGTGTGCACCTTTCGACCCCGCAATTTGGTGAGACTGTTGATCTTGAGATCTAATATTAGGCCCTTTGATCAATGCCTCAGCTCTGACGCTTTTTAGATTGAAGGATCAGATCTTCCCCTTCAAAACAACGGTCGAGATTTGCTTCACAGATCAACCTTCGAGAATTTCAACTCTCAAAGACCATTTCCCTCCATGTAAAACCTCTGGAGCTAAGAATTTGATGACACGTGGCTCCCTGAGATCGACGGATGAGACGCTTTTCAGGTCTTCGGACTCCGAGAAAATAAAATCTCAAACCTGGGCTCCCAAAGGCCTTTACCTGGAGATGGCGATATACTGATGCGTGTCCTCATGAATTGAACGGTCAAGGATTACTTCGCGCCTTTATCCGAATCTCATGGATTTCAGCCACATGTCCCTGTTGATGGGTGGTCCAGATGACATCATATGATGTCACGTTTGTTCATGTGTCATGATAAGGAGGGTGACATGGCCATGACAGAATGACTTGGAAAAAGTAACACGTGTCATTCCTGATGAGAGTGTGTCACGTGCTTCGGCACTTTGGGATTTTGGCGCTTCAGGACTTCGATGCTTTTCTCATTTTAAAACTTCCGAAGTAAAACTCCCAGAGTGAAAGATCTAATGACGCGTGACATTCCGGATTTGGAAGGCCGAGATCCACTTCAGGTCTCCGGGCTCCAGGAAAACCAAAACTCAAATCTCGCTCACTCTTCCATGCACTTTTACCCGGAGCTATGAATCTGACAACACGTGACTCTTGCTTATCAACGGCTCATATTCACTTTCGGGTTTCGGGACTTCGGATTTTTTACGAACAATTTTAACAACATTTTGAACTCCCGATTCCTGCAATAATCTTCCACCGTTGATCTCTCCCAATAAGATCCACGGCCCAGATTCAATCTTTGTCCGACCTTTGATCTTCGGGCTTTTTCTCTGGCGCTATACTTCGTGCAATTTTGACCTTTCGAAAGAATGCACTTCGTCAATCGATTCGCCTAATGGATCTTCACCGCTGAAAATTTAAAATTGCCTTCCGCTTGTGCTTCAATCTCGAAATGGACTATTAGGAAAGTTGTGCTTTGTGTTCATGGCTACGGCCCGCATGATCGAGGATTCGTACGACTGGTTGTGGGCTGGGAAAATAGGGAGACCAGGGTAAAATTACAAACTTAGGTAGAAACCACAAACCCATAGAACTCTGAAAAGTTCATGTGATAACACTTGGGCGAAGCATCTGGAAGGTTAATATCTAGGCTTTTATCTTTTTAGCCAACAACAATCCCTCTGGGCCTTCAACCCCTTCTTCGCATGAAATGATGTACATGCCCTTCTTGGATCACTAAATTCAAAAGGCATGGAAGAGGGCAGTATGATGGGAAAGTAATGAGCAGAAAATTGTATGTATGATCGGGAATGGAACGATAACCCCTCAAGGGACCCCCAGTTGCAAACCTTTCCCAAAGGTTGGCCACTTACTAGGAAATCTATGACACTCATTAAGGTGGAATAGGGTCAAAAGCATAATGTCCAAGCAAATGTTCTATAATCAAAAGTAGTTCAAACACAACAAGATTAAAAGCCTTAAATATTAGGGTGATTACCTGTCACAATACTTGACTTGTACCGCATGGATCAAGACCCATCTTCCTTACAAAATCTAGTTGGTGTGGTGGATGTACTAACAATGGCTCAGAATGTGGTGATAGAGCAGGTTTTCGTATGTGAAAGTAGACACTTTTGGTCATGTAGTCTCGCGGCACTCCATATCTGCAACCTGAGGGCCTCGAGACATTATCTCCTTAATTATCCCACGAAATGGGGATAATAGATAGCACAAAACAAGTGTAATGCAATGAGTCAACATAGTCAGTCTTTTAGGGAAAAATTTAATCCTCCAATCAAACTAGCATTACCTTCTCCATGGATGAGTAATAATTTGTTTTACAACCTTGAGATATATAATGAGGAATTGATTAAACAAAGAAACCATATTGAGGTTTTATGGGATGTTACTGGCACATTCAAGAGCAAATTGAGCTTTGATCAATTGTCTTTTGATTTTAGGATTTTTAATAGTGTTTCTAATTTGCATCAAATGTTACCACATGTATCCTTTGATCTGTTTACAGAATTGGATTTGTCTACAAGGAAAGTGTCCAAGTTCATATATCCTAAAGGGAAAAAATTGGCCAATATAACAAGACTACGAAGCAAAGATCCAACAATAGTTCAAGTGCCTCAAGTTTCTTCCATGTCATCACCTCCACTTAGCTAAATATGAAATATGTGATTAGACAAACAAGTTACACATATTCCTGGCATAATATGAGGGGAAATAAACTGTTTTCCCAAGATTTTCGAGCACCACTCCTCGTTATTTTTAGAAAGCAGTTATTTGGGGGAAATGGTTAAGGTTCATGAAGATAAAAGAAAGAAAGAAAGGATCTAGGTTTTGAGACTGAAAAAAGAACTCTCTTTTGTCAATCAAATTGGTCATAGTGGAGGAAAATGTGTTTAAGAGTTCTAAGTGTTTTATAGTTCATCTAAATTCCTGAGGATTCATCGCTCACTCAATAAATTATATTATAGTCTCCACCTAAATTTTATTGTTCTTTGTTCAAGTTGTTTAGAGATTTTTAAGAAAAACTTCGAACTTTGAATCAAGAAAATATTTAGAGATTTATTCTCAAGATTTTTCTTTGTATTTATTAAAGATTTAATATATCAGTAATTGCATATAGTTTACATATGTTGTTTCTTGTACCAAATGAATGCTGACAATGTTGAAGCTGGGGATATCTTTATTTTTATGTTGAAAATTGACATTTTTTATTACTAAATTATGTTGAAAATAAAGACAAATCAAATTTTGTGTTGAAGTTGTAATGAATGTTTATAACCACTCACATATATTGGATTCATTTGAATGTATGCCCAATATGTTTTCTTTAGTCCAAGTATTTTGGAATATTTATTATATATACTTGATTATATGTCTTCCTTAAATTAGTATTTTCCTTGAGCAATATTATTTTAAAGGAAATTATGTTATTTTATCATCTTTTATCATTCTTTCAATGATTTCTAAACATTGATTGAATGGAAATATGGTGCCTTCGGTAAGTGAGGAAAGTTGTTAAATTTATTGTTCTTTTATTTCATTATTTCCCCTATTATTATACAAATATTTTTTCTTAATTAGTTTTGAATTTGTTGATAAATACTATATTTCTTCAATTTATTGGAAAAATCTGAATCCAAACAACTTTATTTTAGGGCTACCCTTTGGTTATTGGATTCTTAAATGAAATTACAACATCCCTCTTCTTAAATGGGGAAGTGAGGAGAGAAAGTGGGCTAAATATTAACTTTCAATTGTTGAAATCCTCCCTTATGCCTCCCTTTGGTTTGAATAATGGCTCCACATAACTTATGATGTATCCATGGTTTTAAAATATGGAGAAGAATTAAAATGCAAGCCTTGAACCAAGAAAAGTGAGGGCTAAAAAGCAACCTAAATATTTAAGCATAAGCTCCTTTGGTGAAGTAGTTGACCTCCATCGTGTGTGTAATGGCTCCATATGATCCTTGCAGTGAGGTACCCCGTCACTAAAACCAAAAATTTAATTAAACCAACTTCATCAACCAAAATGAAAATTCAAAAATACATTTGATGGGTGGTCATGGATTCATGGTGGGTGGAGGGGGAACTTAGTGTTTTTTTATTGAATCAAGGTGGAGTATTGATTACTCCAACTCCCTTCTCTTTGATTCTTGGTTTCCTTACAGGGAATTTCTTTGAACTCCCTTTGTTGACTCACCTTGGAGCTGTGAGTGTTTTTTACTCGAGAATTCTACTTGCCATTTCATTTAACCACAACATTTGGTGTTGAAATTTTACGTTAGTCAAATGGAGTATCTTCCAAGCATGATAAAAATTGACTTGAACTTAAAATCAGAAACTAATGGATGTGTCATCACTAACCACAAACCTACATTGGTATGAAAACTTGTGAAGGTTGTCATTTGATTAATGAGTATTAAAACTTGGCATGTGAAATACTATTGGAGCCTTGAGGTAAACCATACAAATTTCATATTGAAATTCTAGTGTTGTCAGACCATATTTTTGACTACTTGAATTATTACAACTCGAACCTGGTTCCTTAAACACATAGGATTTGTGCATGCCATAACATTGCCATATGAAGTTAAAACTAAGAAAAATTGAGCCAATTGGAAATCTCTTGGAATAATGCACATGATTCCATGACTACATTGATGATTGAAAGTAGTTTTTTTTTTTTAATGCTTAATGATATAGTGTGAGAAAACACAAAAGGGGGAAAACCCGGTCAATTCATGTGCCAACAAAGAATTCCTTGAGGGAGTGACTACCATTACTACAATATTGATCTAGGGTGAGTTGACCCAAGCCTTGGAATGACATAACCTTGAAAAAACAAGAAACTAGTGTGAGCATGGCTCATCAATGAAAACTAGCCTTCCAAAGCCAATTAGATGGAACGAAAATGAAATATGTGAGTGAGATAAGCATGATAAAACATAAAATATCATCAATATGAGTCATCTCACTAACGGAATATGAAAAAATGAACTTGCCATGTAATAACTAGTTGCATAAAATATGTGCTAAAAGGAAAACATCATTATGTGATTGAGATCTCTATGGGATAAGGGCACCATGTTATCATCATCGTTGTTGAAATATGATGTAACATATTACATTTACCTAAATAAATAATTTGGGGTGAACACTTAGTACCACTCGATCTATTGCTCAACATTCTCACTCTTACAATGAATTTCCTACCAATGCCCATTAACACTTTCATACGTAGTCTTTCACGCTCTCACCCATATTCTCGTTACTATGCCTAATCATGGGGAATTATTTTTTGGTCATACCTACAATTCTAGACTCTGGTAGGACATGAAATATGACTAAATAAACTACTATACTAGATTACTAAATGTTTGGTCTAGTTTTTCCTGGGATTCCAAACTTTCTCGATTTTTATGTCTTCCTAAACTATTGAATTGCTAAGAGATAATGCAATGATGTACTAGTCACTAAATTTTATAGGAATGACTCATCTCCATGAATTCATTAGGTAAGAAACTCTTTTTCCTTACTAATTTGAAAGCCAGATTGGAGTAAGAATATACTAAGTAGAGTTGTTTAAGAAATATCTCCTAAGTAGAGTCGATTGAAGGAGAACTAACATAAAAGATTTGCCAAGAAGAGAATCTAAGAGTCTATCATCAACTAGATTATAGTCAATTAACATGTGCATGTTGTTATTAGGAGTGAAGAATGAGTAGTTGGTATATTAAGTTGATGTCAATTGAGTAATGGTGGAAGGCCTTATCAATAGAGATATTCCAATTAGATGGTTGTCAAACAACTTTTTATTCAAGGCCTCAAAATGCTCCAAGGGAAATTGAACTTATGCAAGCTTGGGCAAATAATATAATTGAGAGGAAGAAAACTCAAATGGTGAAGCAATATATATCATTGATTGGCTCAGCATCAGTTTGTCTATGATAAAAGAGTATAACACGGAAGGGTTGTTTGATATGGTATTTCCAACATTGTTCCCTAAAGGTCAAGAAAATTGGTTACATCCTAGGATGTGAAATGTGCATCTTCGTGAGTAAGAAAAACATCTTCTTAGATATCGTGACAATGGGTTTGGAAGACACCCTCACTTTAGATATCTTTTATTTAATATCATTGTGAGACATTGTGCTCAAGCTTCCTCTATGGTTTTTATTAAAAAAAATATGACAGAATTATCTATGATTGTTGATGAGTTACGAGAACATTTACAAACTCTGTAGATTCTCGAATTGCTAATAAACTAATGAGATTTGGTATTGCACTAAGAGGCACATGTGCATATTGTAGCAAGTGTCGTGGAGAATTATGTGGCTTGATTCAACAAATTGGTGTCCCGCAATATTCTTCACACTAAATGCAATGGATATGGAATGGCTTGATTTGCATAAATTGACGTTAAGAACTTGTCCTGCAAATCTAGGGGAAGCAAGGAAATGGAGACATTATAATGTAATTGATAATCCTCATATTATAGAAAATTATATGTATATGAGATATACAATGTTTCAAGATGAGATTTTATGTCAATTGCATCGCACTGCAGATTATTGGTGTTGTTGTAATGACAACATCATGGATCTCTGAATGTGAATGGATTTTTGTGGTTAAAGAGAGCTCCATATATGGAAACTTTCAATTGGAAAGATTATGTTCAAGCTATATTTTTAAAATACTATTTTGATAGGATTGTACATGTGTGGAATACATGCAATATACATCATAGAAATATCCAAGTTAGACGAGGTGGTGGTGATCATCCTTGCTTAAAGGATACATAACAAATATTTCAAACTAATCCAGCAATGGACTATGAAGAACTTTTTCATTGTGTTGAGCATCACATAGCAATGAAAATATCGCCTCCAAAAGAAGGATAGGAAATTGTTATGTCAATATAAGGCACCATGTCAATTATGTAATAGGTCAAAACTATATGTAGATGAAAACGGAGAAAAAAAATATGAAGAAAAACTATAAGCAAAACATATTCTTGGATATCATGACAACGGGTCTGGAAGATACCCTTGCTTTAGATATTTCTTACTCAATATCATAATGAGATATCGTGCTCAAGATTCCTCTATGGTTTTTGTTAAAAAAATATGACAGAACTACCTACGATTGTTGATGAGTTATGAGAACATTTACAAACTCTATTAGATTCTCGAATTGCTAATAAACTAATGAGATTTGGTATTATACTAATAGGCATGTGTGCATATTGGAGTAAGTGTCATGGAGAATTATGTGACTTTATTCAACAAATTGTCATCCCTCAATATTCTTCACACTAAGTGTAATGGATATGCAATGGCATGATTTGCATAACTTGATGCCAAGTACTTGCCCTGCAGATCTAAGAGAAGCAAGGAAATGGAGACATCAAAATGTAATTGATAATCCTCATATTATAGAAAATTATATGCATTTGAGATATACAATGTTTCGAGATGAGATTTTTTATCAATTTCATTACGCTACAAATTATTGGTGTTGCTTGAATGGAAACAGCGTGGATCTCCACATGTGCATGGTTTTTTTTGGTTAAAGGGAGCTCTAGATATGTAAACTTTGAATCGGAAAGATCATGTCCAAGTTAGATTTGCAAAATACTATTTTGATAGGATTGTACATGTGTGGAATCCACACAATGTACATCATAAAAATATCCAAGTTAGACAAGGTGGTGATGATCATCCTTGCTTGAAGGATACATAAATATTTCAAACTAATCTGTCAATGGACTATGAAGAACTTTTGAATTATGTTGAGCATCACATAGCATGCAATGAAAATCTTGCCTCCAAAAGAAGGATAGGAAATTGTTATGTCGATATAAGGCACCATGACAATTATGTAATAGGTCAAAACTATATGTAGATGAAAATGGAGAAAAAAAACATGAACCTTAATGAAATGATGATAGATTGAATACACAAAATCATGAAACATTGATTATGTGACATGCTAATATAGAATGGAACCAGTGCTTTCCAAGTGTGTGGTCGTTAATTAGATATAAAAATATGTATCAAAAGTTGAAAAGGAGACCTTCCATGATATGTTGATGTTTGTCTCTACTATTGAGAATCCACATGAGCCAACAACACATACATATAGGCATTTGTTGTGTGAGAAAATTGTTGGCAAGGACATACGGGCACAAGATACATGCCATATTCTTTTGGAGCTTCCACTTTCTAGATGTAGTCGTCAATCTATGGTTCTAAATGTTAGCATGAAAGTTTTCAAACAAGTGCAAGCCAATACATACAATGTTGACAACGATGATTCCCTTATCAATGCATATACTAAGAGACATGTGGATATGGAGCACATTTGTTTAATAGATGTTGCTAGATCATGGTCTTATGAAAAATGTAATCATGGTGATAAATGGTTACCGTGAATCATTGGAGCTATTGTACAAGCTTTTCCTTGGTATAGCTCAATTCCAACTTGCAAAAATGATAAGTATGTTGAGTTTTGTAACTTGTTGGAATAAGTTGGTATTGGTGATTTCCATGTAGATATAGGCCACACATCAAATGATATCATAAAAAATTGGGAAAAAATTTGATATAATCCTCGGCATGTTGATCATAATTCAATTCCACCAAAAGAACAAGTTGAATCTAAAGGTGAAGAAGATATAATTACGCAAAGGGATTCTCATATGCATGAGTAGGAGATTATGTCACGACTATATAAGAAAAAATATATAAATCCCAATGAATATGACATGTTTGGATTTATGAATCATGATGTTATGGAAAATTGTAACTCTAATTTTGTGGATAATGACACTTTCAGTGGTGAAGTGCATTTCATATCTCAAAATTGACAGTTGAATGTCATTGTTCTTGATGATCATAGAAACTCTTTTTCATTTGAAATCTTAGGAAAAAAGAAAAATAAAGCATAGGATATTATCCTTGAACATTATAGGCGTGGGAATCAGGGATCAAATTTGAAGGGAAGCATTATATTTCAAATTGAAGGGTTAACTCCATTGTAACTCTTTTACATTGACAAGTTAAAATGGATTATTCTTTTCATATGAAAATGGAAAAAATAAAATAAAATTCCGTGCATAAAATGAATATTTTATAACCCATTCATTGTAAAAAAAAGTAACTTTTAACTTATCATTCTCCAAACAATTTTTTAATCATCAAATTAAATATTTAATGACCAATCAAATTAATGGATGTCTTTCTCTTAATTAAATTTCTAATGTATTATTAATTTACTCGAGTAGTGGGAGGGACATTAAGTGCAATTTTCTATCATTTTTTATAAATATTTATAAATTTTAATTTCGATTATAAATTTAATTAAAAATGAGACAAATTATTTTTTTAATAAGTTTTATTTAATAGAAAAAAGTGTAATAAGATTTACATAAATTTAATTTTTTACATGGCCACCAAAAAACTAACAAAGAAATGAATTTATTTCTTCAATAACTTAATAAGTGTATGCTTTAATAAAAACATTAAAAAACTAATAACTGCATGCATGTCCATAATAGTAATCGTGTAGTCTAAAAGTTCAACTTTTTGGTGTTTTTTTGGCATATTTTCCAATCAATTTTGTTTGAAATCTAGATAAAAATTGTTGGAACTGTAGATTTGAAAATGAAATTTATGCATTCAAAAATGAAATTTAAATAATAGAAAATGGTGATTTCACCAAGATTTGTTTCACTGAATTTGGATGAAAAAATTCAAAAGGTAGAACGTCTAAGCAAAGCCATTAATAATTACTATTAAAAAAATCGTTTATTCTCCAAATAAACATCAAAAAACTAATAATGCATGCCTTAATAGTAACATAAAAAGCCTAATAACCAGGGATCAAATTTGAAATTGGCATTGATCGTCAAGAGCCTTTAACCCGTCATGGACTAGGCATAGTTGGGGAAAACTCTTTTAGAAATCGCTACAATACACACTGAAAATTGTCATGTTTTTTAAGATTTGTAACTAAAAAAATAATAGGAGGGAAACTAACTCCAGGAGGTCAAACACCTTCCCTTAGACACGCAAGGTCTCTACAGCCACAAAGGGTTGAACCTGGACTATTTGCATGGTGATGCCCTATCCCAATGACTAAGCCACATCCTCACGGATATATGTGTCTTTCAAGTATTCTCTACAACTATAACCTGCACATATTTTGTATGTCTTTCACATCCTTCTCATGCAAGCCTCCTCCCTTCACAAAATGCAATTCACTTCACAAATCTGAATTGCAATGAAACACCTTCTCTAACATGCACAAGGTGTACAACCTGAGAGAATTAGACTTTTATATATATATATATAAACGGTATCTATCATTGTGCGATTAAATTTAAGGTGGCCACAAAACCACTATTTTATATGAGATATATTTGTGGAAAATGTAAGCTTGACATGTTCCATTGTACCCATAGAGAAATAAGAAAGACAATGCAAACTCAAAAAAAAAAAAAAAAAGGAGGATTGTATTAGGTATTTTCCTCTTATCCAGTTAAGTGCATTCTATAAGAAACACAATCCAAACTTAAAGAGAAAGAGAGAAAAGAAGAGCGGATCATGGATTTTTCTCTTAGTTAGTTAGGTACATTCTATTAATTTTAGCATAAAAAAATGACAACATAGAGTAATGCACTCAAAAAATTTACCCGGGTCAACCAAATTTTTCCAAAATACCAAGACCAAGTTATAAATGCTTTTGTACTATACCAACAAGTGGCCATAGCATGCAAAATATTAGAATCCAGAAAACATAACAACTCTGAAGAGATGCATTAAAAGAGAAGCTTTTTGGTTCATGAAAAAGCATTAGCCACCTATTATATAAAAAATAAAAAACAATTCAAATAGTATTGAATCTAATAACTAAGCTAGGTCCAATCAGGTTGGTCTCCATCAATAAGAGTTTAAACTTTAAACCCTCTCCCTTTTTTCTGTAATCTATTACATAAGAAAAATTACATTAAAATAAATTATTACTATATTAATATATTATTGCAAAAAAATATTACTACAATAATATCTTATCGTGAAGAATTATTACTACAATAATATCTTACTATTAAAATGCATCACCCACACACTAAAACATATATTTTAAAATACATTAAAATAAATTATTACTGCAGTAATATCTTACTATGAACAAGACGATGTGTGGTTGATCTGAACAAGATGGATGTGAAGAAAAAGATGTGCGACAGATCTCCAAAAGATGGATACATTGTACAAGGTGGATATGCAAAAGTTGGGTACTATGTAAAAGAATATACACAGTGTAGAAGATGGACATAATTATTCCTCCTCTTTGAGTAGGAGAATTCACCACAATCAAAGCTTCATTCCCAATATCCATTACTAAATTATAGCTTTAATAAATAAAAGATGCATGCATTAGCTCCATCAAAATAATGTTTTATTAAAATAATAACAATTATTATTTTCATGTGGTGAAAATGATAAGGAGATAAGCACCTTAGTGATCTTCTTTCTTTGGAAATAGACTCAACCTTGGGATTTTAAGGATACCACCCATTGAATAAGCAGTTGACTGACCCGCTACATTCATTTCATTTGGAAAGTCTTTTTCACTTGGATTGAACTAATTACCTAACTAGAATTGATTCGTGTATGCATTTTAATTTCAAATTTTACAAGTGAATTTTTGTTTTTATTTTTATTTTTATTTCTATTTGTATCATAAATACATTTATGTCTTTGGCTAGAGAGCTTTTGACGGGAAATGACAACTTCAATTTTGATCCTTGGTGGGAATAGTGAACCATGGCATATGATTATTCAAGGAACTATAAGTATAAGAAAGTTTTACTTGATTGGAGTTTCAGATTTAAGACTTCTGCGGGAATTTTTAATGTGTAGAGTTGTTAAAAAACACTCAAATTTAAATCTTTTCCTAAAAAGATGTCCTTGCTTCTTTTGGTCCCAATTGGGGTTGCATCATTCAATACATCTACATCAACAATGTACTCTACACTTCATTTACTAGTCAAGGACTGACCAATTTAGAAGGGTTGTGTTTAATTAACTTACAAGAAGAGATGCAACATGTCAAATATATCCTTATTGATGAGATTAGTTTTAATTATAGGAGAAATGTATTAACTTAAATTGGTTCTCTATTATGTCAAGCATTTCCTGAAAATTCATATGTTCCATACAACTTCCATCAATTATGGATAAACTTATATATGCATGTGAAGGTCATGTGAATGAATTATAGAACTCATTCACAACTATTGTAACTCTTGATATAGTGTTCAGGACATATGGACAAATCCAATATAAAAAATGTTTTTGTCATCTTCTAATGAATGTTAGAGATGCAATTCCAACTATATATGACTGGAAATTACTAATGAGTTATGCATATGCTTCTTTGGATGCTTCCACAAAACAGTCATTTAACAAGGCCATACATTTGTTTGCAATAAATGATGATGTTAACAATCATAATAAATGTTGTTTGACATCTCTAAATCATCATATTGCTCATAGTGTTGTTATAGAACTAACAAGAAAATGTTGCATTGATGCACATGAGGAAAAAGAGGAAGGTGAATTGCTTAATTCAATTAGAGCTAGGGTGATGTTCACTTCAAACTTATGGATCGATGAGTACTTGTCAATGGAGCTCTTGGTATTGTTGAAAAAAATGTGTATATTGTTGAAAAAAATGTGTATAATCCTAGAAGATTACCCCGAAGCCTTCTACATATGCTTTAGTAGTATTTGATAATTATGTAGGGGTTCCATGGGATGAAGTAGTACCCCGTATTATTCCTATTGTACCCATTGAAAGAGGTGCAACAAGACAACTTCCATTGAAACTTGCTTAGGGTTTGACAATCCATAAGTCAAAAGGATTGACATTAAAACTATAAATATTGGAAAGAAATTGAGACAACAATATTCTAAGTTAAAGGTTTGAATGGTATTCAAATTTTGTCCTAGTCTTGATTTTACTTGCATTATGCTCACATATATAATTTTTTTGATGAAATGATTTCAATAGAGTAATTTTGGTTTTAGATAGCACCATTTTGGTCAGTACAATTGAAACTAGCCTAGATCCATATTAACTCTGGATCTATCAACTACATAGAGGGATCAAATCTCTTGAGGTGCAAACCTTTTTTAGAGTGCAAAACTTGATGAAAAATTTGCACCTCAAAAGATTTGATACCTCTCGGGGCTTGATAAATCTAAACTAATATATATTTCAACAACATTTTATAATTTAATCTTTCAAATCTTTTTGTCCATCTCTTGACGTCCACCCTTCTTTTGCAAGTTGTGGAAGGGCCTGCACCTGCAAGTGCCAAGTGTTATATAACTTCATGGATTTCATGAGTTTCATTGTTGAACCGATCTTGCCTAATTCCTCTACCACAAACTTGATTTGTTCATTGAGTTCTTCCTCCGCAGAGCTTCATTGTCCACCTGGTGTAATTTGAAATGTCTTCCTCATCGATATAGAGTATTTGCAATTGCCACTTCTACTTCCTTTATTTTCAGATTGTTTTTCTTATTCTTGGCCTAAAAATACCAGCACTACATATCTACCTGATCTACCTGGACGCTTCGAAATGTTATTGAGTCTCTTCTTCTTTTGACAACTTTGTTTTTATCATTGTGACTATATAATCAATGTTTCCCATTAGCAATTAGCATTTACTGGTAATGATTGCAGTGTCATCATAGTTTTCAACATACCATTTTTGTTTCAAAAGGCATCTCTATGCATGGTCTATCATTGATCTTTACTTCTTCTTTTTTTTCCAACATGAGTGACTACAGCAGCCCATATCCACCTGCTAAGTTGATTCTTACTTTTTTTTTTCACAACATGGATAACTACAGTGCCCAATATCCTCCCTGCTATGTTGCTGCCACCAGTGATGTATAGATTGTCAGATTGGAAAGCAATTCACATCTCCTCCCTGCTATGTTGCTGTGCTATGTTGCTGTTATGAGTGATGTATAGGTTGTCAGATTGAAAAGCAATTCAATCTGAAGACCTATACGCCATCCATCAATCAATTTAGATCTGATGAACTGTACACCACTAGACAAGTGATGTATAAGTTGTCAGATTGGAAAGCAATTCACATCTGACAACCTATACACCACCCATCAATCAATTTAGATCCGACGAACTGTACACCATTAGCCACAACATGTGAGTAGCAGGGTGGATATTACTGGCCTGTCACTACAGCCTCTATGACGTTTTCCATTTTGTACATTTCTTCGCGTAAATGAAAGCTTCATTCTTCCTCTTTATGAGGAATCGGATTATGACATCACCGGGACTAAATATTAGCAATATTATGTCAAACAGATTAGTATTGAAAACCCGTAACCCCAATACCATGCCGGTGCTGGTAGGTGCATCCTGTAGTTTGTATACCTTCCACTCTCACTAACCCCTGACTTGCTTTTCTTAGTCTGGGTCGTGATCGGAGGCATGTCCTCTCAAACTTGACTCTCTCCATTCTTGCCTTCTCTGGTTTCAAAGCTTGCACCAAGTTTGTTCCTTATTGTGGCTTTGAGTCTATGTGTTGCTTCCTTTTCTCTCTTCACTTTGTCGAACTAGACTTTCCCTGATCACCACCTCTTCTAGTCACCTGTTTTGTCATCTTTTTGAATTTGTGATCTCTGGCATCTCGTGGCTCTTATCTCAATGAATTATTTCTCCACATGTCTAGTTCTATTCTCATGTAGTCATGTTAGACTCATGTGTTGAGCCAATTATCTTAACCGCTCCTTTGTTTTCTCACTTTCCTGCCTTTAGACTTCAGCATTTTCTTGTTGTGCTTTGAATTACTCTATGAAGTGTCTTACATTAACCTCCTTGTCTCATTCTCAATTATCTTCTTCATTGATTAGTTTACAAGATTTTGGATGAAATATTTCCTTTTGTCCCCATGCTCATCGGAGTTGTATTGTTCACCAATCATTTGGTTTAAGTTCCATGACCATCTCTATCTTTTTCTCCCTTTCATCTAAGATAATGACAATTTGTTCATTTGTGTGATACTTTTGTTAGAAATCTTTATCTTTCAATGCATCCTAGTCCCAACCAAATGAGGCTTTTGTTAGAAATCTTCTTTCTTCAATGCCTCCTGGGCCCAACCAAACTCCTTTGGTAGATAAATTTTGATTAACTTGTTGAGACTCTAATCATAATGGGCCAAGATCATAATGATGAAATCAAGGTTTGACAAATAGGACTCATCAACTTGTTCCTCCACCCTTTCATTGGAGAAATACTCCCCGTGTCATACTCATGGGAGTTTGTAAGGGGTGGCATTCCTAATGTCTCTAAAGTGTTGATTGGTGTTTGATACCTATCAACAAACTTATTTGATTGCAACCTAATTTTAAAGAATTTTGGGGGAGTCGTCAAGTGATTTGGAAATCCCTAAACTTGATGCAATGATACTCTCCCATTTAGAACAATCCTTGATATTATTTATGATTAATCGATCAATGGCTCCAAATTCATTGGTGTTCTCTTCATTTTGTTGATGCATCTTCATGCACCAAACCATGACTTTGTCTCCCATTATTAGAAAATTATGATGGAGTTCTCTTTCCCACATTTTGGTATACATGTAGGGTACCGATAGGAATTCATTCTTTAACTCCTTTGGTTTTTTCACTGGTGGTAGGAACATTGGAACTACTCAAAAGACAAGTACACATAAAAAAATTGACTACGAGAATCAAATTTTACTTGAATCAAATGAAGCAATGCAACTATTGTTTGATACTTTTGGAATAGTCTATCTTGATATCATACCTAAGTAGAAATAAAAGAAATATACCCGCCTGTTTGACCACATCTCCATCCCTTTTACCAAAAATCTCAATAAGTATCTTAACAATAGTTGAATGCATACCATCCCTTAGGTGTTTAATACTATATATATGTCCTTGGTCTTATTAGTCTTCATCCATATCTATAGGTAATACCTCTAGAATGTTGTGTTTTCTCACATATGATCCCTAATGTGTCTGTCATCCCACACTTCACTCCCTCGGGGAATTCAAAAAAATATCAAATTGTGCTAGTATGGGGATTGTAACCCTTGCCTTAACATTGACATTCATTTACTTCTTTGGATCATATAATATATTGAGTTCATGAATCATATCCAAGATCATGACTAAGTTGGTATATAGTGGACTTGGCACACTAATTTGGATTATGTTGAGAATGAAATCAAGATAATAACAACATGGAAATATTACAAGGAGAATAGTAACACAATGCCCAAACTCTATTAATTAATGAAATATGAAAACATTGCAATATGAAAAACAATACAAATTAGCTAGAATGGTGGTATATTATCTCTAAGAAAAGATGTGACAGCTATGCTCATTCATGAAAATCCCATTACAAGAGGCTAAAATTGTCATTTAACATAAATTATAAAACCTAAGAGGCAAAAATGTTAAGATCCAAAACCCTAACCCTAAGAGATGACATGGTAAAATGAATGCTATCCTTGAGGGTCTTAGTTTATATGTCAACTTCACGAGACCATGACTTTTGCATACAAACTATGTTTAGGGTGTTTCTTGGATCATTACAAAGCTTACTCCAAGCTCTATGTTTTTGTCTAGCCTAAGAATCAAATATTTCCAAGCCATGTTTATCATAAAAAAACACATGGGAAGTGCCTAAAAAATGCACCGGAAGTTTAGGATTTCCAAAATTGTTGTAAAATTGGCAAGGCATGGGATTGTTTCTAAGTCGATGGTAGATTGGATGGCCACGTGTATCCACCTAGAGCATAGACGTGTGATGGAATGGGTATTTCTACATGTCCATTTTTTTCTTGATGATGGTTGAGTACCATTTCTCATCATTTATGTCATTCTTTGTGTAAAAAATCCCCATCTTCCTATGTATTTGGTGTTCTCTACTTAATTAAGGTTACACCATACTAATAATTTGTGCATCAGTTCAAGCCCTAACTTGAGCACTAGTAAAAAACCATTGATTGATTTTTCATGCTACCTTGGTATTTGTTCATCACAATGTGTGAAAATGAACCCTCTTCGTCCTCTATAAATAGATTTTTTAATGTGTTAAATGTAGTTGTGTGTGCTATGTGTGCTACGTCCCTTATAGCTTATGGATTTATGTCACATGTGTCCCTCATCATTTGTTTGTGATATTTATTTCCTTTTTGAAATTAAGGATTAGGCATTAGCATTTGCTAGGTGGAAATCACTTCTAGTAGGTACCCTTATCTAATGTCTAGATCTATTTTCATCTTAACATGTTCCATTTCCTTTGTCAATGTCACATGTGAATCCTTGGAAGTGATCATTTCCAATTTATAGCTAGGTCTTGGTAGAACCTAAAAACACCAATAACTACTCAGGTACTATTTTTAGATGTTGGTCGAATGATCCACTCTATTGGCTCATACTTATTCCTTTTCACTGCATCGGTTTGTTTCCATCAATATAGTCTTCCAGTGTATGCTATTGATGGCTTCTTCCAAGATAATTAATCGATCTCAATCCCATGCTTAGGTAAAATTTTCCAACTAGGAGTCACCTTGCATATGCTTCAAGAAACGACAGCTTACATGTTTTTTCCAATGGTGGATTCTAGCAACACATGTGAATGATGTGTTAGGGGCCTTCTTTAGTGTTCATGGTTATGCCTTAAACTTGAGGGTTCTCCTAACAACAACCCTAATGTCTAATTGTTTCATAACCATGCCCTTTCATCATGAATTCAATCATAATCATCATGTGTCCTTCCTATGATGGCTTCTTCCAGACTCATCTCTTATTGGTGTTTGCATTTAATTGGTGGTGGTTGTTTTGAGGAGAAAACTAAGAAACAAGTTGTAAACAAATTTTGGGTGAAATGGCGATAGTCAACTATGTATCATATAGATCCAATGTTTGAGCCATGTATTTGGGGGCTCAGAGGATTGAGGAGATGCATTATATGGTAGGGATGTGAGCTTTGTTGCAAATAAGCTAGGAATGAAAGAGTAGGAGCAAGGTCCATTCAACATAAATAGGATTGAGGAGATCCATTATATGGTATGGATGTGAGATTTGTTGCAAATAAGCTAGGAAGGAAAGAGTAGGACTAGGGTCTATTCAACACAAAATAGGATCAAGCTTAGGTTGGATTTGTTGCAGATAAGCTAGTAAAGAAGGAGCATGAGCAAGATCCATTCAAGACAAGTAGAATCAAACTTAGGTTGCAAGTATTCCTTGCCATTTGTTTCATGCATTATATTAAATGAATTATGATTTATTCCATTTGAATTATTACTTATATTGAAACACGTATATAATCTCAAAGATAGAAAAAAAAATAGTTACATAGAAGCCTCTTAGTGAAATTAATGAGATAAGCTATCAAAACCACTATATTTGATTATCCGATTTCTTATACCATATGAAGAAAATCCTTCTCTTGAATTTTGATTTGCAATGGGTGGGTAATGTTTATTGCAACATGTATGTAATCTCAACAATAGGAAAAAAAAATTAAATCATAAATACAGAGAATCCTCTAGTGAAATTTATGAAAAAAACTATCAAATCTACTATATTCGATCATTCAAATTATTATACCAGATGAAGAATTTATTGATGTTAAATTTTGATTTGTAATGGTGGTTAATGTTTATGTGGAATTGCATGTATTGTATATGGAAAGTTCATATTCATGGATAGAGATTTTCTCATAGAATAAATAGTTTCTAATTATATGATTAGTCATTATGAAAGTAAATGGTCTCTAATCAGGTGATTATCTATTATGAAATTAGAGGAATGCTAGATAAGAAATCCTAAAATCAGAATTTACATGTAATTTAGTTGTTCTAACAAAACACGAAGGAAAGAGACAATATATTGCAACAAAATTTATAAGTCACTTGGATTATCAAAACATGAAAGAAAGAGATAGCATATTGCAAAAAAGTTGATGTTTGGATTATCAAGTCAAAATACAACTTAGTGCATAAGAATCAAGATCAAACATATTATAGTATATATATTGACTAATTGTGTTTCTCTTAGACATTATACTATGATCGATAGTCAAACCAAGTTTTTTTGTTGGGACTCCTGTGGGTTTCGCTTGGATTCAGGCATGTAGAATTGTATGTGACATTCTTTGTGGTTTAAACAATGCCATCCTTCTAATCTATTATTGATGTCCGATTGACCTATTTTTCCTCCAATGACTCTATATCAATTGACTTCTCTTGTTTTAGATCTTGTCTTGGGTTTTTTCATTGTTGTGGCTTTAAGTCTATGTATTCTTCTTTTTTATTCTTTAATTTTTTAAACTATCCTTTCCCTAAACATTGCTTCTTCCAATCACCTACTTTGCTAGTTTATTGGCTTTGTTCTCTATGGTTGCACTTGGCTCTAATCTCCATGAATTATTTCCCTACATGTCTATCTCTATTTTAGGAAGTCGTGTTGGACTAATGTGTAAAGCTAGTTCCCTTAACCAGTGCTTCCTTTTTCTCCCTTTCCTACCTTTAGAATTTGGTTTTTTCCTGTTGTGCTTTTAGTTACTCAATAAAGTTTCTAACATTTATTGTGAATTCCTCATCCCACTCTTGATTATCTTCTTCACTAATTAATTCATAGGGTTTGGGTTGAAGTATTCCCTTTTGTACATCTCCTCCTCCTGTTAGAGATATTACACACTCACCTAGTATTTATTTTCCTAGGTTGACTAGTCTATGTTGAGGGCGCCCCTGGTTAGAGATATTCTCTCCTAGATGAGAATAGTCTCCCCTAGATGAGGGAGCCACATCCTCTTTAGTCATGAGTCAATTAAACCTCAGTTAGACTAGTGGAGTGGAGTCTTGCATGGAAACCTCAGTATTATCACCAAGTATTGCATGCATACCTCGATATCATCAACATGAGGGTGCACTTACCTTGGGATCATCACCAAGAAATCACCACACATGTGCATGCATTATTCTCTCCTCACTCCACTTGTGATTAATCAGTTAATTGATCGTCGCATGGCCAGTTAACTAGACTAGGTGGAAGTTCACTCAAGAGTGTGTCAGTGAGTCCTCACGTCTCTCTAGATCACTACTATAGTGCATTAGTTTTCTCATGTAGAGTATATCATGTGCATTTTTACTATTCTCTCATTATTGAATACAATTCTTTTAATTTTTTCTCTCAAGCTTGTCTCTCTTTCTTTCTTATCTCTCGCAAGCTTTATGTGATATTTTCTACTAGCTAGATTCTTTGTGTGATACGTTTCCATGAAACTTCACATGGTATCAAATCGTTGTTGCTAGGAGAAAGTGCATAAGCATTTTATTTGTGGGTATAGGAGGAAGATGCAATCAGAAAGGATGGAGTACTTGCCAGCAATTCTTCTTACCACTCATAAAAATTTCGAGTGGAAGCTAAAAATTTTGCATCAGCTTAGATGTAGAGGCTTGTACCGAATTACAATGGCTACAGAGGTGGAGCCAACATCAGCTATCAAGAAGAACATGTATCTCAACTGCATGGATGAGGCCTATGACCTCATCTACAAGTATATGATCCCCAAGTTTTTGTTTCACATTGAATCTTGTACCACACCAGATGAGATTTGGATAAAGTTGAAGGATCTCTTTGGAAAACATGACGAAATGAGAGGCCATATGTTCGAGGTGGAGCTGAATTCCTTAGATCCGAAGAATTTTGATAACATACAGGACTTCTTTACAAAGTTAAAGTCTCTTCTTTTTCATTTAAAGGGATGTGATATACACAAATCAACCCAACACAATTAGTTAGTCCTTTCTATCTTCAAAAAAAAGGGTCTGGATTATGTTGTTTTTGTCTCATCATTCCATACAAACAAATTCACTTCAGGAGCAACCTGGAAAATGATGACATTGGATTAGTTTATCGAATCCCTAACGCATGAGCAAGATAAGCTCCTAAAAATGGGGATAATCAAGGGACCCAGTGCGTATGCACTTGTTGTGCATGAGAGTAGAAACGCTTCCAATTCAAATTCCAAGTAGAAAAGAAAGGGAAATGTGCATGCGGATCTAAAGAAGGAAGGGTACTTCAAACCCTTCGATGATTCCTCAGGATCCAAAGGTGGAAAAGGAAAGAAAGGGAAGTCTAAATTCAGTTACTGCAACTGTGGATATCATCCTGAATTAACATGTATGAAGAAACAAATTGATTTGATGGTGCAGATACTTCAAAAGAACAACCTTGGGGAACACATTCTCGAAGTTGAAAAGAAGAGATCGAAAGATCAAGCACCGGAAAAACAAGGCAACTCTCATGCAGTGATTGCCATTAACTCTTCACCTTATGCATGGATCTTAGATTCAGGTGCATCACATCATATGGAATCAACAAAAAATGTTTTATCTTCTATTTCTGCATGCACAGGTTCTCCCATCCTCATGGGAGATGATACCCCAGTTGAGGTCATTGGCCAAGTGAGAGTAGAAATCCAACACATAAGTTTTGAATTCTTGCATGTTCCAAAACTCTTTTTGAATATACTCTATGTTTATTAGATAACGCATTCTAATACAGGAAAAAGGGTTTATTTCACACCTGATTCTGTAACCATATCTATTATGCATGATAAATACATTATTGTTATTGGTGAGGTAAACCATCAATCTCRTTTGTATACTTTCAGTGATTTCACTGCTAAATATGATTCTTATTTACTATTGATGCATGTTGATGATCATAGCAGATTAAGGCACGAGAGGTTCAACCATATAAACTTCAAATACATGTAACAATTGTGCAAACAGGAAATGGTCACTGGCTTGCCCAACATACATTTTTCCAAACGATTTTTTCAAGGATGTGTTCTTGCAAAATATCCTCAAGAGATTTTGAGAAAGGGAAGGCCCGGAGGGCCTCCTCTCCTTCGGAGCTCATCCACAGTGATCTAATGGGACCCTTTCCTCATTTTTCTATCAGTAAATCAAGGTGCATGCTTACATTTATTGATGATTTCTCACGATACACTTAGGTGTACTTTCTCAGGCAGAAGTATAAAGTTTTTGAGCATCTCAAAGACTTCAAAGCACATGTAGAGACTCATTCCGGGAGAAAGACAAAAATACTCCACGCAAATAATGGGGGGGGGGGCGTGCCAACAGAGATGTCCAACATATGTTCAAAGGAAAGTCTATAGTTGCAGCACATAGTACCTTACACTATGCAATAGAACAGAGTAGCCGAGAATCTCTCAAGGAGATGGTTGCTTGCATTTTGAATGCAATATCTCTACTGCCCAAGCTTTGGGATAAGGCATTTAATTGTTCCAACCACATTCAGAATAGATCTCCTCATAGATTTGTCAAGGACCAAACTCCCTTTGAGGCGTGGAGCAACAACAAACTGGAATTCACCCACTTCTAAATATTTGGCTCTTGTGCGTAGGCCCACATACCCTCTTAAAAGAGGAAATTAATANNNNACCAAATCCCCTTTTCTGGATTGGTCATAATGTAATTGTAAAAGGAAAAAGAAGAAGTCGGGCCCATAATATATCAAGAGGCCCCGAAATATAATAAAGGTGGTTATAACCACCCAGTTTGAGAAGTCGGCCCTGCCAGTGAAGAGACACTTCACACGTGCCAGATTTGTATAAATAAGGAGGCTAGCGCCTCACTTAGATACACAACTCACTTGCTCATTGAGAGACAAGTTCCAAAACTGCAGTTGGAGAAGGAGAGAGAGTGGTGCATCTTTGGGAGAGGATCTTTTGTATTAGTTTAAGTTATCTCTTGGCATTTTATTGGCTATCTATAATAAGGAAGTTTTTTGGGGTTTTCTTCCCCTAGAGGGTTTCCCAGGATAAATGTTGTGTCTCTTGTGATTGTGTATTTCGCAATGATCTTGTCTTATGTTGTTGTTGTCTATTGAAATGCAAAGAACTATAATAATGGCTTAAACATTAACAATTTGTGGGATATCCAGATGGTGTGAAGGTTTATAGGTTACTTGATCCCTCTATGTTCAGGCTCATCATTGAGCACAATGTGCAGTATGAGGAGATTCCATTATATGCACCATTGGAGCCACATGCAGAGACCTCGGTACTTCTTCCTACACCAGACATCAACAATGATGAGTCCACTCATTCAAATCATGGTTCATATTTGAGTTTTGAATCTGATTCGGAAGATCATGTGTCTGCATATGATGATCCATGGTAGATTCCCAAGTGGGAACATATCACCCTACAGGAAGCAAGTGACCTTGTGGGGGATCCAACAGATCAGAGAAGGAAAAGGTCCCAGTTTGAAAATCCTCCTCATGCACTTACAACTAATGAACCAATGATGCCCATGCATTGTTATATGGTTCTAGATTTAGACCTATGAACCAAACTTAGAATCTAGTTATGGGAAGCTACTATGCAGGAGGAGTACAACTCTCTCCTCGAGAACCAAACTTGGGATATGGTCCCACTTCCTTTAGACAGGAAGTTT
>SNQJ01S0002242.1:75758-167923 GCA_010110895.2 Picea sitchensis
CCCAAGTGGGAACATATCACCCTACAGGAAGCAAGTGACCTTGTGGGGGATCCAACAGATCAGAGGAGGAAAAGGTCCCAGTTTGAAAATCCTCCTCATGCACTTACAACTAATGAACCAATGATGCCCGTGCATTGTTATATGGTTCTAGATTTAGACCTATGAACCAAACTTAGAATCTAGTTATGGGAAGCTACTATGCAGGAGGAGTACAACTCTCTCCTCGAGAACCAAACTTGGGATATGGTCCCACTTCCTTTAGACAGGAAGTTTGTCAGATGCATATGGATATATAGGACCAAGAAGGTAGTAGACGGTCAGGTGAACAAGTACAAGGAAAGATTGGTTTCCAAAGGTTTTCAGTATATACACGAGATAGACTATGATGAGACCTTTGCTCCTATAGCAAAGATGGACTCTTTCTGATTGGCCCTTGCCATTGCAGCAGCCAAGGGGTGGGAATTTCACTAGATGGACGTGAAGAATTCCTTTCTTCATGAGGATCTCTCAGAGGATATTTACATGGAGCATCCACATGGGTTCATACAAAACTCATCCTTAGTATGTCAACTAAAAAATTCACTATATGGCCTCAAGCAGGAACCTAGAGCATGGTATGCAAAGATGGATGTTTTTTTTTTCTTTCTCGGATTTTTATTAGATGTAAATAAGATCTAAACATATACATGCTAAGAACCTCAGACTCCATGTTGATCCTAGTTCTTTATGTTGATGACCTCTTGATCACAAGAAGTTCATCCTCAATAATTGTTGTGGTCAAAGAAATTCTATACTATAGGTTCTCTATGGAAGACATGGGTCCATTGCACTATTTTCTTGGTCTCGAGATCATTCAAGAAGCTTAAAGAATCAATATATCTCAAACTAAGTATGACAGGGATTACTTGGTTATATTCAAGATGATCAACTGCAAGTCAGCAGCCACACCCTTTCTGCCTGGGGTACATCTTGAGGATGGAGGGGATACACCAATGGTGAAAAACACCTTATATTGGCATCTTGTGGGGATCCTTCTATATCTCACCCACACCCAACCGGATCTCTCATATGTAGTTGGGGTAGTTTCCAAGTACATGAAGGAGCCACATGAGATACACTAGAAGGATTCCAAGTGAATCCTTGGATATGTTCAGAGAACCACAAGTTATGGGATCCACTATGAAACACATTGTGCATTGGATCTCATGGGATTCACAAATTTTGATTATGTTTCCGATAGCATAGATCGCAAGTCCACTTCTGGGTACATGATCAGTTTAGGTTCCGGTCCCATCTATTGGTCATGCAAAAAGAAATCAACAATTGTTTTATCGTCAACAGAGTTCAAGTACAAAGGAGAGGGCAACGTCATTATTCAGAAACTTTGGCTTTATAACTTCCTCACTAAGCTCGACATCCAGTTTCATCATCCGACTATCATTTGGTGTGAGAATTAGAGTACTCTCAAGTTTTGCAGAGACCCAGTGCAGTGACAGTGGTCCAAAAACATTAAGATCCATATGCATTACATCAGAGAGTTGGTACATGACAGGATCATCAATTTGCAGTACTATCCATCTGTCAAACAGACTACAAACATATTCACCAAGACATTTACTGGGTAGAAGTTCCACCTTCTATGCAATCATCTTGGAGTGAAGAACACAGTTTCTTAGGAACTGTCTTTCTTCCTTCTTCATTTTTTATGCATTGCACTTTGAGGAGGGTTTCCCATGAGGTTTTCCCTCTTTCCTCTATTTTTTTGGTGTTTCATTCTATGGTGCATTGTACAATGGGTACCTAGCATGGCCTTGATTTCTAGGACCCATTCATCATGTATGCCCTAGTAGTGTTCAGGGGGGGTGTTGGAGATATTACACACTCACCTAGTATTTATTTTCCTATGTTGACTAGTATATGTTGAGGGTGCCCTTGGTTAGAGATTTTCTCCCCTAGATGAGAGCACCACATCCTCTTCAGTATTGAGTCAGTTACACCTCAKTTAGACTAGTGGAGTGGATTCTTGCATGGAAACCTTGGTATTACCACCAAGTGTCGCATGCATACCTCAGTATCATCACCATGAGGGCGCACTTGCTTTGGGATTACCACCAAGAAGGTGCCACACATGTGCATTCTATATTATCTCCTCACTCCACTTGTGATTAGTCAGTTAACAGATCATCGCATGGCCAATTAACTAGGACTAGGTTGCAATTCACTCCAAAGTATGTCAATGAGTCCTCACATCTCTTTGAATCACTACTATGGTGYATTAGTTTTCTCATGTAGAGTATATAATGTGTATTTTTACTATTCTCTCATTAGTGAATACAATTTTTTCCATTCTTTCTCTCAATATTYTCTCTCTTTCTCTCTTCTCTCTCGCAAGATTTATGTGATCTTTTCTACTATCTAGATTCTCTGTGTGATAATTTTCCATGAAAATTCAAACCTCGGAGTTGTATTGTTCACCTTTCATTGGGTTCAAGTTCCATGACCATCTATGTCTCTTTCTCCAACTTACCTAGGATAATGACATTTTTTTCATTGGTATTATGATGCTTATGTTAAAAACCTTCCTCCTTCAATGCATATTGTGCCCAAGAAACCCCTTTGGTAGATAAAGTTTAGTTAACTTGTTGAGACTCTAGTCATAATGGGCTAACTTTATAATGATGAAATCAAGGTCCTATAGATAGGATTCATCAACTTAATCCCCCACCCTTTCATTGGAGAAATAACACGACATCATTACATGGTATGCCTAAGTTAGATGGTTGCAGGGGATGATGTTTTGGACTCACTGTCCCATTGTGGGTTTACTAATGATGATTGATTATGATTAGCCTTATATGATAACTTTTTATGTGATGATGTGGCATATGTACTTTTCTAATGGACTAACTGGTGGCAAGTTGAGATATTATTGAAGGATGGAAAAATCATATTCCAAGGCTGGGGCTCATGCTCCAATGAGCGTGACACCATATCCTAGAGCTTAGGAAGCCATGGGGAAGGGAAAACTTGTGAAAATGACCTCCAAAGTTAACTTGAGAAAAAAGGGAAAATGGAAAAGGGTTGTAGCTCAATTTTACCTTGTTCTTGACACTTGTAAATACCCTCATAAGCCTAATTTAGCCCTAGATGAGTTAGTTGATGGAAGGGAAATTTTAGCAACCACTTAATAGTTATTTAAGAAAGGAAGACATCCTTTGAGAAGGAGGTTCTAAGGGGGGGAATTATGGTGTTTTTATTATTATTGATGAGTCCTTAGGACACCATTATTGAAGGGAAACTGTCGAGGGTATGAAAGTGGTAGTATGTTCCCTACAAGACAAAGAAGACACCATTTTCAGGGGGGGTTAGGGATGTTATTGTGGTAGTAAGATCCTATTGAGTTAACGTTAATGTGGTTTTCATACCCTGGCCTTAACCTTATTGGGATCAAGCCTTGCTCGGGGGGAAACATTGAAGGCGATTGCATTGGTTGGGTAGAAAATCAACCCTTAGGTTTGATTTCCCCTCTATGATTTCCTTATAATTTATTATAGATGTTGGAATACATCTCTAGCCTAAAACAATTCTCTAAAAATATTAGCTTGGAAAAGTGCTCTAATACCACTTGTGATGTTATTTATTAGCAAGAGAGAAGATCCAAAGAAGAAATAACAAAATATACCAAGATTTAGAGAAGAAATAATAGATTATAACAACAATAGGCAATTGTAGAAGAACTAGAATACCATAAATAGAAATACCTTTCTTGATGAAATAAATTTTGATTTACCTCTTCATGGGGGTGACCTCTAGATGAATAGAGCTCCAATTATAGTATGCTTCCCAATACATCTTCTTACCTTGCTTCTAATTCATTATATAGTTTCTATCTAACCTCTTAGGAACTTTGTAATAGGTTGAACCTTCTAGTAACCCTTCTTACAATTATTACTTTCACACTATCTCTACTATATCAGCCTTATTTAATAGGGATGGTCTCCATACATAGCAACCTATCTATCTACTTAAGGAGATTAGGGTAGGAACCTAACATAATGGAAGAATAGAAATCTTGTCAATAGTTCCCAATGGCCAAGGAAGACATTTGGGGACACCACAGAGGGTTTCATACATCAAATCCTTTGAGTACAGCCAAGAGAAAGGTTGGGAAATAAATTAAGAATTTCAACTTGGATGAAGATAAAAAGAAGAGTCTTACTCCAAGTTTTCTTATGGTGTCGATGATTTATGGTATGTTGAAGAATCATAAAGCATGTGTTTCATTTTGACTAATTTTGAATACTCTTAGTTGCCCCACTTTCAAAGGAGTTCAAAAATATGGTGTTGGGGCACACTAGTTCTTCATTAAGGATCACAAATTCAAATATGGCCAGATTAGTTGTAATTTTTGTAAGATCAAAATTTTTTAGTTTTTAAGGAAAGATATTTTAGGAGACAAGTGGAGTGTCTATGGGTTCTCCATTTTTTCCTATAGTGGCTAACCTCTACATGGAGTGTTTTGAGAATAAGGCGCTTGAATCTTATATTTTCAAGATTAGTGGGTAAGATTTGTTGACAACGTTAATGCCAAGTGACCTCAAGGTGAGAAGGAGCTAAACAAATTTATTCAATGCCTAAAAAATCAGTCCAAACATATCAAATTTCCCTTGAAAGTTAACGAAAATGGGAGTCTTACATTATTAGATGTGTTGATTACAAAGAAACATAATGGATCATTATCACATCAAATATTTAGAAAGAAAACATAGACATGTAATATGTGCATGAAAAATCGTGTCACCACCCTAATAAAAAATTGACATCATAAATATTGAGCAACTAGATTTGCCTTCAACATTTTAATTGTTGATGCCCTAAAGCAAGAAAAGAACCAACTAGCACAACATAGAAAAAATTAAAGTCTCTTATTTTATTTTTATCAACTATGTCACTAACACTCATTTACTTTGTTATGTGTGATGAACACACAAGTGCCACATACATCATCACACATTATGCGATGAGAAAAAAACTACCACACCTAGAAATTTGACAACCAGTGCAATGTTTAAATATCTCTCACAATGCCCCTAAATATGTTCAAAAATGGATTTTTTTTACCCTAAATTGTTGAGGGTTGGCCAATCCCTCCAAGAAATTGGCCTTAAAAATATTAGTGGAAGAAAAAAAAACATATGTTATGTTTTTATAATAAATAATGATTGATGGGATAAAAATAGTTCATAAGCTTTCCAAAATGCTTGGGAACTATGAATTTAGTTATATAGATGTTGTAGGGAGATCGGAAGGGAATATGAATGGGTGGAGAAAATGTTTTTTTTACCTTACTAATTCATGGACATTCTCTACAAGTTTGGGGACTACTTTGTTCATTTTGGACCTTGGAAAAGAGCTCACTCTTTTGAATATCTATGGACCCTTTTCTGGATAGAGTGGAATATTGGGACAAGGTATTTAATATAGAATGGATCCAAAAGGGTTTGGTTGTGGTAGTAGGGGATCTTAATTTCACTCTGGGAGCATCATAAGTGTGGGGACTAGTTGCACAAGTCCATTGCCTAGAGGGATATTTCATAAAAAAAAATGGAAGAAATGGGCTTACTAGACATAGTACTAGAAAAACTATCTCCAACATGGAGGAATAGTGTTAGATACATAATCCTTAGGGATTGAGGTACATTGTTAATGTATTTGTAAATATTAAACTAGGATAAATACGAAGAGTCATATGTGAATGTCAAGAGTCATTGGAGGTCTTGGAAGATGAAACCAGGAGTCGTTTCCTCAATGTATTTATGTATGGTTCACATTAATTAAATAGTCATCCATAGAATTACTTATTCCCTCTACAATTTTAACTCCATGATTATCTCTCATGTGTAGAAATGCCATTACAAGTATGTCTCTCTATTTATTCCCTCTAATCTATGTCATTACTCTATCGTTCATGCCCATCATCTCTATGCAGGTGTAAGGGTTTCCTCCACAATTGAATGTGCCCCTCCTCCCTTTGTCCTTTTTCTATGTTGGAACCTTAAACTATAGAAGAACAAGAAGAAGAAAATCCACCTTTCCTCTTCCATTCATGCAGCATGTCATCATTCCTATTCAATTCTCAATGGGTATCTTTCAGAATCCCCATAGCGATAATTCCTCCAGTTCTCTTAACCTCTTTGAAAGGCCTACCAAAATCAATGGAGTATTGTGTCTCATGGTTACTATCGGAGTGCCTAAAGACCCCACCTGTAGGTTGTCTTGCTATCGTGCTCAATATTCCCCTCCACCTTGAGTGCAAGCAAGACACAGAACCCACCTGAAGGTTATTATTTTCAAGTGTCAAAATCCCTAATCTACTATCAATACTACAAACTCACTAATAATGTGATATGGAATGCATGACTGTGAAGTGTATTTATAATATAAATTCGATTATTGCATCTTCATTCATCATTATTGGCATCATGAAAGCATACAGAAAGTATTCTCTTGTTGGTTGAATCCATGAATGCTTGTGTGTTTCATTCAAAAATGCATTCGATTATTTTTGTCGTAAATCAATTTCCATGGACATGAAGCTTCCGACCGAAATATTAAAAGAGTATTAGTTGTGGTATATTCCATTAGATTTGAATTTAGCGTTATGTGGAAATTAATATTGCCAAGAGGTACTACATGAAATGCATGAACACATTGTTTGAAGTTACATCGAAGTTGAGGGGAAAATAGGAGTATTCTACATCATTTTAAAAGGGTTTAAGATCTCACTTCAAGAATAGGAGTATTCTACATCATTTTAAAAGGGTTTAAGATCTCACTTCAAGCCTCAATCACATACAATTATTGTGCCCGATATTCTTCGAGATCCAGATGACATGTGTCCCATTTGTTTTACCTAGAAAGGTCCTACAACTGGTGTTGGAAGATGCATTTTCTCATCTCCATTGTTGGTGTGGTGTTGGTTGGAAAATAAAGTTACTTATAATGGTCTAGAAAGATCAAACACACTCTGATTTTTAAAAATTTGTGGGATGGAATTTGTGGAGAGGATGACAATGGACCTATCAAACCTACAATAGATAAGGAGATTTCCATATGGAAGAACAAAGACAAAAAATCATGTCCCTTTATTGTTGCAATGGTAATTGAAGAGGTGAGATACCATATTGTTTTTATTAAAGACTCTTATGGTGCTTTAAAGAAATTGAAGGATTTTTATGACTCACACTCAAAATTAGAACTCATATGATTGTTGGTGAAGCTCTTCAACCTAGAGTTAAAGGATGATGATCCCATGGATTTAGCTTCTAAGATCAAATCCATCATGCATGACATAAATTACCCTAAATATAGACATTCCTCTCAGAGTATTTATTAAGGCCCTTTACCCTACATATTCTCACTACCTTGAATCCATACAAGCTAGTGGCCAAATGAATTCCTTCACATTTGACTCTTTAGTGGAGAAAGTTGCAGAACATGAGAAATATTTTGGAAAGAAGATAGATCATCCCATTGGAGAGATTGTGTGCCTTGCTCAGAAAGGGAAGAATCAATCACATGATTCTTCTAAAGGATAAGGTAGTAAAAGAGGACATGGAAGAAATAATTTCATAGGCAGGGGGGTAGGCACAATCAAGGTGAGAGATCTCATCCCAACTGTGTTTGTTGCGGAAAAAATGGACATGATGAAAAGACATGCGGAATCACGTGGGAGAAGATCAAAGACAAGTAGGATTAGAAAGAATGAAAAGGTAAAGTATCAGACTTGGTGAAAGGCAAGGTTCTTTAATATGCTCATTATATTGTTAACCATTGCAATATTGGAGTAAATGAAGATTTATTTAACACTTCATTTTCTTCCTGGAGAGATGCATGGATGCTTGACACAGGTGTAGCATGCCACGTGACCTTCTAAAGAGACATCTTTGAATATTTCAATGACAATGTAGATGGTATAGTCTATCTTGCAAATAAATCAAGTGTCAAACCTTTGGAAATTGGCATTGTTGGGATTAAATTTCTTGGATTCCCAGAATTTCTTATGCATGATGTGCTCTATCTTCCTGAGTTACAAAGGAACTTGTTGTCTCTTGTGCACATTCGAAAACAAGGCCACTCTATTCATATCTATGATGGAAAATTTGAAATAAAGTAGGCTTCAGACAACATGGTCGTTGTGACAGGAGTGGAGGATGGAAGATTGTTGAAGTTGGAAGGGACATATGTTCATGCATAGAATTTTTCATACCTCTCTCATCACGATCAAGGTACATTTCCATATAATCTATTATGGAATTTTGGATTTGGACACATTAATTATGATAGCCTTCATTTGTTGAAAAATAATGGTGTTTCGGGTTTTCGTACTATTCCTAGGAAATTGAAGCAATGTGGTGATTGTATCCTTGGAAAACATAGCAAACAACATTTCCATGATTCCACTTCAAGAGCATGTAGAAAACTCGGATTGCACATTCCGATTTTTTTGGCCCCATGCATGTTCCATTTTCTAATGGAAATAAATATATCATGTATTTTATTGATGATTACACGAGGATGTGTTGGGCGTTACTAGTTGAAAGATAAATCACAGGATTTTGAAACTTTTAAAAAATTTCGTGTATGGATCCAAATTGAAGCACAATCACATATTGGCACTCTTCATACTAATATTGGAAGAGAATACACATATAATTAATTTGAAAACTATCTTCGCCAACATGTGATTCAACATCAAACCACAATTCCATACATTCCTCAAAAAAATGGTGTAGCTGAAAGAATGAACGAGACTCTCTTAAATATGGTTCGTTCCATGATGTTTTTCAAAAATTTGAAATTGATGTTGTGGGATGATGCAGGTCAATGTGAAATATATGTGAAAAACAGGAGTCCATCTCATGCTCTTAAGAACAAAACTCCTTATGAAAAACAGTATGGTTGAATTCCTTCGGTGAGGCATCTCGGGGTCTTTGGTTCCACCTGTTATTTCTTAATTCTTAAGTAGCAAAGAAACACGTTTGATGAAAGGATTCAAAAGTGCATCTTCTTGGGGTACTCAAATACCACCAAGGAATATTTTATTTACGATGAGGTAAACAAGAAGTTCATTCTTTCCATGGATGTGATTTTTCTTGAATCCTCCAAGAATAACAAAACTATTGAGCGACATCTTGATCATTTGGATATATCCACCCATGTAAATACATATCACAAGTTTTAAGATGAGATTTTGCATCTTAAAATGGGGGTCCCTATATTGGATCAATCTTTGGAATCTCCTTTTGAATCACCATCTCCCTCCCATGAAGAAGTTCAAGCCACTTCATCAAAATAGGAAGTTCATTTAGATGATGTGATTGAGAGGATTGAAAGGTTGAACCTTGATGGAAATGTAGAACCATATCGATCAGTGGAGCAACCTGGACCATCTCAAAAAGGTCTACCAAAGTGGCTCATAAAGACACTTGAAATTTTTCATCCTAAAGAGCTCAGAAAGACAGGAACTAGAAGTTCTACAAGACAAGATGGAGGTGAATTAGATAATTCAGATTGGTGATGTAGATGATATGGATGATTCATATGATTGTTAATTTAATTTAGCTACTAAATTTAGACCAACTTCCTTTGAAGAATCTACTTCTCATGATGAATGGAAAGAATTCATGCAAGAGTATGATGCTCTCATCAAGAATAGGACATGGAAGTTGGTGGATCCCCCATTTGGAACAAACCAATTGGATGCAAGTGGGTCTTCAAGAACAAGTACAAATAAAATGGCTCACTTGATAAGCACAAAGTGAGGCTCGTAGAAAAATGATTTGCATAGAAGGTATTGATTATGAGGAGACTTTTTACCCTACAAGAAAATGGGCTACCATTGGTACTCTATTTTCCTTGGTAGCATAGAATGGATGGAAAGTTCATTAAATGGATTTGAAGACTTCTTCCTTGAATGGAGACTTGAAAGAGAATGTATTCATGTCTCAGTTAGAAGGTTTTTTTTGTGAATGAAAAAGAATATAAAGTATGCAAACTCGTCAAATCCTTATATGTCCTTATAAAAGCACCATGGGTCCGGTATGACAATCTAACTAAGCATCTTCTGAAATTGAATTTCAAGTACTTTAATCTTAATGATGCAACTCTGTTTGTCAAGAAAGTTGGAAAATTGTTGTGTATCTTATAGTGTATGTATATGATCTATTGATAATAGGGAAAAATGAAAGCTATATTGCATCCATAAAGAAATAATTAAAGAAAGACTTTGAGATGACATATTTGGGACATCATCACTACTACTTGGGCATTGAAGTGACTCAAAATACAAAGTAAATATTCATCTCCCAAAAGAAATACATTGAATAATTGTTGAACAAGATTGGCATGGTTGATTGTAACCCTCTCTCTACTCCAATGGAATAGAATTTGAAGCTCACATCAAAAGAAGAGAATGAATTTGAGGATGCAACCAAGTACAGACATATTGTGGGAAGTATTATCTACCTTACCACCACTAGACCAGATATTTCATTTATCGTTGGGATCATTTCTAGGTTTATGCAAAACCCTTGTGATGGACATTGGTCTACTACAAAAAGAGTTCTAAAATACTTGAAGGGAACTCAATAATTTAGACTCAAATATTCTAAGGTGGATGACTTCAACCTAATTCAATATTTTGATTCGGAATTTGATGGGGATAAAGAAAATGGAGTGTCAACTTCATACTATTTCATGAGTCTTGGATCAACAATTGTCTCCTAGAGATCATGCAAAAGGCTAGTTCCAGCATATTCCACAACAGAGGAAGAATATGTGACATTTGTAGAAGCAACAAAGGAGATTGTGTAGCTCAGGGAAATACTTGAATATTTTCATGAGAAACATGTGAATTCTACTCCTCTTCTGGTTGACAATACTTATGCAATCAAGTTGTCCAAGGATCCCATATTTCATGATCAAACTAAGCACATCAACACAAAGTACCATCTAATTTGATATCATGTAGAGGCCAATATTATTCACTTGATACATTGTTCCTCAAATGAGAAAATCGTAGACATATTCACCAATCTTAGAAGAGAAAAATTTTGAAAAGTTAGATTTATGCTTGGACTCACAAACACCCCTTCAGATTAAGAGGGGGAATGTTAAATACCTAATCCTTAGGGATTGAGGCACATTGTAAGTATTAAACTAGGAAGAAATACAAAGAGTCATACATGAATGTCAAGAGTCATAGAAGGTCTTGGAAGATGAAACCAAGAGTCATCTTCTCAATATATTTATGTATGACTCACAATAATGAAATTATAATTTGTGGAGTTACTTATTCCCTTTTCCCATCCCTAGCCTGACAAATAAGAGGATAAGAGAAGCTCGAATTGGAAAAATACGAAATCAGTTTTTGATCTCAAAAGCCTTTATGAAGTAATAAGAATTTGACAATGGGTTTCCTCTCGAGAGGAATCTAATCATCATCATGTTCTTCTATAAGTATCCCTAGCATGATGTAAACCAACCAATCCCTTCAAGTTGAACCTGGAATGGTTAAAGGATGAGGAATTTGTTAAAAGAATCAAATATATTTGGGAACATATGATGGAACATTGAGAGAATCATATCTCCCATACAATTTCACTATAATCTTAAAAAAAGAAAAAAAATAAGGTGGATATGCAATGGGGAAAAGACAAAAATTTGAGAGATGTGTTGACGGGTCTAAATTCGCCCGACAATAGCAAGGGATAATCCTCGGTACACGGTCCCAACTAGACTATGCGTCGTTTGAATTAAGAGTCCCATCCAAAATTTGGCCCGACTTCCATTGATACTGTTTTTTTGAGGTTTTAGCTGGTTACAGACCAATTTACCGATGGGAAATGATGATGAGTGGATATGTAATGAAAATATGTAGATGAAGACTATGTATGAAATGAAAACTGATGTATTACTAATCTATTATAACTTATCCTAGTTAGGAGCGTACTAAAGTAACCGGCGAGTTGAAAAATGAAACTGAACCCTGCATAAACTCCTACACAAATAGCTAGAATAGAAACGAAGAATCAGAACAAGCATGTACAAATACATATAACCAGATTAGTCCAAATTACAACAATGCAGACATTAACAACTCAGAAATATCAAGGTATAAATATATCCGAAGAAACACTTAAAACTGTACAATATCGCATATTTTCATAAGAGTTAATCCATAAACAAACTAGCATGCTTACAGTCCATATGAACAACATTCATCTTCGCTTTAAATAATCCACCACTTAGACTGTGTCACACAAAATAATTCTTTCTCCAAAAGATGGCCATGAGGGATTCTCCTTATTAGATGTTTCAGCAAGGAGAAGCCTAAAATAGTTTAGAAATGGACAATGTTTGAAGAGTCAAAATCCCTTTCCAAATGGGCCTCCACTCTACTTTATACAATTTTCTAACTCCTAGGTGACTCTTCACCTTCTTCTTGAAGAAGCGGTTACAAAAAAATGGTTCAACTTCCTATTCCTAATGACAAGTGTATAATAAGGACAAAATTGAGGTTGGTTGAGAAAAAGACAAAATACAAAACAGGTGTTGTCATCACTAATTTTTGTCTTTATTCACAAGTTTTGTCTTTTATATATGCCATCCAAATTTCTAATTGGTCGAATAGGGATCGGATTCTTCTGTAAACTAGTTGCTCCAACACTGCATTATTCATGGCCATACTATCTTCCAAGGTGTTCATGTCTTTTGCTAGTGTGGTCATGAAATCTTGTATCATGGTATGTAGTTTTACCGGTTGCAACAAGTGTTGATCTATTGTTATTTTTATTCATATAAGATATGATCGATATATTATTACAATGATGAGTGTTCCATATATAGGGAACATATAGTGACAATCCATGAAAGGATGTGTCCCTTGACTAATCAATAACTATTTATTATTATCGTTTACTTATTATATATGATATTTAATAATCAATAACTATATTATTAATTATTATTCTAAGAGAATGTCTTCCCGATGTTGTCCAAACATCAACACTCCCTCTCAACGAGGGAGACATTCTGCATCATGTCAAGCTTGTCTTTGAAGTATACAAACTTCACCCTAGACTCATGACACTTGTCTGACAGTCTTGAGAGACGTCTCTCTCCCACCTAAACTGAGGAGAAACTAAACTCCTTATGCAGCTCTCTCTCTAAGCCAATTAACTCTCTCTAAGATCAAGCTCACTCTAGGTCTGCATGTAATAGCATATAGCATATTGAGTCTTTATTATTCCTTGTCAAATCACCATGACTAGGAAAAATACCACACCGGGATCTTTCACCACAAGTACACACATGTGAGTGAATGTCATCATGATGCTAACTGACATGTGGAAAGGACCTCGATTCCATATTATTCCTTGTCATGATCAAGGAAGGACTACGTTTGGGCCCATTTACCACAAGTGCACCTTTATGATAAATGTATCATATCTCCCTTGGTCTGCAACCCAATCTAGGAGAAGTTTTTCCCGATGTTGAAACATCAACACTCCCTCTTAGCTAGGGAGGTATCTTTCCATAGTAGTACACAACTATTGTCTAGAGACACGCAATTTTTTTCAGTGGTACACAGCCACCATGGTAGCAAAAGGTTTGTCACACATGGAACTCCCATGTGTACTTCTAGAGGATACTCCATCTAGGAACACTTAGGGTCAACTCCCCATAGTGTGTGACGTCAAGGGTCAACTCCCTTGACATGTCCTCATGTTATCTCCACATGGAGCATTGGGATATAAGCCCAAATGCACTTATCCCTTCTCGAATAAGTTTCCTCACAGATCAACTCAACTCAATTCACATAGGAGTATGGTCTGGAGAATGTTTTTCACACATGGCACTCCCATGTGGACTTCTAGATACTAATACCTCTAGGAACACTTAGGGTCAAGTCCCCATAGTGTGTGACGTCAAGGGTCAACTCCCTTGACATGTCATCATGTTCTCTCCACATGGTACATTGGGATATAATCCCAAATGCACTTATCCCTTCTCGAATAAGTGTCTCACTTATCCCTTATCGAATAAGTTTCCTCGCAGATCAACTCAACTCGATTCGCAGAGGAGTACAATCTGGAGAATGTTTGTCACACATGGCACTCCCATGTGGACTCCTAGAGGCTACACCCTCTAGAAACACTAGGGTCAACTCCCATAGTGTGTGACGTCAAGGGTCAACTCCCTTGACATGTCCTCATGTGCTCTCCACATAGGATGTGTCCTCATGTGATCTCCACAAGGGACGTTGGGCTATAATCCCAAACGCACTTATCCCTTCTCAGATAAGTGCCCCACTTATCCCTTCTCTGATAAGTGTCATCACATATCAACTCAACTCATTCACAGATGAGTACGATCTTTAGAATGTCTCAGGAAGCTGCAAACATTAACACTCCCTCTCAACGAGGGAGGCATTCTGTGCCACACCAAGTCTGTCATGGAAGTACTTGAACTTCGTCCTGGTTTGGTAAGAACATCAGCAATGGAAGTACTCTTGAACCGGCCCGTTTGGTAAGAACATCAGCAACCTTCTCATCTATAGGAAAGTATTGCACCAATACTTCCTTCATCTACACCATGTCTCTGATGTAATGGTACTTGATCTCAATGTGATTTGATTTGTCATGAAACATTGATTATCTTAGATCTTCACACAAATTTTGGTTACCATAATGAATAATGGGGGAATTCAACACATGTTCAGATAAATCTACAAGGATATTGTGAATCCACGCTTGTTTCAATACCTGACCTGCATACTTAATGCAATGTACTCTGCTTTTGTTATGCTCAAATCCACAGAAGTTTGTTTCCTGCTACACTAGGAAACCATGGAGGATCCCAAAGTGAAGCAACACTTGAAGGTGCTCTTTCTGTCCATTGTGCTCCCTACCCAATTAGAGTCAATATATTCCTTCCATATCATATCAATACTGGAAGTATATCTCAGACCATGTCCAATTGTGCCTCGCAAGTATCTCAACACATGCTTCGCAGCAATCCAGTGTGTCTATCTCGACTGACTTATAAACTGGCTAAGTGCACTCACTGCATAGGAAATATTTGTTCTAGTGTTAACCAGATACATCAATTATCCAATCAAATTTCTGTACAAAGTTGGATCAATTTCGTCAGAATCGGAAGAAGACACACTTAATTTCTTAAGATTCGTAACCATTGGTGTAGCCACGGGCTTCAAGTTCAATATCCCAAACTTATTCAATATCTCAACTGTGTACTTCCCCTTACTCAAGAAGATCTCATCAGTTCTCTGCCACACCTCTAGTCCTAAGAAGCAATGCATCATACCAAGGTCCTTCATCTCAATCTTAGAGGCCAATTCATACTTGCATTCAACAATAAGGCTCTCTATATCAATGAGTAATAAATCATCAACGTAGAGGACCAAAATCAGGGACTCACCATTAATAGTCTCATAGTATAGGTTGGGATCAACAACACTTTTGTTGAAGACCAAAAATCATCAAGTGTCCATCAATCCTCGCATACCAATCTCGAGGTGGTTTCTTGAGTCCATACAAGGCCTTCTTCAACTTGCACACATGAGACTCCTTCTCAAGTATCACAAAACCATATGATTGCTCGATGTATACTTCTTCCTCAATATCTCCATTGAAAAAGTTTGTCTTTACATCCATCTGATGTACTCTCCAACCCATGGATGTTGCAGGGGAAATAATCATTCAGATAGAAATGTATCGAGAAACAGGAGCAAATGTCTCATCATAATATATTCTCTCCATCTGAGAGAATCCTCTAGCAACAAATATCATTTTGTGCCTCTCGATGCTCCTATCAATTATTTGTTTGATCTTATAGATCCATTTGGAAGTCACTACATACTTCCCCTCAGGTCTCGAAACAATATCCCACACATCATTCTTCATGATGGATTGATACTCCTCCATCATGACATCTCTCCATATTGGATGACTAGTTGCCTCCTCATAACAGGAAGGCTCAAAATGAATTATTTGGCTCATATCTATGGCATAGCATGAATATATCTAAGGTATCTTTCTCACTCGGAAGGTACCACAAGGAGTTGCATATCCTTCTACCTCCTGCAAAGTCTGACGATCCCATGTAGGTCTCTTCCAACCTACTGCAATATCTCTGGGAACATCAATTGGAGCTACAGAATCAACGAGATCAATTGGATCAATTTGATCAATCTCCATTTGAGACCCTCTATATCTCTTAAACGATACCTCCTCCTCAAAGGTAACATCTATGCTCACCTCAATCTGCCTCTGGCCAGGGATGTAGATCTGGTATTCCTTTGAATACTCATTGTACCCCAAAAATGTACCCTTTCTGCCTGAAGGGTCTAGCTTGATCCTTTTTTCCTTGGGTACATGAATGTATATTGGACACCCCAAATATCCTAAAGTGTCCAACCTCAGGCTTCACTCTGGTGAAGGCCTCCTCGAGCATCATGTTCCTCAAAGTCTTATGAGGACTTAAGTTTTGAACACACACTGCAATCATGGATTCCTTTGCCCACATAAACATAGGTAAATGTTGATCATGCTAAGTCATCTTGGACCATACTTGATATATTGAAGTTCCCTCATGAAACCAATATCTTAGGAAGCTAAAAAATATCAACACTCCCTCTTGAGCTGGAGGTGACTCATCCTCTGTCTCTGCTCCCTTTGACACTGAAGGTAGCTCTTCCTCCTTCTCTGGAGGTAACTCAATCTATGCTCCCTCTGTATGTAGTAATGCCTCCCTCTCTGGGAGTGCCTCTACATACATTGGAATTGTTGCCATGCCTACTTCATCAACATCTCATGGATCGACTCATGTATTGAGACTGCTACACCTGCTCCCTCTGAGTCTCATAATTTGTTTTCCTCCTCTACTAGATCTACCATAGTTGTGCTATAGTCAGTCTTGACTCGTTGTATCCAAGATCATTGGAACTGTCTATGTTATCTGGCATGGTCTCGTCCTAGGAGGTACATTGCTCCTAGAGACTTCTTGTCTCCAAACATCATGTCTGGCAATGTCTCTCCTTGATATCATGTTGGAAGGTCTTTCCTTCCATGTCTTCCTCCTGCGACCATCATTATAGATTCTTCTCATAGTTGTTACATGCGACCTTCCCGGAACAAGAAACAAGAACAACAAAAAGTATCTCCTAGAGGAGATCAATTTATCTTGTGCACAACTATATATAGTGACCCTCCAAATAATATGTCTTCTACTATGACCAACACACATCCATCATATACTCGATTTCATACGGATACCAACACACATCCATCATATACTCGATGTCATACGACTACCCATGTTGATTTTCTAGTGTTAAATTAAAAAAGCACAATTTTCCGCAAGTGCTAATTACTTCCAATGATATACGATATTACTTTAGTAAACACTAGAACATAACGAAGTAACTCGAAAAGTGTTGTGTCTTTCAAGTGTCTTTTTATAGTTATATTAGATTGATCCCAAAAAAAAGACACGTCTCTTTGAAAAATTTAATTTAATTTTCTTTTTTGTTATAAATAGTTGGAGAATACTTTGTAACTACCCAAAGATTAATTTGGTTATAATCCATCCACATAGAATTTGACTTTGTTAAATTGTTCCTCCATAATTCATGGGATTCTTTGCATAAATATAGGTAGAAGAAAATATGGAGTACATTCCTCATATTTAGGTAATTATATATTTTTACTAGAAATTATTGCCCACCATAATTTATGGAATGCTTTCTATAATTTAGGTAGGAGTATAAAAAGTAAATATGTTGTACATAGAGATTTTAACAACCCCATAAATTTAACACTCCCAACATTTGACTCTACTCTCATTTTCTTGGGCCCTCCTGTGAAGGAGTCAAGCCCAGTCTAGCTCTGATACCATGTTGTTTTTCTTCATATAAGATGTGATCAATATATTATTAAAATGATGAGTGTTCCATATATAGGGAACATATGGTGACCATCCATGAAAGGATGTGTCCCTTGAATAATCAATAACTATTTATTGTTATCATTTACTTATTATATATGATATTTAATTATCAATAATTATACTATTAATTATTATTCTAAGAGAATGTCTTCCCGATGTTGTCCAAATATCAACATCTATGAGGTCAGTGGTGATGGTAGTGGTTGCTTCAATAATAACCCTTCTTTGATTTGTGTTGTCATGCACCTTGTCCACCAGTTCCTCTCTCACAAGATATTTTCCCAACTCATCTAGCTTTGGTAGTTTATTGCTCTTGATTAATTCATGTGCAACTTTATGTATCCTTGAGCATATTGCCAGTTATTTAGTAACCTCCCTGTCGGATTTCTGCCCCACCTGTTGACAATGGTCAAGCGCATACAAGTATATTTTGTTTTCTTCATTTGATGGTTTGTATAATTCTGGAGGTGCATCGAGATTTTCAACATCCATCGGTCGATGTCGTCGATGCCTTCTCGAATAGTTTTGTATTGTGTCAGCTTTGTCTGTATCTGATTATTTTTCTCAATGATTATCGCAGTTTCATCTTGAAAGAGGTGTAGGTGAGCATACATGTCTATGATGGCTTCTTCTAGCTCACTTATGACCTTTTTAGCACTAACCCTGAAACTTTGAAGGCTTCTTTCATCAATCATGACTTGCTAAAGTTTTTCTTCCAACTCCTTGTTTTTTTCTTATTTCTCTTCATTTTTTTGGCACAGTCTCTAAATGTTGTCTACATTGGTGTTCATAAATGAAAATCTGGTCGTAGTTGTAGCTATGGGATCTTCCCTTACATCTCCCATCACATGAACATGTGTAACAACCGAGATAGGAATTCCTTCTGTTACTGGCTCTTTCTTCACATGATCCTGCACAATTATGCATGTCTTGTTGTCATAGGTGAAGCTCCTTAAGTCAAGTACCTCGCTTGGTTGGAATGGATCCCAAAGCCCAAGCCTTAAACCGCTACCCGATATCTTTGTTCCTATATCTGCAGTAGACATTTATGGGATATTTGTTTCCATTGGGTAGGTGTCACTCCCTCTATCTTCTGCCTCTTTCTGTTGTCTCTCAGCTTCAGCCACTTTGTTGACTGCCTCTTTAGTTACCTTTTATGCTTTTTTTGTTGTGGCTCTTGTTGTTGCTTCCCTTGTTGCTTGCTCCTTTTGTTTGACCTCTCGCTCTATTGCAACTCTTTCCTCTGCCTCAACTTTATCCCTAGCCTTGTCATCTTCAATCTTTTGCTTCTTCTTTCCTGCATCATTTTTCTTTTTTAAGACTCTCTCTTTGTCCCTCCTCTTTTTATTGCTCGGTCTTTCCTCTACCTCTTTTTCTTAAACTGAATGTATCGAGGAGGTACAAGGAGATTACTCAACTTCCTCTTCCTCCACTTTCTTCTTGGCTTTCTCCCTATCTTTTTCTTCATCTGTGATCCTTCCTCTTGGCTAGCCACGCCTATTGAAGATGACATCATCATAAGTCTAAGTGTTTTGGTGCACTTCTTCTTCCTCCCAAAAATCTATGGTATATTCCCAAGGGAGACCGATCTTATTGAAATGCTCTCTCGCAGTGTTCTACGGGTCATGTATCTTGTATCATTCTTCCCCAAAGTGATAAGACAACAGGGTATTTACCTCTGCTTGGGACTGCTTAGTATTTTCAAAGAAGTAATTTCCAACATACAATGGCAGCGGAGGCCAAATTGATTTCTTCAATCAGTTCTTCAATCGGTATAACATTCCTCCAACTCCATGTATGATATTCTGGTAAGCCACTTCTTGGAGTACGAGCTTGTGGGGCATAATTATCCATATGACAATCATGCATGGAGGAATGTTACACATCAAAATGCCACACTTAAGTGGTGCACCTTAAGTGTCGCAAGTGTTGCAAAGTGTCGTATGCACCTTGTTAAGTGTCACATGCACTTTACTAAGTGTCGCATGCACTTTGTCAAGTATTGTATGCACCTTACTAAGTGTCGCATGCACTTTTCCAAGTGTCGCAACTCGTTGATGTTGATTTTTTGGTAGTTGTGGGAGGTATTAACCTCCATGGATAAACCTTTGACTAGAATAGAATAATCTGGAAGCAAGAGAACACCTAATCAGATGTGTGAAAACCTTGGAAGACAAGTTGGCTCAGCAGAATAAGTAATATTGAAGTTGTTGAAATATTGGAACTGCAAAAAGTATTCTATTTATTATTGAGTAATTATTCATTAGGTCAATCCCCTTTTGTGGATTGATTATGTCGGGCATTGCAATTGACCAAATCCCCTTTTGCGGATTGGTCAAACCCTAATTTTATTATGCAAAATTAAGAAGTCGGCCCCGGGGCCTAATTAAAGGTGTTTTAATCACTAATAAGACAAGTCGGCCATGCCCAGTGAAGAGACACATTTCCAGCGTCTGCCAGCTAATATAAATAAAGGAAGCCAGCGCCTCATTATCTCACTCACTCATTTCGCTCATCAAGTGCACAAGTTTGGTAGCTGCAGTTGGGAGAAGGAGGAGGAGAGAGGCGCATTACTCAGTGTTGGACATTCTCTGGTGTTTTGGTTTATTGTCTTGGCATTGCATTGGCTATCTATATTAAGGAAGTTTTGTTTGGTTTTCTCCCCCATGAGGGTTTCCCAGGATAAGTGTTGTGTATCTTGTATTTGTGTTTCTCTCAATGATCCTACCTATGCTATTGTTATCTAGTAAATTGAGAAGAAACCTAATAATAGCTCAAAACTTAGCATGGTTTCAGAGCTAATTTGAAGAGAGCACCTTTCACTGGATAAGCAAAAACGTCATTGTTGTCGTACAAGAAAATTAGGGCTTTTTGTTGGAGAGGAATTTTTGCCTAAAAACTATCTAAAAAAGTGTGCCCTACCCTAGTGAATCTTTTGGCAGCTTGAGCGCACCTTTTCAATGGACGGATCCTCTGGAAAGTCAAACCCTAATTTTTGACTGGTACCAGAAAACCAGAAGTACCAAAAAACCAGAAAAACTAGGAAACCAGAACCAGTACCAGAAGTACCAGTCTAGATTTCCGCAAACTCAATTTCAAGGGGTAAAATTTGGATTTTTAGAAACCTAATTTATAGTAAAAGTACCAGTTGTAGTTCCAGTGGCAGTGAAATATTTTGTAAAGTGTTTGCCAACCTTGAAGTTGAAACACCTATGAAGTTTTGAAGGTTTGTTACCTATCACTGCTGCTACCGGATGGTACCACCACCCATCGATACTATCAGAGGTATGTTCTTAGATATGTTTCAACTATATTATTCTAAGGGGTACTTGTAGGAGAAAGGATCTCCTATCATAGATCCAGAAGGATCTCAGATCCAAAATACTCAGACGACTAATGCACCCCAGATTTGATTATCTTGATATGCATCTATTTGTTATGACATTATTTTGACCTTATGAACATCTAGGTGGTATGTTGAAATCATACTAACCATTGGTCAAAATTATCAAGGCTGATTAAAGTTGAGTTTATAAAGATTATTCTCTAACTTAGATTTATGTCAAGATAACATATTGTCTTAGTACAGAAGATAGGTTGAAGAAATCACTTGTCATATTGAGTGAAGGAAACTTGAAAGAAAAGAAACACACTCATTCTTGAGAACAAAACTCCAGGTTCTAGGTTTGATTGATTAAGTTGATAAGATTCAAAGTTGCACATGACAAGTTGATAACTACCCCTTTACAAGTAAACACTATAGTTGAGGTAGCAGTCTTTGAAAAGTATTATACTTGGTAGCATGTGATCATTTTGAGATAAATGCTTAATGTAATCATTTATAAGATACAACTAACATCTCCTCTAGGAGAAACTTCTTGTGTTGGTTCCAGGTTACCTTGGATGAATGTTTGATTGCAACACTAGAAGAGTGTTGATCTCATTTCGTATTGTATTTCTTACTTTTGATCTTTGTTTCAGACAGGTAACAAGTGAAAGATCTAAAGGAGCTATTGTGACGATTATCCGTGCTATTGTTTTATTTACTATTATCAAAAGAGTATTATTCTTGCTTGTTGTTTTGGTGACCTTGTTTTAGGTCACATGTGATAACCCTAAGGAAACTATAGTGAAGGTTGAAGAAGGCAACAGATTAGATGAGACATGAAGCAAACTCTGTACATAACCATATACATTCATGTACCAAAGAAGATGAAGAAGAAGCTATCTTTTGAAATCCAGAGTATCTCATATGGAGATTGATTGTAAGGAGAAGAAGGCTCCAAAGATGATTGAACATTAGAATAAGAACTCACAGTAGACTTGTTCAAAGGATAATGAAGCCACCTTGACAGAAAGCATAATCCACTTGAATTTTGACTTAGCTTTTCATATTTAGACTTTGTATTCAACACTAAGTATACCCCATAAGAGATGATGAAGTCCTTGTAGACTCCGAAAAAATCGAGAGTAAGCCTGATCTCAGAAAGGATCAGATGAAGAAACAACTTCCAGGGCTGGGAGACAGATTCCATGAGAAAACTAGATCGTAGCTTCAGAAACTTCTAGGAGATATGAAATCTCCTGGGAAGATTCCCTTGTTTCAGTGATAGAGAAGGAAGCCAGTGAGAAAGACTAGAATATGGATTTTTATATGAGACTAGAAGAGAAGTCGGTATTAACTTCAAAGATCAAGCATGTTGCAGATGTACAAATCCTTATGAGTGTCCAGAGGATTCTCTGAGCAAAAGGGAGAAAACTATGATGAGACACTTACTCCAGTAATTGAAGAAATAGTTCCAGTATTCATGAAAACAACCAGAACAACCATGATTCATATATAGTATGAGATGCAGTGGGGAGCAATCCTCATATTTAAAATTGAATGGCGGTTGGTGCAGTACATTAGTTGGGTCATGGAGACATGACTACAATAAAAGATAGAGTTACCTCCATGAAAGAAGAAGAGCTACATTCAGTATTAGTTATTGAGTCACTCTTAGTTTCAGAAGAAGTTGTTGCCATGATGGAGTAGAAGAGTTACTATTTGATTTCAGCAGTCAAAGTGAGAATGGAGCAACCATTCTCAGCTTCAGAGCAGCTGCAGGTGCAGAGTTCCAGTTACAGAAGGAACAATTGCAGAAAGAGGAGAGAACATACTCTCAGGCAATGAGACAAATAGTGCTTTGCAGAGAGCACATAGAGCTAGCACATGATTGTGCAGATTGAGTTGCAGCTGAGCAAGTGTACCAGATTGGTACAATGTAATGTGAAAGTTTGGTTTGAAGTTTAAGATAGAAAGATGAGCTTGAAGCAATCTGCAGGTTGAAGAAGGTTGTGTAGATGTTGAAGCAAGCTCCTAGAGCTTGATATGGCAGAATCGACAGTTTCATGATGAGCTTGGGCTTTACCAAGAGTAAAGTTGATTCTGACCTTTACTTCAAGGTTATGAATGATGAGCCAGTGATGTTGCTACTATATGTAGATAATGTATTATTGATAAGATGAAGAAAAGTTCAACGCAGGTTGCAGAAGAAGCTTGCTACAGATTTTGATGAAAGACCTTGGCCTAATGAACTATTTCTTAGGTCTTAAGGTCTAGCAGAGCCCAAAGAAGATCTTCCTTAACTAAGGGAAGTATGCAATTGAAATATTGAAGAGGTTTGATATGTTGGAGTGTAAATCCATGAACACACCCATGGAAACTAAGTTGAAGATCCTGGTAGATACTTCTTCAGAATTGGTTGATGCTACATTGTACAGACAGATCATTGGATCATTGATACCAGGACAGATATATGTTTTGTTGTGAACACCTTGAGTCAATTCCTGGTAGAGCCCAGACGTGTTCACCTGGTCGTTGCAAAACATGTGATGAGGTACCTTAAGGGTGCGTTAGATTTTGGTCTCAATTATAATGGAGATCATGACTTCAGACTGAGTGGATATATCGATTCAGATTGGGATGGAAGTGTCTTTGACAAAAAAAACACCTCAGGATGTTGTTTCAGTATAGGGTTAGCCATGATCTCATGGCAGAGTAGGAAGCAATCAAGTATTTCTCTCAGCATGACAGAAGCAGAATATATTGCATCATGTTTCGCCAGTGGTGAATCCATATGGTTTCAGATGTTGTTGACAGATATATTTGATCTGGAGATGGTAGCCACCGTGATCCTATGTGATAACCATAGTTGTATAAAGATGATGTGTTCCATGATGATTCGAAGCACATAGAGATCTAGTATCACTTCATTCGTGATATGGTGCAGAGAGGAGCCATAAAGCTCCATTATGTTGGCATGGATGAATAAGTCGTTGATGTATTGAGAAAGCCTTTGTCTCATGTAAAGTTTAAGCACTTTTGAGACAAGCTTGGTGTAGTCCAAAAGGACCTCCCTCGAAAGGGGGATTAGTGTTGATGCCAGCCTCGTGTTGAAGATTTCCAGCTTTATGTTGATGTTGTTGAGATGTCAGCCTCATGCTGAAGATCTCTAGCTTTGTGTTGATGTTGTTGAGATGTCAGCCTCGTGCTGAAGATTTCCAGCTTCGTGTTGATGTTTTTGAGATGTCAGCGTTGTGCTGAAGATTTCCAGCGTTGTGTTGATGTTGATAGGATGCCAACTCTGTGCTGAATATTTTCAGCTTAGTGTTGATGTTGATGAGATGTCATCTTCGTGCTGAAGATTTCCATCTTAGTGTTGATGTTGATGATGCTCCAGCCTTTGTGTTGTGATGTTGTTGTTGTTGATGTTGTATCAGCCTCGTGTTGTTATTGATGATGATGATGTATTAGTGTTATATTAATCCATGTTGATGCAAATGATGATGATGATTCCATTCCAACTCCTTGTTGTGGATGATGATATTGATGATGAGAAATTTTTCCGATGATTTATAGATATGCCAGTCATTGTTCCAGATGTTGTTGCCCTCTCTCTGTCATGATGATGTTGTAGAATACCCTTCCTGTTAAGGGGGAGTGTTGAAATATTGTAACAGCGAAAAGTATTCTATTTATTATTGAGTCATTATTCATTAGGTCAATCCCTTTTTGTGGATTGATCATGTCGGGCATTGCAATTGACCAAATCCCCTTTTGTGGATTGGTCAAACCCTAATTGTATTATGCAAATTAAGAAGTCGACCCCTAGGCCTAATTAAAGTGGTTTAAAACACTAAGAAGACAAGTCGGCCCTCCCCAGTGAAGAGACATATTTCCAGTGCCTGCCGGCTAGTATAAATAAAGGAAGCCAACACCTCATTGCGGATTGGTCAAACCCTAATTGTATTATGCAAATTAAGAAGTCGGCCCCTGGGCCTAATTAAAGTGGTTTTAACCACTAAGAAGACAAGTCGGCCCTCACCAGTGAAGAGACACCTTTCCAGCGCCTGCCAGCTAGTATAAATAAAGGAAGCCAACGCCTCATTATCTCACTCACTCATTTTGCTCATCGAGTGCGCAAGTTTGGTAGTTGCAGTTGGGAGAAGGAGGAGAGAGGCGCATTTCTTAGTGTTGGATATTCTCTAGTGTTTTGGTTTATTGTCTTGGCATTGCATTGGCTATCTATATTAAGGAAGTTTTGTTGGGTTTTCTCCCCCATGAGGGTTTCCCAAGATACATGTTGTGTATCTTGTGATTGTGTTTCTCTTAGTGACCCTACCTATGTTATTGTTATCTAGTAAATTGAAAAGAAACCTAATAATAGCTCAAAAATTAATAGAAGTATTATATGTGGAAAGGACAAGTCAACCCTGCTTGAAGAGACATGTGTTCACCTGACCAGATTAGTATAAATAGAAGGCGCTTTAGCTCATTTGGAAAAACACACACTCACTCATTTGGTGCACATATCTTAGAAGTGCAGTAGCAGCAGAAGTAGTGTGCAAGTCTGGAAGAGGAGCAGCAACAGTGGCAGTGGTGCAACACACTCTTGTTCAACATTTTTGGTACTCTTACTTGTGCGCTACCTTGGAGAAGGTGTGCTCTCTTGGTTTATCTATTGGTTCTAGTGTGGATTCCTGGAATCATTCTATCTAGCAAAGGTTAAGGTGTTGGGGGGTGGCTTTGTGCGTATGGTTGGGTGACAATGGTGTAGCATTGTCTATGGTGAAGCGAGCACAATATTCTAACAATTTATGGGCCCACACCACCTTCGGAACACTCTAACCACTGGAAGGTAGATCCGCAACTCTCTGTCAAGCTCGTTGTAGCACAATTGCAATTGCAGCTAGGGTTTCTGATCTTACAGCAACAACAAACCCTAACCTGATTGTTCGAGCACTTTAAGTGAAGCGTTTGGCATAATTCTTGGATATCCTAGTGCGCCCTAACCCAACGCATCTCCTGGTGCTCTCAACCATCAAAAATGTCAAAGTGATTTTTTGGGTCAAAGTCAACATTTAACATGTCAAAGTCAAAGTTTGACTATTCAAAGTCAAGGTTTGACTGGTCAAAGTCAAAGACATTCATGACTTCCTCCATAAAATCAGAGTGGCACAGCATAAGCATGGTCTCTTGGTAGAGCATGGAAGACAAGGATTGACATCATCCTTATAAAGAACAAATGGCAATATTATGGAACCACAGACTAGAGAGCAGGCGTCAAAGGATGAAGAGTTTGATTTTTGGAGCTTCCAAGCACATGAATGTGGAGTAGGAGAAACAATAAAAAGCAACTACTGCAAATCTAAATCTCTGGAAAGAGAAGCGATTTTTGTCCAAGAAGCAATCGTAGAGCCAGAAAGATCTCAAATCTAATACATTCAGAGGAACAACACACTCTCCAAGTTGAAAAGAATACTTGTCTTAGAAGAAAAGCAACTCAAGCGGAACAGTAGCCAGACTCCAAGCTTGCATATCAGGTTTGATATTTTTATTGTTGTTTAAATATTGCAATCCTTTAGATTTTATTAATGTTAGGAACAAATGAATACTTAGTAGCATGTACCATTAATACAAATGCTTATTGTACTTAATTGCAATATGAACTAACATCTTCTCTAGGAGATATTTCTTGTTCTTGTTCTCAGGCAGGACACCTTGGAAATGCTATAATGAATTACCATGAAATTGATATGTTCTTATATAAAATGTTATTATATTGGAAATACTTTTTCTCTTGTTGTTCTTGTTTCAAGTAGGTCATCCTACGTATTCCAGGAAGGTTACCACAGAAAGCAAGACTTGAAAGGACTCAGAGGGAGCCAAACTTCAAAGAGAGTCAATGATCGGGAAGAAGCAAAGTTTTGTGAAACTTTGCAAGATGCATAGGGGCATACAGCATATGAAAGCGTGGTTCGAGGATTCTCTCAGTTAGAGGGAGTTGATGGCAGAATTCGAAAAGAATGATCGTGTAGGCTTCATGCCAATTTGTAGGCCTTTGTGCCGAGTTGTAGGCCTTGTGTCAAGTTGTAGGCTTTGTGCCGAGTTGTAGGTCGTGTGTTGAGTTGTAGGCTTCACGTCGAGTTGTAGGCCTTCATGCCAAGTTCTAGGCCTTGTGTTGAGTTGTAGGATTCACGCCGAGTTGGAGGCTTCACGCTAAGTTGTAGGCTTCACGCCAAGTTGTAAGTTTTATGTCGAGTTGTAGGCTACTCCAGTGAGATGGTCCGGTATGTCGAGTTGTTGATACACCAGTGAGACAGTCTTGTACGCTAGTGGCATTGTCGAGAACCTGTATGGTTGTGATGGTGTTGCTTGTAATATGATCTGGGTGATCATGAGATACTTTGTGTAGCTCTGGTAATGTTATCGGTCTGCAAGACCATGTAGCTCTTTCCCATGCCATGTGAGATGGATGGATAATGATGATAGTAATGATGATACTCACGACATGGGTGTAGCTAAGAACACTATGAAGACCAGAAGGGAACATCATGGTTAAATACCTCCGTAGCTAAGAGGGAGTGTTGATGTTTTATTAGATGCGGGAGGTATTAACCTCCATGGATAAACCTTTGACTAGAATAGAATATTCTGGAAGACGGAGAAAACCTAAACAGATGGGTGAAAACCCTAGAAGACAAGTCGGCTCAGCAGAATAAGTAATATTGAAGTATTATATGCATAAAATGACAAGTCGACCCCGCTTGAAGAGACACATGTTCACCTAACCAGATTAGTATAAATAGAAAGCGCTTTAGCTCATTTGCAAAAACACACACTCACTTAGTTGGTGCGCATATCTTAGAAGTGCAGTAGCAGCAGAAGTAGTGTGCAAGTCTGGAAGAGGAGCGGCAGCAGTTGCAGTGGTGCAACACACTCTTGTTCATCCTTTTCAGTACTCTTGTGTGCTACCTTGGAGAAGGTGCGCTCTCTTGGTTTATTTGTTGGTTCTAGTGTGACTTCCCACAATCATTCTATCTAGCAAAGGTTAAGGTGCTCGGGGGTGTCTTTGTGCCTATGGTTGGGTGACAATGGTGTAGCATTGTCTATATGGTGAAACGAGCACAGTATTCTAACAATTGACACCATGAAAACCATTTTCCATGATCTCTAAGTCATATTGGAGGAAGAAACCCATCATTTCAAGGTCAAAAACATGTTTTTTACTTGGAAATTCTACCATTTTGGGGGCATTTATGAAGGGTGGCACCCCCATGTCCATGTATAGGGAGCGTCAATGCTTCCCTTGCCATGTTAAGGGAGAACCATTGGCACCATGTCTCTAACTTAGGGGGAGCGTCGGTTTGGTTAGAGGAATATATGGAGAATCTCACATTTTCCTAAGGGACGGATCTGAAGAGATGAGGTTGGTTTTGCTCAAATCATATCCTATGGCTCTATCTTAGGATCAAATCCCAACTTATGGAGCCATATCCTCAACCACTTCCCTAAATAGCCCAGGGTAGTTGAGCCTCCCAATCCTATAAATTGAGAGCATTTTCCATGGTGAAAAAGAGGAAGATTTCAGGTGTCAAACCTTTAATCATGAGAGAAGGAAATCCATTGAAGCATTAGCATTTTGATCTCAAGACTTTCATGCAAGGGCTGGACAAGAAGAGCTTAGAGAAGATTGTTGCAACATCAACTTGATTTGTAAGTGCCTTCTTTTGGCTTTCCATTAATATTAACTTGGCCTATTCCTTTCATTATGTTGTTCATTGTAATGTCTAAGCTTAAGTCAAATCAGGTATAGATAGATATGGTTTTTATATAACGAAATCTAGTAGAAGTAGGAAGGTTTTCATTATTTTTAAAGTCTCTTTGATCGTTGAAGGAATTGGACAAACTTTGGGAAATAGGTGTGTCTTCCTCTTTCTATCTATAGGTTAAAGAGCTAGATCTATAGGGATCAAATTTCTTAATGTGTAAATTTTAATTTATATGTTGTTATCTAAATATATACGTACGGAATTATTTAGTTTTTTTAATTGAGCAAACTTTATTATTATTATTATTATTACTATTATGTAACGTATCTAATCTAACAGCATGCCAACATCACACTAATGTGACAACATCTCCCCCGTGTTGGGTTGTAGAGCACCTCGCTACTCTTTGTGCAATCATGAATTATAATCTATTTCTAATTTCCAAAGTGATTGACAATTGAGATTACTTCTCACTTTACTTGAGGTTTACATGCTAAGATTACATGCTAATTACTTTTAGCACTTGCATTAAATAACTCAATTAATTAAATAAATAAATAATCAATAAAAACAATTTACTTTAATAATTAATGTAATTAAAATAAATCCAAGAGTGGAAAGCTTTGGACACATATACCTGTGCAGAAATACATGTCCGATGCTATCACTAGCATCAACATTGGATCTCATGCTTGCAGGTTGTAGAAAATTTCATGTATGAGCTCATTCTATCTAGCTATGTTCTTTATTCTTTCTATTGTCCCTTTTACAACTACCCAACTTGTGTATTAATATATTTTTGTTTAATTGTGAAGTTTGTAGTCATTCTATTGTTATAAAGTGAATCTTTGAATTGAAATGAATTTTTCCAGAAGTTGGAGAAAATCATGTGTTCCTAACATATATAGCTAGAACCAGAAATAATGCTCTCTAGTTGGACCTTACACAATACCTTAGCATTCAACCGAAGCATGCCAATGGAAACATGTTGAAGTCTTATGTAGACACATCGTGGAACTACATTAATTGCTAATCAATGTTTTCTTACTTTCCCATAAACAGTAAACAGCGAGGAATCCAATCACCTATGTTTCAACTTTCAAGCATGATTTTGTTCTGTAATGAACAATGCTACAAAGCCTCCAATCAAAATCTCTATATACAAACAAGATATACAAAAGGGAAAAATCGACATACCCAATAAAATCATTGATGCAGGAGCATTGTCATCAACATTCAATGAGGCCAAGTGGAGGACAACTTGGCATCCAACACGTGCATTCAAATTGGTTTTGATTTCAAGAAGAGTGCGTCATTTTACTATTTTGAAAGTTTTGTAATTAAAGGCCCTTTAATGTTTCGAGGCTTGAGCCATTTATCGAGATCGTAGGAGATTGTAATCGCCTTAATTAGTTGTAGGATTGTACAGATATCGAACATCGACTCATATCTGGGTTGTAATTATCCATTTATTGTAATAAGCCTTAGTGGTAGAATGATTTAATTATGATGTGAAAGCACTAGAGTAGTCAGAAGGAAGGCTTGAGAACCCCTCCATGTATAAATGTATGTAATTTATGCCCAAAAGAGGTTGGTGAAGTTTATCTGTTATCTTGTTGAAGAAGAGAAGTTGAGAGTTGCAAGAACACTTTGTAAATGTTTTGTTGAAGTAATATAATAGAGGAGATTTGCTTCCAAATGTCTGAGTTTACTTATCTCTGAGCTAATTTGGGTAATGTTATGTTATTCGTGTTCTCTGTGTTTTATATGCATGTGTGTATTTCGTGGTTGAATGAATGAACCTTTGATGTTCTGCAAGTTTCAATTGTTTCTCTTCTGAAAACCCTGGTGCAAGGAGTGCACAGTGCCACGCAAGGAGTGTGAAGGCAGAGTTGTTTCAAACTCATTTGTTCAGGAGAGATAGCGTGAAACTTCGAAGAAGTGAGTGCAAGGAGTGCACACATACTCGGTGGAGTATAAGAGCTCGAGGAGACTCGTGCAAGGTGTGCACAGGGTCAACACTTAGTCAAGTGTTGAAAGATTCTCAAGGTCAACGAGTTCAAGGAGTGCGCAGAACGATTTTCCAAAAATCCTCAAGCCTTAAGTTTTTAAGGAGTAGCGCAAGGAGTGCGCCGAAGGTTCAAATCACTTAGAGTGATAAAGCTCAAGAGTAATAGCGGGCAAAAGTCCTTGGAGGAAGGATTCGCTTTGTTTGGAGGACGAGCGGAGAAAATCCATTCAGGAGTCGTCAAAGTCTTTAACGATCATTGGATCTAAAAAATAAGCGCGGGTTTTAACCCTTGAAGTACTTCGGACTTCGCAAATACGGCGATTTCCGTGTGTTGGGTGTAAAGGAGGCAGATTTTTCGAAGTTCGAAATCGATCTAGACCGTTAGTGGTCAAGGGACACGTGTCCGCAAATCATGTTGAAATAATGTAACTGTGAAGAGCATTCTTATTATTATTTTTTTATTGAATTAAATCCCCATTGCGGATTAATCATGTCATTATTATTATTATTGTTATTGGATTAATCCCCATTGAGGATTAATCATGTCGGTAATTGTATAAGGACCAAATCCCCTTTTGCGGATTGGTCATCGGACAATTACAAAGGAATCCCCATTGAGGATTAATCATGTCGGCATCAGATAAGGACCAAATCCCTTTGGCGGATTGGTCATCTGACAATTACAGCGACGTAATAAGAAGTCGGCGCCAACAGCTATAATGGAAGACCCATAATTTCACTAAAGGTGGGTTTACCCACCCAGAGTGAGAGGTCGGCCCCGCCAGTGAAGAGACACCTCCTCTCAGCGTTTGCCAGTTTGTATAAATAAATGAGGCTAGTGTCTCATTTGGATATAACTCACTTTCTCATTCTGAGAGGGGCAATTTTCAATTTACCAATTGGAGAGAGGAAGAAGAGTGGCGAATCTTTTGGAGAGGAATTTCTCAGACACGGAGTTATCTCTTGAATATTGTATAAGCTATTTATGATAAGGAAGTTTTTTTTGTTGGGTTTTCTCCCTAGAAGGTTTCCTAGGATTAAATGTTGTGTCTCTTGTGAATGTGTATTTTCTCAAAGGATCTTGTTCTTATTATGCCTTATCTAATGAAATGCAAAGAACTATAATGGCATAACATTAACATGGTTTCAAAGCCAACCCGAAGGAAACACTATTTGCAAAAAAAAAAAAAAAAAAAAAAAAAAAAAAAAAAAAAAATTAGGGTTTTGCAAAGTGAGTATTTTCAAGTGTCTCTAACCTAGAAAGCTGCACCCTCCCCCATGATCATTTTGGTACTTTAGAGCTTACATTTTCAGTGGTTAGATCTCCCGAAAGTGAAACCCTAGTTTCACAGCAATGAAACCAGAGTACCGTGGCGTACTAAAACCGTAATAATTCAAATCCGCAGATCGTGATTTGAAGGGGTAAAGTTGGGATTTTGAACTGACCGCACTGTGCCTAATCCGCCACCAACGATATATCCTCTCGATCAAAATTTCAAAATTGGTGTTTGAAAATTAGGGTTTCCCCATAAAACCAAGTTGCGCTTGTACAGCCTTTAATCCATGTGCATTAGCCACAGTTGCGTACCAGAGAACCAATTCGGGTAATCACTTGAAGTTTTTGGTAATGATTACCGCCGCTACCAAATGGAGCCACTACTCCAGAAATGCTATCTCGAGGTATGTACTCACATATGGTTAATGGTTAAACCCTAAAGAGTATTCATAGAAGGGATCTTTTGCCATAGATCCGTATGATCTCAAGATCCACGATTCAGAGGAATGATGCAACCTGTGTGATTATTCTAATATGCATCTATTTGTTATGAAATTATCTGATGTTATATGAGACTAAAATTGAGAGATTGATCAGATGAACCTGTCTCCATCCTGTCATATAGCATATTGTCTTAGTACAATAGACAAAGTTGAAGAAAGTACCAGTTACTTGGAGGAAGGACCTGGAAGAAAAGAAAGCACCTATTCTTGAGGACAAGGCTCTGTGTTTGATTTAATCAAGATTCAAAGGCAAGAGGACAAGCTTAAGACTATAGTTGAGATGAAAGAATTACCGAAAGTATTATACTTGATAGCATGGAGAATATAGAAGTAAATACTTTTGTTCGACATGACTAACACGTCCTCTAGGAGAAACCCCGTGTGTTAGTTTTAGGTTGCCATGAAAGAATGCTTTTGTCACAACACTAAGAGAGTGTTGACTCTATTGTGATTGTATTCCTTACCTTTTAATCTTTGCTAAATTATAAGTAATAAGCTCTAAAGGAGATACTGCGATGATTGTTCGTGGGTTATTGCTTTATATTGTCAAGAAGGATATTATTCGTTTGTTGTTTTGTTGACCTTGCTCCGTGTCACATGAGGAAGCCGAGAAGGTCAGTGCATGAAACGCAAGCTAAAGAAGAAAATCATAACGAAGCAATCATCGTTGAAAGAAGAAGGCGGTCACCTTAAGTTGCCATGACCCACGCTATTGAAAAATCCATGAACTCTAGAAGATTAGCTCACATCAACTACAAGGCCACCATACATATGCAAAGCTGTCACGTGTCAGTCCTAACCCAAAGGTGATTATGAAGGTGTATGCAATGGATGCACAAGGGAAGAACATCAAGAACCCCTTTCCAAAGAGGGACAAGAAAGCGTATGAGCATTGGAACTCATCCATTCTCGACGTAGGTGGCCCAATGCCATCATCCCATTAGTGGGTATGTATACTATGTATCATTTATTGATGATTATTCTCAGAAGACCTGGATATATTTCCTAAATCTAAAGATGAAGTATTCCAAGAAATTCAAGGAATTGTGCTCTTGATAGAGAATCTTTCCGAAGAAAGATTAAGATACTTCCTCAAGCTAGATAATGGAGGAGAATATACCTCTAAGGAGTTTGTAAGCTCCGCAGGAGATGCTCTGGATCAAGAGGGAGCTCACTAATCCCTATAATCCCCCAACAAAACGATGTTGCTGAAAGAAAGAACAACGCATTATGGAAGTCAGAAGACCATGATTCACATCAAGATCTTCCTATGTGCTTATGGGCAGAAGCCTATGGCAGCTGGTTTATGTGCGCAATGACTATCCTGATAGTGCACTTGGGTTCAAGACCCAAGAAGAAATGTTCACCAAAAAGAAACCAGAGGTAATCCATATCTCAAACATTTGGATGTCCAAAGTGTTTATTCACATACCGAAGAGAAAAGAAACAAGTTGAACCCTCCAGAAAGAAGGGAATATTTGGATAATCGAGGTATCCAAGGCCTTCTAATCTACATACCGGGTCACCGCCATACTGAGATCAGTAAACAGGGACGCTACCTTTGATGAAGAAGTTGCACTTAAGAAACAGAGAAGATGCCAACTTGAAGAGGTATGAAGAGGAACCTGTAACTCTGGGAGCATTTAACTGCGAGGGAAGTTCCCGTGAGTCAGCAGAATCTCGTATGGAATTCATAGTTTCCCCCGATGAGGAGACTCCTCAAGATCATGATATAACAAAAGCCCAAGAACCTCCTCCTCAGCGACCTTCTCCCATAAAAAAGAAAGCATGCTTTGGGCAAGAGAGCTTATTCAAGATGGAGAAGTATGGTGTTCCATAAACCACAAGACAAAGGAAGAGACCAGCCATCTCCAAATAGACGGCTTCTGATGTGCACTCCATTGATGAAGAACCTACATACTCAAGAGGCCATCCGTATAGCCGAATGGGTAGATGCCATGACGAGGAATACCAATCCATTAAATAAAAAGAATGATGTATGGAAAATTGTTCCAAGACCAAAAAGTAAGGATGGGTATCATCAAAATGGCTCTTCAAGATAAAACATTATGTTGATGGAACTATTGAGAAATATAGCAAGATTTGTCAGCTCGACTTTTCCTCCTGCATGAAGGAATCAACTATGAAGAGACATTCGGCCATGGGCCGTAGATACACTTCGATCAAAAACCATTATAGCTCTTACGGCCAAGATGAAATGGAAGTCGCACTGCATGGATGTGAAGACATCTTCTTGGAATGGTGTTATCAAAGAGGAAGTTTATATAGAGCAACCCCAAGGATTTGAGGGGGAAGATGTGGGTAGAAGTCTCACGTCTGGCCGATTGAAGAAAGCCCATATGGATTGAAGCAAGCTCCCGAGCTTGGTGCTAACAGATAGACAGCTGACAAGTTTGGGTTTTACCAAGAGTAAAGCAGATTCAAATCTCTACTTCAAGATCATGGATAATGAACCAAGAATACTATTACTGTATGTGGATTGACTTATTCTCAAATCGAGAAGAAAAGCTCATCGCTGAATGTAAAATGAGACTTGCCGCAGAATTTGAAATGAAAGACCTGGCCTAATGCATTTTAGGTCTTGAGGTATGGCGTAGGTCCGGAAAGAATCTTCCTAACCAAGGGAAGTACACTATCGAAATCTTAAAGAGATTCGACATGTTGAATGCAAGTCCATGAATACTCCCATGGAAGCAAAGTCGAAGCCGTTGGTCGATACTTCGCCAGATTTGATAGATGCCACTGCATGCATTTATTTATTATTGGATCGATGATGTACCCGACGAACACCGTAGACTGCACATTTGTTTGCAAATAACACCTTGAGTCGGGCTTCTCGGTGAAGCCCAGCGGTTCACCTAGTGGTTGCAAACATGTGATGAGGTACCTTAAAGGTATTGGGTGGATTGCGAATCCGCCTTATGATGGAGATCATGACTTGCCAATCGGTGGATATATTGATGCAGACAAGGTGAAAGCGCGGCCGGGATAGAAAAAGCACTTACGGATGATGTTTTAGTTTGGGATCAGCTTTGATCTAGTGGCAGAGTAGGAAGCAATCCAGATTGCTCTCAACACGTTTTAAGCAGAGTACATTGTTGCATGTTCGCTAGCTACTAAGCCATATGGTTTCTAACGCTGGGTCGGATAAAAAGCCTATCGACGGAGGATGATATGTCTTAGATTCTATGTGACAATCAACGCCGGTGATTAAAATGACAGAGAATCTCGTGTTCCACTTTAATCGTGGGTCAGGCTAATATTAGAGATTCATGATCACTTCATCCGTGACTATGTACATAGAGAGCCTTGAAGTTCCGCATTGAACACGGGATGAACAGTTGTTGATGTGTTGACTGCTCTATCTATGTAAAGTTTGAACACTTTCGTAGATAAGACTGGTATTGTTCGAAAGGACCTCCCTCGGGGAGCAGATGTATTCCTTTACTCGACCTAGTTGTTGTGACATAAAGCAAGATGAGTCATGCTTCTCACCTCACTGCTAGATCGTGAAATAATTGCGAGTCATGCTTCTCACCTCGCTGTTAGGCGTAAGCATGACCGCAGATCCTTTTGCTTCGAACCTTGTTGTTAGACGTAAGCAAGATGAGCGCGTTTCAATTCAGTTGTTGTGGGACGAAGCATAACGCTTATTGGTTCCTTGCTTCTCACCGCTGTTAGACGAAAGATGAGTCACAAGCTCACCTAGTTGTTGGGACGTGAAGCATGACGTTATGATTCCTTATAACCTCGCTTGTTAGACGAAGCGCAGATGTTGATGTGTTCCTTGCAAGCTCGAATTCGCTGTTAGATGTAAAGCAAGATGAGTCGCTGTGTGTTCCTTGCTTCTAAACCAATTGTCAGACGTAAAGCAAAATGATTCCTCGCTTCTGACCTAGTTGTTAGATCGAAAGCAAGATGATGATATTATTTGCTTCTAACCTAGTTGTTAGACGAAGCAAGATGTGATCGACACCGAAGCCACTAACCGGGCCGCGGGACATTGAGCTAGTGTAATTCTTCGTGATGCCGTACCAAGGTGATGAGGTATCACTTTTAATGATACATATTTGATGGCATGATGATAGCATTCTTCGAGAATGATGATACTGCTGATGAAAAAACTTCGGCGACTCGTAGAAATGTGTTAGGACAATGGTTCAAGATGATATTGACGTATATCGGCCTCCGTGATGCCACTAATGATGCACTCTCTCACCATGCCGATGAAGAATACCCTTCTTGTTAAGGGGGAGTGTTGAAATAATGTAACCGCTAAGAGCATTCTTATTATTATTTTGTTATTGGATTAAATCCCCATTGCGGGATTAATCATGTCATTATTATTATTATTGTTATTGGATTAATCCCCACGAGGATTAATCATGTCGACACTGTATAAGGACCAAATCCCTTTGCGGATTGGTCATCTAACAATTACAAAGGATTTAATAAGAAGTCGACCCCAACAGTTATAATGGAAGACCCAGAATTAATTAAAGGTGGGTTTACCCACCCAGAGTGAGAGGTCGGCCCTGCCAGTTGTGACCTTTCACACGTGCTAGTTTGATATAAATAAGAGGCTAGCGCCTCACTTCAAACACACAACTCACTTGCTCATTCTCTTATGAGGCAAGCTGTAATTACCAGTTGGAGAGAGGAGGAGAAGAGTGGTGCATCTCTTGGGGAAGACTTTCTGTATTAGTTTGAGTTATCTCTTGAATATTGTATAAGCTATTTATGATAAGGAAGTTTTTGATGGGTTTTCTTCCCCTAGAGGGTTTCCTAGGATAAATGTTGTCTATTGTGAATGTGCATTTCTCAGTGATCTTGTTCTTATTATGCTCTTATCTAATGAAATGCAAAGAACTATAATAATGGCATAAACATTAACAAATCAACGGTTACCCGAAAGTCCGGTTGTCGGACGAAATCAAAGTGTGGTTGCAGGAGCTTGCAAGTTTTCCGAATGCCAGAGTAGATCTCGATCGTTGGTTGAGAGGGACATGTGGATAGCGGATCCAACCTTCGCCAATTCGACGTTCGATGATTTTGGAGTGTGGTATTACGAAGACCCCCGAAGGCCCGAAGCCCAGAGCGGATCCAGGTCATCCAATTGTAAGGACACATGGACCGCAGATTGTGACTCCTCGCCACTTCGGAGTTCAACGATCCGAGGAGTTGTGTGTGTTAACCTCTCAGAACTCTCGAAGCCCGGAGTCCTGAAACCCCCGTGTACCATAGATTTGTGGCGCGTGACGAGGACCGTCGATCCCTTCCTTTGTTTAATTGTATGTGAGCTCAACGTTCGGGAGAAACGTTGAGTGTTGTTGGAACTCCCGAAGCTCGGAGCTTGGAAGTCTTGAATTTAGCCACCCATTGAAAGTTAGACCACGACTCTGGCCCAATGCCATGCGGAAGACTTTGTGGGAGTGTTAAGACCCTCGCAAACTTGATTTTACGCGCGAGGAAAAGGTAAAAGGCATGTGGTAAATCATTTCGAGGGCTCAGCAAGGGCCCGAGAGCTGATTCGGTTGCTTGGTGTAAACAATCCTTAGACCGGGAGGTCACATGAACCCCTGGGAGTGGTGGGGGTTTGCATCAATCATCAAGCGAAAATGGGCACAATTCTGCACTTATTCATTGAAAACGGTGATTAAAGCTAACAGACAAATAGCAAATACATAAGCATATTGAACTGAGACCCTACTCCTACTTTACAATAATAGCACCCAGCAACACGTATGATAAAGACAAGCACAGCCTGGGATAATTTGGAGGGTTGTAGGATTCTGCAACATTGGAATATATTTTTGCCTACCCTGAGATTATGGCCCGGGATTACATGTAATGTTAATTATGATATTTGCAATTGTAGAGTAGAGGATAGCAATTCAAACTTATAGTTAGCTATATTAATCCAGAATCAGATCAAATGTTACCTCTGCCCTGACACTGGTCTAGTCTAAAAAAGATAAAGTTGGTTAATCTAAATCCCAAATTCAATAATATTAGACCTACCTTGAAAAAAATCTGTTTGTGATTACAGCTAATGGCTACGGTGATGACCACTAATGAAGAAATGGGTACAATTTATTAAAATAAAGCAGGCACAAGCTTATTGAACTTGGACCTCACTCCTGCTAAAATAACAGCACCAACCATTATGTAGGATAAAGCCAAACACAGCTCGGATAATTTTGAGGCCCGTAGGATTCTGCAACATTTCAATATATTTTTTACTGTCCTAAGATTATGGCAAAGTTACTTTTATCTTAATCCCAAATTCAATCTAATCTCAAAGATGACCCACCTGGAACAAAATGTGTTTGTGAATAGGGAAGGAAGTTTGTTTATTTTGATTCTATATTGGCATTAAAATCAGATCTGCCCATTCAGAGAACACAGTGTAACTGAAAGAATGACCCAAAGTTCATCTCAACCATTAGCGACTTCAATTCACATTTTTGTCCATAGGTGTAACTAAATAAGAAATACATCACAATTGCTAATGGGTATGGTGATGACTGCTCACAAAGAAAAGGGTACAATTTATTAAAAGAAAGCAGGCACAAGCTTATCGAACTTGGACCTTGCTCCTGCTACAGTAACAGCGCCAACCATCATGTAGGATAAAGCCAAACACAGCTTGGGCTAATTTTGAGGCTCATAGGATTCTGCAACATTTTAATATATTTTTTACTGTCCTAAGATTATGGCAAAGTTACTTTTATCTAAATCCCAAATTCAATCTAATCTCAAAGATGCCCACCTGGAACAAAATGTGTCTGTGAACAGAGAAGTTGTTTATTTTGATTCTATATTGGCATTAAAATCAGATCTGCCCATTCAGAGAACACAGTATAACTGAAAGAATGACCCAAAGTTTATCTCAGCCATTAGCAACTTCAATTCACATTTTTGCCCATAGGTGTAACTAAATAAGAAATACATCACGATTGCTTCATCTTAATCCCAATCTAGCACTACCTCGGATCTTCCCTTCTAAATGAAATATGAAAACAATTCCAGTTTTAGATCTAGTTTCAATTCTGCTCTCTCAATGAATCATTGTGTTTAACTATGGGAACCAGTGAACCATGATTATGCATACCAGGAGGTTGGGAACATATCCTTTTTGACAGGGGGAACAATTGTGGACCTCCCTGTAGAAACTCCATTTGTTGGCATGGGCATCCCTTGCTGAAGCCCCATATTAGGAAAAAGAAAATTCAATGCCAACTTCTTGATCAGAGTCAGTTTAGATATTTTTTATTGAACTTTCTTGTTATGCATGGCTTAACTTCTCAAAAAGGCAAACAAGAAGCAGATAGACATGAAAGATGCGAAGCAACTCCTATCACAACCATAAACATTACGCAAAATGCAACTACAAAAATCAACTATTCTAGAAGCCAGTCTCTAAAAGAACCTGACAACCAAACACTAAAAGCTATAGTATATGAATCATGACTAAGCAAAGCTGAACAACTGCACTAAATGACACGTAAAATATTGATTCACCTATTTCAAGTTTTTGTTAGAGAGTTTGTATTTCATTACTTATAAATTCAGTTGCTCGAAATTGCTGTTGCAAGGTGTGACTTGTAATTATTTTTATGAATGCAATTTTCACTACATAGATATATGTTTGTTACCACTTTTATTGGTGCTGTCTCCTTTATAGTCACCTGAAATTTGGGGATCTCTACAGCAAGTCCCTGAACCCAGTCCACTGTCCCCAAATCTAGGTTGAACAAAAGAACAGAACATATAAAATAAATTCTATCTCAAATCTAGAATTGAGTCTAATCCCATACCAACCTGCCATTAAGCAATATGCTGTGTTTGTAATAGATAAGAGAAAATAAGATAATTTTGTTACTGTCAAATGAATGACCCAATCGGTAGGTCAATGGAACTCACAAGAAAATCAACTATCAATGCATAGTGGGAGTGCAAAAACAGCTCCTATTGCTACTCTATCAAAAGCAGAAAGAGAGCTAAGTACAAAGCTATAGGAAGGTATATTCCCTTATCATCTCTACTTGCAGACTTTGGAGAGTTATGTACAGCTCTAATATCATTAAATAACGACCATGATGTCCATAATGTGGTGTGATTAGTTGTAGTTATTTAATAGGACCCATATTGCCTTAATTAAGTAATATGATAGATAATTAATGAATTGACTTAGTGAATAAGGCTTTAAGCCTATTGATAATGAAGGATTGCTCAGTGCAGAGCATCCGCTGCATTTCATGTGCTTGGCACTATTTTGGACAGCACCCTCTCTCAAAAAAGGGCATGGCATTCTTAATACAATCCACTTTCTGATCTCGTGTTCTTATTGTGCAGGTCGGCCATTCTTCTTGTCTCCATATTGCATTGATCTTGTAGACGAAGTGGTGCACTGAGGTATTCCACAAGAGGCATCAGAGAACTTTCCCGAGCCTTAGTGGCAGCATTATTTTGGTACTTTGACACTGAAGGAGAAGAATTCATGAGATAAGTTTTATGTGTTTTATTAGTTCCTCGTTTTACTATCATAAGATTCATAACCTTGGATCATTCCATCTTCCGTTACTGTATCTAATTCCAACTGTATTATGTAATTATTGTTTTTCTGTCTGACTATTTGTTTGCAATTAAATTCTTGCAACTACATTGTTCCTAACCTCTTCATCATATTCCTCAGTTTTTCCATGTACACCAAAACACAAAACAAAAGGAAAAAAATGTTCTCCATTGTCCTGTGTTTTTTTAGTGCTGCCGTTATTCTGGTTGATTTATGTGTTCTGGGTTAAAGCACTGTCAGTTGCCTTTCCCAGGCAAGGCTGTGGGTGGAACATTGGTAGATTTTTATTGATGCTCTCAACGTTTCAATTTTTTATGCCCCATTGTGTTACGAGCATTTTAGGGCAGTGAAAGGCTGTTGAAGAGATTTATGTTGTAATCTATTTGGTGGAGTAAGATTCCACCAGATCGTTGAACATGCCATTCTCAAACTATTTGTTGCATTTGAAGCAAGTTCAGACACTACTACAAGATCTTTCCATTCCTCAGCAGTGTGGTAGGCCAAGGTGGCTTCTTGGCAAGCTGTGTAATTGATTCCACAATCCTCTATCAGGCAGCAGCAGCCAAAACCAGCAATTTTTTAAACCAATGTGTTCAAGATCCTGGTCAGACTGTTCCAGCAGATCCATGGAAGTCAAACATAACAGCAGAATAATGTGGTTGTGAAACACCATTTTTATTCAAGCCAGCACCGTCTCTCAAGTGACAACTGTCTGACTGTTTCTCAGAGTACTTGTTTGGCTGCTTACTGACCTCTACAGCGGTGCCAATCTGTGCTATACATTCATCCACCAAGCCTACAGCAACCATGTCCTTGACTATATCAAATTTCGATACAAATCAAGTACATTATAAAAGCAAGCCCTTGGAGTTTATGATTGGCTAGCCATTATTTCTTGTGCAAAGGAACTGTGAAAGGAAAGGTTATTGTCATGGGCAATCTTCTTAAATCTTAGTCACTAGTTGGTTTTTTACAAGATTTCTTTAAAGCCATTATTAGAATTCTTTGTAAAAGTGTCCTTATAAAAAAGAGGGAGTGACCTTTCTTGTGTTGAAGGCCATTGAGGCTATGATGTTGTAATCAGCCATATTGAGGCCACATTCGCTCTCAAAGGTGTCAATTCAGTATTGGGCATACTACTGTAAAAAGTCACCTTAACACAGCATTGTCACTAGAGTAGTTTACAACATGGACTCTAAACATGAGCATGTCACAAAGCAGCACTAGAGCTAGCACTTGATGGCACAAACAACAAATCGGAACAAATGGAGTATACTCAATGAAGCCTCTGGTGGAAAAAATCAAGCAATTAATGGCACAGCACTTCCCTTAGAAGGAAATTCATGAGAAATATTTTTAAAACCACATACACGAGTAGATACATACCTAAGATTGAAATCAGAAAATCCTATGGCTTAGGTGATAAAATTTGGTTCAGTCATTTAGTAATTCACACTGCACAATACACCAGCAGATAAAATTATCTTAATGGATCTTTACACATGGAAGCCGGTCCCTTCCAATCGTATCAATGGATCACAAGAAAACCTAGGTCTTTCCTATATTCTTGGAGACTTATTCAACCAATATGACAGTATTTGTATAATCATAATGATTATTTCAACCAGCTCCCTAGCTCAAACAAACATGAACAGTGATGTATTACACCACTCACTACCAAAATTTGGTAAAACAGGCTGATGATTTATCAGAACAGAGGTTACTCATCATGACTCATGAGGTAATCTTGCTGAGACCCAATACCATCCAGGAGGCAATAACATGGCAAGACATATCGAGGCAAAAAATTGAAGCCAACATAGGATAGTCCATAACCAGTCGGCAGGACTGTCCAAATTCAGCCTAGGATCCCTATGCCCATATGAAAGATCTCCCCCAGGGGAATGGATGAGAAACGAGCATGAGGGTTGTGCTACAGGTGTAATAATAAGTGGCCAAAGGATCATAAATGCCCAGAAAAGAGGTTCTTTGTAATGGAGGATACCCATGTCAATAAGGACAAAGAAGACGAGAAGCAAATGGAAGAATTTCCAGAGGCACAACAAGAAGAGACAGCAACCATCTCAGTACATACCTTGGCCAGAATATCTATCCCACAGACACTAAAAATCAAAGGGAAAAAATTTAAAAAACAAGTGGTAATTGTTTTGACAGACTCTGGAAGCACACATAATTTTATCCACAAAAGCTTGGCAGAGCAACTTAACTGTTACCCCTATCCTGTCAAGAATTTCCAAGTCATAATTGCTAGTAGCCTAGTGGTGTTAACATCTCTTGCAGCGGGAAGTACCGAAATGTTAAATTGGTACTGGGAGATTATGAAGTAGTAACGAACATGTATTCCATACCCATGGGGGTAGTTGACATGGTCTTGGGAACACAATGGCTCAAAACACAAGGTACTTTTGCTCTGAACCTAGATAATTTCTTCACTAGGTTCAAATCATAGTAACATGTGACAGCCTGATGGGTGTCACTCAAATACAAAAACAAAAATTTAACATTAGTAGTTCTACTTGAAAACTCCAGATCAACAATCAAGCATTCACATCTATGCATCTAGCAAGAATATTGTACGAGAATCCAGCCATGAATCCATAAAGAGTAAGATACACACAAGCAAGATAAATCCAAAATCACAACCAATACCCAAAATGCAAAAATACAAGTATCCTTAAGCTCTTCATATTCTAAGCATTGAGCTGCCAATTCACCAGATCCCTTGAAACAGTCTTCGAACAACAGCAGAGGAAATCACACCTAAGGGTCGATTTTCCACCCAAAGAATGCAGTTACCTTCACCAGTGTTTCCCCTCGAGCAGGGCTCAAGCTCAATGAGGTAAGGAAATCACAGCTCACGATAACTCTCAATAATCCAACACAAGGTACTCAAAAATAATTCAAACAGGGTTACAATAATTCAGCCTAGGTGTGGTGGAGAAGCTCCTGGACTTGCAGCACCTTCAAATCCCACGAGATTATGGCGTGCAGGGATCTTACTACCACCAACAGATAGTGATCGCAACCATGACAACAGTGGTGCCCCCTCCCCCCTTCAAGCAAGGATCTTACTACCACCTTCAACTGGTGATCGCAACCACAACAGCAGTGGCGTCCTGCAATTTGGGACAAAAAAAAAAAGACAGTACAAGGAGGAGCCTAGCACTCTGAGCTTTAGTACCCCTTCATGTTGAAGGTACACTTCCAACCCCTTAATCCACACAGACCTGGTTGTTACAAACACAGTTCTGTCCAACTCCCCAATATCATAAGTTATAACACAAGTTCATCAACAATACTAAGTTCCCCATGAGCCAGCCCTTAACAATAGGCAAGTAGTTGATTTAATAGTTCCAAATAAACTCTCTCCCAAGACTTGCCTCCTGGTTTTCCCCCCTACTCATGAAAGAACGAATTTGGGTTTGAGGGTGAATTTACAAGTGTCCAAAACAAAGTAAAAGTGAAATACAACCCTTTCCCCTTCTACCCATTTACCCAAGTTAACTTTGGAGATCGTTTTCACAACCATTCCCCTCCCCAAGGCCTTTTCTAACTCTAGGATAGGGTAGGCTAGCAGAGTCATCCTTACTGAGACATGAGCCCTTCCATTATGTGCATTCCCCCTTTCACTGTTTCACCTACATCAAATGGGTCCAGCCATCATCTCCATATACAATACGTCATCATAATAAGTCTCATAAGTCATAGACCATATCATAACATCCAGGTAAGCTACATCCCTGATGAGCCAACTAACCACATAATAATAAAGCATCATGAACCACATAAAGCATCACAAACCACATAGTATTAAAACATCATGAACATTATAAACCACATAGTATTAAAACATCAGGAGCATCATAGACCACATAGTATTAAAGCATCATGAACATCATAAACCGCATAGTAATAAAACATTATGAGCATAATAAATCCCATAGTATTAAGATATAATGAGCATCATAAATCCCATAGTATTAAGATATCATGAGCATCATAAACCACATAGTGTTAAAGCATCATGACCATCATAAACCAGATAGTATTAAAACATCATGAGCATCAAAAATCACATAGTATTAAGACATCATGAGCATCAAAAATCACATAGTATTAAGACATCATGAGCATCATAAACCACATAGTATTAAAACATCACGAGAATCATTAATCAAGTAGTATTAAGACATCGTGAGCATCATAAACCACATAGTATTAAGGTGTCATTAGCATCATAAATATTATAAGGAAAGATCATCAAGTCATGTAATTGTCCAGGTCCAACTATTAAAGTTTGATGAATCAATCTCTACTTCAAGTACAGTTTACACTCACACGCACTCCGGTGGACCGAAACCCTAGCTCTAGTTGATTGGGATGGAGGATGGCGTTAGGAGGGGGCCCTCACCCCCTCCAAATGATGATGCTCTGGCCTTCCATGAAATGTTTGCGGCCTCTGTCAAGGCTTCGAAGGCTCAACCCACCAAATTTGTGAAAAAGTTGGACAAAATGCCCAAGATTTCTTACCTGCCTTCTTCATCCAAAAGAAAGGCTCTAGCCCTGGTATACCACAACTTAATCGGACAATTTACGAGCATTTGGCCATCTCTGAAGTCAATGGCCTTTTGGCTAGAAAAGAACTAGAAACCCCTAATCAAAGACTCCTTGAGCCACTTCTTCTGCGGCATAAGTTTTTTCACAGTCCTCTTTGAGTTCAAGGAAGACAAGGATTTGATCTTCCACAATGGTTCGTATTTTTTGGGAGCAAGAAGAATGTATTTGAATAAATGGACCCCTGATTTCAGTCCTGAGAATGATGTCCCTTTTGTTGTCCTCGTGTGGGTTAGGTTTCTGCATCTTTCCTCACTTTGTTGGAGCGATGATACTCTTTGTTGTATTGGCAACTTCATTGGTCAGTGTATTGATAGGGCAGAGCCTAAGGAGAGTATTTTCCTGTGCAAGAATCTGTGTTGAGGTTGATCTGGAAAAAGGGATCTCTGGAGCAGTGGTCATCACTGTGGATAATTGGTAGCATGTGTAGCAATTGGATTATGAACAATTACCCTTCGAGTGCAAAATTTTCCATTAATACGAGCATTTTGTGAGAAACTGTAAGAAAGCGAAATCGGCCCCAGCAAGCAATGGATGAGAAGAACAATGGCAAACGGTATCACATAAAATGGGTTTTGGTGGTAGTCGGGCTCAGTCTTCCTCTACAAGTCCTTCAAATGTTGGATCCAAATCACCCATTAAAGCCACAGAAAATCCATGAAAAAGGTAGCAATCGCTCAATCGAATAGGTTCAACTCTCTGTGCCAGTTGGAGGAATCAGCGAAAGAGGAAATTTTGGCTCCTAGCGACATTGGGATTGCTAGCCAGGAGCATCCTTCAGTCCAAGAGATCCCTCAATCCCAACCGAAAATGAGTACCGCAACTCTGAAGCAAAGAGAAGAAACTATTGTATTGTCTGAAATTCTAACAATTATAGGTTCTATCCCTCTCAATCCAAGGCCGAAAGATTTGGACTCCTTTAAAGATGCAAAAATCGCATTTTCAGATGCAAAATATAACTCGAAAACAAAGAACTTAGGGAGAAGATGGGCAGGACGACACGGCTTCTGAAGAAAACTTGTCGAAAAGATTTGGGAGGAGAGCTACACAAATTGTTCAAGAAGAGTTGTATCAAAAAGATATTCTTCTGGGTTCGCAAAAAACCTGGCCAAATATGATGGGAGGAGGGACAAAACATAATAAGCCTCGAAGTGGAAATGCAACAAATAAAGGGCGTTCTTAGTCCAATCCTTTGAAATAATGATCGTGGTCTCCTAGAATTGTAGGGTGTTAGGAAACGCCCCAGAGACACTAGTTGTCAAAGATTTGATTAAGTCAGAAAATCCTATTATACTCGTTCAGGAGACCAAGATGAAAGCAGAAGATATTTCAAAGATAGTAAAAAGTTTATGGAGATTCAACAATGTCATAGCCAAAGATTCAAGAGGGGCTTCTGGAGGACTTTGCATAATATGGAGTCAACATTGGATTCTTACAAAATTCCATCACAAGCAGAGCAACACTTCCTTTGTAATTATCAATGTGCCGACAAACCCCATTGAGAAAGTAGAATGTTGGAGAACTCTGTCAAGTTTGAACAATACAGGGTTCTCTAAAAATTGCATCATAGTTGGAGATCTAAATATTATCAGGACTAACGCTGAAAAAAGAGGGGGAATCTTAGGGAGAGACCGCTTTCGAGATAACTTGGAAAAAATAATTTCAGATTGGGACCTCATGGACATTCCCCTTTGGCGTGGGAAATTCACTTACACCAACATACGTGATGAGCTAGGGCACATCGTTGCAAGGTTAGACCAATTCCTAGTACATAACAATTTCCTCCACCGAAATGCAAACATTAAGTCATATATTTTTCCCTCTCTCATATCGGATCATAAATCCATATCTCTTCACCTCTAAGCTCTCCCAAATTTTGACCCCCTTCCTTTTCGGTTTACCCTATGTGGCTTTTGCACCAAGAAGTTGTGGATTTGGTAGAAACTACCTAGAACAATTGAATCCCAGGAATGATACCTTATTGTTGGGAGGTGCCTATTACTATAGCAGCAATGTTCAAAAGCACTTTGGACTCCTTCCTTGATGCATCCGAAGGAGATGTAAACAACAAAAAATGCCAAGTCTATGGGTGGAACATTCCACCTCGGGTTATGTGGGCAATAGCCCAAGTTTTTTAGTTTCCTCTTGCTGAAAACTGGACCTCTTTCAAATACTTGGGAATTCCAATCTCCCTCAAAACTTCGTATACTCGGATCTGGCAGCAAATTCTTGAGAAAGTGAGCAAAAAACTCATACAATGGGGTTCGCAATGGTTAAATCCAGTAGGGAGAGTAATTCTAATAAAATCTATTCCATCGGCCCTTCCTCTCTATCAATGCTCGGCTATTTTGGCCCCAAAATGTATAGAAAAACATATATCAATGAAAATCAGGTCCTTCATATGGCAAGGAGGGAAGTCGAATCACAAGAAATTTCATCTTGTTAACTGGAATCAAGTCACAAGCAGCAAGAGCCATGGAGGATTGGGGATAAGGGAACCATAACTCATGAATATTGCAATGGGAGATAGGCTATTGCGGAGACTAATCACTAGAAGCATGGCTTGGTGGAAGCAAGCTCTTTGGAAGAAATACTTCAGAGTTACAAGACTTAGATGCCTTGAAATTCAGCCGAAAGTAAACACTAGATCGCCCATCTTTAAACTCCTCCTTCCATCCAAGCCACTAATAAGCAAAAGACTGAATTGGATACCAAGAAATGTACACTGGATAAACCCTTGGGAAGACAAAATATTGAAATCGGGTCATCGAGCTCAACTCAAGCCTCTTCGTACCCTTCGTGATTGGATGGAAGCACAAGGCCTTTTCACCCTATCAAATATGTCCATATGATCAAATGATGGCACTTGGAAACGTTGGAATGTCCTCTCTCCCCCATCCCATCTTTCTTCATTTTTTAATGCTTTTCTCTCCTCCTTGCAGGGTTGTGCTCCACGAGATCGAAAAATAAAACATGCACGTGGATGGGGAAATGCACAATATACAGTCAACAAGGGATACATCGTATTAGTTGAGGCATCCCATCGTCAAACATGTTCCAACATGTGGAATATTGCTTGGCACGGTGATAGAATTTCAAAAATCTATTTCTTTTGTTGGCTTTTGGCACATAAGAAAATCCTCACTTCTGAAAATCTGAAAAAGAGAGGAATAAGTGGGCCCTCCTGATGTGTATTGTGCCAAAGCAAAGAGGAAAACATATAGCATTTGTTCATTGAATGTCGATTTGTGCAGGAAGTCTAGAGACAAGCTTTGGGTAACTTGATCCAGAGGTTAATCTCGCCGCAATCCTATTTTGATTTCTTTATTTAGTGGGGGAGCCATTATAAAGGAAGCTTCAAGGAAAAACCCATCTTCAAGCGATATTGGGATGCCCTTCCCAAATACTTATGTTGGAGTATTTGGATAGCATGCAACAAAAGGATCTTCAATGATGAAGTCAAAAACCCAAGACAAGTTATGATGAGAGCCTGCGCTCTCTTAACAGAGTATATGAAGGTTCAATACTTGGACAAATGTGAAGACAATTGGTTGAATCTATTCAAAGTGGAAATCAAGCTTTCTACAGTCACAAATTCCTCAAATTTTGTTCCAAAATGAGCCATAAGACTTACTGCGGAAGACTTCAAGATCCGAATAACACAACAGACAACCAACATTTTGTTCCTTCACACAACTTCATGCAGTAACCCAAGGGTGGCAGGAGCAGGGAGGGGATCTGTAATCTCGAAGGTCATTTATGTTGAATTATATAGCTTTGGAAGCTATTTTCCCTATTGTAACTAACCCTGTAAATAAAGTTTTGATATAGTGTTAATTTTATGTCAAGCATCAAACACATGACAAGTGTCAACCTTATGCCAAGACAACCATATGCCATGTGTCAACCTCATAGCACCTCTAAGAGGGCTGCTTAGGGCGGTTGTAATGGCTAGCTTAGGGAGGTTGCTTAAGAGGGTTGCCTTAGGGCAGTTGGAGTGGCCAGCTTAGGGGGGCTGCTTAGGGTGGTGGTATGACAGTTGTTATACAGCGGTCATACAATCCTAAGACAACAATTTAGGGCAGCCTCTAGAAGAGACAAAGGAAGTGACCTATGGGAGCATTAGGAGGTGGCTCTTGGGAGCTTTAGGAAGTGGTTCTTGTGAACATTAGAAGGTGACTCTTGGCAGCCAAAGGAGGGCAGGTATGACAGCGGTTATACAGTTGTCATACATTCTTAAGGGGTTGCTTAGGGTAGCCAAACCAACCTATAAAAAGGGGCATTCACTTAACATTTATATACCTTTGTTTTGTTGGAGTCTTCTGTTGAGGAAAGGTATCTATTTGCTGAAGTATATTTCTGGTATATGACAGATATCTGCTGGAATCTTCTGCTGGTATATGGATGCTAGTTGTTGGGGTCTTCTGTTGGTATATGGCAGCTAATTGTTGAAGTATATTGCTGATACAAGCACTCTATTCTTGTTGAAGTCTTTTGTTGTTCCTTGTTGATATAAGGCTGCTACAAATACTGTGTTAAAGCTGTCATAAGTCTGCTACAGCGAGAAGGAAAGTCAGTTATCTTTTGGTGATTTTGTCAAGCTGTTACTGTAAGTGTTAGTTCAGCTATTTGTGAAGTTTGTAAGTACTGAAACAGAGGTATTGTTTCAGCCCTCTGAATCCTAGCTAGTTACTCTAAAGTCTTGCACTAGTATTGCACTTTGTTAAAAAATCTAAAGAGAAGTTTTGGCTGGGTTTTCCACCCCAAGAGGGTTTCCCAAGGTATACTTGTGTTCTCTCTGTGATTGTCTCACTTTCAGTGATCCTCATATATGCAAGATGTATTGGTATGTTGGTTGTAGGAATGTTTTAAATTTACCTACATGCATCAGTTTTTCAACAATTTAGACACCAGTTTCGCATGGGGCTTAGGATCAATTACCAACAATGAGGTGGAGGCCTTCGCTCTCTATGCAAGCATCAGTTTGGCTCAATCTAAGGGGATAAGAAATCTAATAATATGTGGAGACTCTATGATAGTCATAAGAGCAATTGTTAAGGGGAATATTAGTGGGGGAAATATTTACTCACGTGTCATGTCCCACTCCTTAGCTGCACTCAAGATCTTTGATGAAAGCACACTATATCACATCAAAAGAGAACTAAATGTCGAAGCAGATACACAAGCCAAGGTGGGATCTGGACTAGGCAAAGGTGAAATTATGGTCAAAGGGAACAAAAGGTTCCTAACTATACCCTAAGCCTCTATGAAGAATGTATTAATGAGCTTGGACGACTGGCGAAGAGCTCAATTTATTAATCCTTTGCTCACACACGTCAAAATTCAAAAGGGTAATTTCCTAATTCATTCCAGCGCATGTGGCAACGCTCTCCAAAGCAAGGCCAAGATGGTTTCATTAATTCATGAAGCAGATGGTCGAGAAGGAAGCATTGGCAGTGGATTTCATCTGGTAGCAAGCTCTCCTCCACTTGCCTTTAGTCAGTATTGTGAGGGTTCATTGGTTTCCCAAGTACCCATGTTCAGATGTTCTTGATCTGAGCATAGTTATTTAAAATTTCACTGTCTTTTAAGAAGGGAAGGCACCATCTCTAAGCAATTAGGTAGTGATATAGGGGAAAGTAAGGTGTTTGTGTTTGCGTCTTAGGTCTTTGCTCTCATAACTATTCGCGAGATTTCCCTCTCTGCAATCTGTGATGCCCATTGGTCAAAACGAGGTATCCTAGAAGGCCAACAGACTGTCATTTTAATCGATGGAAATAATTGTCTTGGGTCCTCTTTTATTTTAAATTTCTCCGACTCGACGATTGGAGGCATATTTGGTTCTTGTCCTCTTAGGATAGCCTGGCAGTGGAATGTTTGTGAGTTCCTTTGGGGACCTATCTCTTGGGCTTACCAACCCACTAGTAAATTTCCTACACCGCTGGGTTTCTAGTTCAAATCCCTCATACTCCAGGGTTTCATCCTTAAATCTAAATCCAAGAACATTGTCGAACCTGGGAAAAGTGCATCTCAATTTATTCAAATTAAAGGCCATCTGAGCAGAAAGATCAACAAGACATTTTCTAGGACAAATTCTGGTAAGAGGTGGCATTATGCTTGTTTCCCTTGGGAAATTGAATTTCGGGCTCTCTATTTTAGTAATTTCTGGAGTTGGGGGAGCTTTGTTCATTTCATTATGGAACCATCATGGAGTGAGATAAAAACGCATTCTGCGAAGACTCGAAGATATAGTTGAAGGCATTAGAGTACAATTCAACGAAATTTCAACTAAACTTAATAATCTAGAACAAATGGTAAATGCTCTCCTTCAACCAATTGACTCTTTAGAGCTAGAGAGACAACGGACCAGCGCCCTTGAGCAGACAATAGCAGTGCTTCTCCAACGTATGGACTCCCTGAAACAGGAATGCAATCAATTAAGAGCAATGGTAATGCCCCAACAGTCCAATTCAAATTCAAACAATCAAAATACAGTAATCCCTTGAGCTAGAAACACTGAAGAGGAACAAAAAGGTTGGGAAGCAGAACCAATGGAAACTGAAGACAATCCCCCAAGCCAAGTTGAATTTCAGGAAGCACCTGACAATCAGTGTTTTAAAACTCGGTCTGCTCGAACTCAGACTCGGCCGAGTTGACCAAGCCAACTCCAGACCGGTCCGACTCGGCCCTTCCAGCGACTCGGCCTACCAGTTCGGTGTTGAACCGGCCGAGTCAAGGCTTGACTCAATCAGTCCAACACCAAACCGATCAATTCGACCGAGTCAAGACCTTTTCAAATGCTTGTCATTAATAATTATTGAGGGTTTTTGGGAATCATTTTGAGGGACACTGCAAGTATTTGTTGTTCCAGACAGTCTCTACTATCAAGCCATCCTAAAAACCTCTCCAACAACTGGTCTCCTCCTTGGATCGTTGCATACTCTTTGTCGGTTATATCCCTGGTATCCCACTGTCAAATCCACAGAGTGTTTGTAGAGCGCATGTGTGCCCTACTCGACCTTGTTCAGACTTCGTTTACTTCATTTCTTGACAGGTTTCATAGCCACAAGTGGCCCAATCTTAGAACCTATCCAGCAACCTGCCAAATGATAAATCCTCTCAGCATTACCTACATTTTGTCATCAAGTGAGCCGAAATCTGAGACTGTATTTGCAGTTGGGGTTTGAGGGTTTATACTATATCTGTGGCAGCATTAGGGCTTGATGTTATTCACTATACCAAGTGTGTAACCAACCTGCAAGATCAGCACCTTAATCTTCCTATCTTTTCTGTATCTAAGGGCCAATTGTCGTCATTTTCAATGGTCTAGAGTAGTTATACATGCAGACTGCAGAGTTTGATTTGAATATTGAAGTTGAATATCACAAGTAAACAGCGAACAAATGGCAAATTTGGATGTTGACTTGACTTATAGATCTGATTAGTGTTGCAATCCTGGTGTATGCTCTGTAATCATACTAAGATATAACCCCAGTGAAAAATGGATAGGGAAAGTTGAAACCTGGTCAACATGGTTGATTATGCACAGCCTATAGGTAATGACGTGGGCCTTACATGGTATATACAATGTACATGAGTAGAGTTTGCATATTTTGTCTCTAATGGTTTGGAATCTTTAAAATATATTATTTTTATTAAATTTAAATATTTTCTGTATTTTTTAGTAAAACCGAGTCACCGGAATCAAATCAGTCCGAATCCGAGTCAGAGTTGACCCTCGACCAATTCCGAGACCGAGGCTGAGTCCAAGTTTTAAAATATTGCTGACAATGAGTCAGCGCCTTGAAATATGTATTACAAATGTGTTTTGTTGCTTGGTCAATACATTAAAGTCAATGGCAGCTTGACTGCCCAAATGTATAAGTAGGCTTATAGTATCTTTGATAGTAGGCAAGTAGCAAAGGACTCAAACAGTGATGAGCCAAAATTTTTAAAGATTTTGACTGTTGTTTTGCCATGGCGCAGCCTCTTATATATATAAAAATCTTCAGTTTCTTAAAAAAAAAAGTTTGATGAATCTAAAACAAAAAAAAAATGTAGCATTAGGGTGTCACAATGTTAAGTGTCGCAATGTTAAATTGGTCCTAGGAGATTATGAACTAGCAAGGAACGTGTATGCCATACCCATGGGGGTAGTTGATGCAGTATTAGGAGCACAATGGCTCAAAACACAAGGTAATTTTGCTCTAAACCTAGATAGAATCTTCATTAGGTTCAAATCATAGTAGAAAAATTCGAATACAAATTGGTATGGAAAAAATACATAATGAAAAAATCCAGTACAGCTCCAATACAGAATTATACATCTCATAGATATGATCATATGCATTTTGTTTCAAATTTTAGAAGAACTGCAACCTCAAGAACATGAAATAATTCAGAAAAATAATTCATTCCTTGAAAATTTGGCAATTTAGTTTATATTTAGAGTATTTTTAAGTTTTCTTTAAATATTTTTGGGGTTTTGGGGCAGGTTTTTTGTTTTATGGGTCTGTCGATATCAAAGACGTGAGGTATATTATCAAAGATAGTCAAAAGTACGTTGAACGTACTGTATCCATAATCTACAGAAAATTTGTTGAACTTCACACTGTTGCTGAATTTTCGAATAACGAAGGCCAATACAGCCGAATCTTGCTACTATGGTTCAAATCAACAAATAGACATTACCAACTCAGTGGGTTCATACCATAGTAATCAAATTCAGCCATACTACCAATTCCTATTGGAAATTCATGCTCGGTAAAAATATGGTACAACCTGGAAAAGAAAACAAGCTTGTCTTAAAACCATAAATACCCCCTCCAAAAAAAGGCCCCAAGTCAAAATCACACCTGTTAGAATTGAACCACAATGTAAATTGATCATGAGAGATTATGAACTAGCAACAAAGATTCATGCCATACACATGGGGGGACTTGATGTGGTCTTAGGAGCACAATGGCTCAAAACACAAGTTACTTTTGCTCTGAACCAAGATAAACTCTTCATTAGGTTCACATCATAGTAGCAAGATTCGAATACAAATGTGAATTCGAGATACCATAATCCTCAAAAAAAGGCCCCAAAGTCAAAATCACACCTGTTAGAATTGAACCACAATGTAAATTGATCATGGGAGATTATGAACTAGCAACAAAGATCCATGTCATACACATGGGGGGAATTGATGTGGTCTTAGGAGCACAATGGCTCAAATTGATGTGGTCTTAGGAGCACAATGGCTCAAAACACAAGTTACTTTTGCTCTGAACCAAGATAAACTCTTCATTAGGTTCACATCATAGTAGCAAGATTCGAATACAAATGTGAATTCGAGTACCATTTGGTACAAACAAAATCCAGTACGGCTTCACTACAAAAGTATACATTTCATACATATGATAATATGCATTTTGTTCCAAATTTTAGGAGGATTGCACCATCAGGAACATGCAATAATTCAGGAAAATAATTCATTCCTTGAAAATTTGGCGACTTAGTTTATATTTATAAGCTTTTTTAAAGCTTTTTTTCAATATCTTGGGGTTTTGGGGTTGCTTTTTTGGTTTCTGGGTCTACAAATATCAAAGACACGAGGTAAATTATCAAAAATAGGCAAAAGCACCCTAACAGTAATGTATCTGTACTCTATGAAAAATTCGTTGAACTTCACAGTGTTGCTGAATATCCAAACAGCAAAGGCCAATACGGCCAAATCTTTCTACTATGATTAAATCAACAAATAGACAATACCAACTCAATGGGTTCAAACTTCATACCATAGTTACCAAATTTGGCCATATCACCAATTCCTATATGGAAATTTGGCCTCGATATGAATACAGTACAACTTGGGAAAAAAAATGGAGCTCTCGTCTTAAGAAAATAAATACCCCCCTCCAAAAAAAAACCTAAAGTCAAAATCGCACTTATAAGTCCCAAATGATCAACAATTCATTGTCTCAAAATTGAGTTATTTGCAGAGTGATGTCATCATAATCACTCCAATGCGAGCAAAAGTTAAAAACAATATTAAATATTAAAGGTTAAAGTGTCAGACAAAATTTAAGAACATATTAAAGTTAAAAATGAAAGCTTGGTAGTAATCTTTCAACATGTACCTAGTTACCTTTTGTCATGTCACATTAATTCTGACCCACCTAGCTATTAGACTCCAGCAGTTAGCCATAAGTGGATGGGCCTTATGGCCTTTCCTTCCCCAAAAACACCATCATGTTGTCTAAAGGAGCTAATGCTGCAAGCATCAATGGTACCTCCAAACAACCCCTATAAGTTCGTGCCAAAGGTGTACCACAAGGTAATATTCCCAAGCCTAAACCTAATATCTGTAATATTGAAATAGATGATGTGGAATTTGATAATCTTTATGGGTAATTCCAACAAGGTTCCCTACTAGGGTATTTCGTAGGTAGAATAAGAGGCAACGATTCACACCTAGATTCGAGATCACCGGGAATGTTATGGTTGGAATTGTACCTAGGCCTGTAGCCTAACCAAAGGTTTTTTTTTTCTTTCCCAATTTGCAGATGCAAACAGTGCTAAGAAATTGTCATGTATTGGTCACTGGATTTGCAAAAATACCCTCCTGATTATGGAAGCATGGACTCCAGACTTCTCAATTGATAAGGAGGCTAAAATAGCTTGCCCTGTCTAAAATGAGCTCCTTGATCCCCCAATGCAATTTTGGGCTAAACTTCAACATATTGTTTCCCCCTTCAGGGAGGTTATTTGCCTGGAACTAGATAGGTTCTTCAACACCATGCCGCAACCTCAAGTATGTGTTAGGGTTAACCTATCCCAAGACCCCAGGGAATTTGTCCTTATTCATGTTGGAGACAAAGTGTTCCAACGGGGTCTATTTGTTATATCAACATGCCCAACTCCTACTTTCGTTGCCAAAGCCCTAATCACTTCATCCATGAATGCCCATTGATGGCCCCAATCAACCCTCCTACTAATCCTATAACCCCCAAGACTAAGAATGTTGACAATGGTGCATGAGCCCAACTGTAGAGAAAAAAAAGGTCAGATAAAGCTCCACCATGTAAAGTGTCGATGGCCACAAGTTGACCCATCAAGCCCTAAACCTTTCAACCCCAACCCCCAAGATTTCAAACCCAAGTAACTCTTTGCAACCCACGACCCTTGGCTTGTCACAGCCTATGGTGCTCGACTCTTGCAAGAGCCTCCAAATCCCATCCTTGTCGAGCAATGGGGTTCGACGGTCTCCTTTTCCCCCTTCTAAGTCTCTGTCATACTAAGATGCCTTGGTTGGTATAGACAACCTGAAGAGGCCAAAGCAAACAATTTTTGTCGACTTTTTTAATGGTGTTAATCCTTTTGGTGTGCTCAGGAGCCTCGAAGGAATTGAGACAAAGAAAGAGGTTGCACTAGGTTTGCGATGCAAGTGACCTTATGGAATGTTCGAGACTTAAACGACCCTATGAGAAAATATGTTGTCCACCAAATGTTGATTTCTCTTGGTGGGATAGATGTGGTTTGTTTGCAAGAAGTCAAAGTCGTGGGCTTTATGCTGCACAGGGCCTTATCTGTTATCTGGCCAAGAGCCAAATAATTGTTTTCTAATCATTTTGATGGAAAAGGAGGGGTTACTATTCTGGTCTCTTCAAAATTTGTCAATGTAGTGGTTGAAGGAGTGTTGACTCCTTGTAGAGACTTGTTCATATTATGCTTAATCTAGATGACCATCTCCTTGGGTTGGAAAAAATATATGCCTTTAATAACTTTAGAGAAAGGGAAACCTTAGGAGCTAGACAGTCGACTAACTCCCTAACGCGTCATAGCCAGTGTGCTTCCCTTTGATGAGAAGGAAGCCTAGATGGCCCTCAAGATGCATTGTCAATCCGCTTGCCCTCTCATGAGAAGGAAGCTCAGATGGCCCTTAATGCCCATCATGGGTTATATGATCCCATTCAAAACTGCAATCATGATTCAACAAAACCTTGGTTTACCTAGACCAATTTTCGCAAAGGTGTTGACAAAAACTATCAACAGCTGATAGAGCTCTTCTCTCTGAGCAGAATTTGTTCTATTTGATGCAAATGGTAATCAACCGGTGCACGGAGTTTCCACGGCCACCCTCTCTAACCACTAGCCAATTTGGTTCTCTCAAAGTGCACAAAAAAAACAGTTTCCAAGAACTCCCTACATCCTCAATGTATCCCATCTCCAAAGTTTCGACTACCTTGCATGTGTATTTGTGTTGTTTGGAATTTGGTCACTCAGCCACATGGACCGATGCACTATATCCTTTGGTGGGAAGATGCCATTTCACACACAATGGCCTTTCTCAAGGCCTAAGTTGCCAAATAGCAAGAATTAGAATTAGAAGGAAACATAACAAGGTTGTGTGCAAAGAACTAGAAGGGTTGCACAAGGAGCTACTTTGGTCCCCTTATGATGAGGACAAGCAAACGTGTGGCAAAGTTATGATACCCGCTTGACGTTCGTAGAGTGAAATGTCCCCAAATCCATGCATGACTCCATTGGATTAGAACAGGCAACTGACCTACCAAAGCCTTGTTCAAAGGTTTGACCTCCAAAAAAGTGAGTGAGCACATCCCAACGCATGATCGTATCACAAATGTTGAAGCCATTGAAGTCAAGTTTGTTGAAAACTTCAAAGTTATCTTTTAGGTCCAAGCGCCTATTGAAGAGAGACAAGTAGCTATTTAGAAATGCCTTGACCCTATTCCCTGCACAGTTTCAGAGGATCACAATGAGCTTGTGACGAACCACTATCACTTGATGAGCTCAAAGTCGCCCTGCATGAGATGGCAGATAGCAAAGCCCCTTGATTAGATTACTTTCCATGTAAATTTTACAAAGCCACCTGGAAGTTTGTGGGGCCAAACCTACTCAAAGTATATCATGAAGCCCTAGCATCTCAATCCCCAGGGACCACATTAAATCGAGCTCTCATAAAATTCATCCCTAAGGTCGGTGACCCAAAGTTCATTAGCCCTACTCAACCTTTCGTACAAAATTTTGGCCAAAGCATTGGTTGTGAGAATCAAACACTTATTGCCAAAATTTATTCAACATGAGCAAATAGGCTTCATTAAAGGGCATTACGCTTTAGACAACATCGTTGTTGTATGGGAGGGTTGAGAGTGGGCTAGATCATCCGACCTAGATGCCCTATTCATTAAAATTGACTTCGAGAAAGCTGCCTATGGCAAGGTTGAGTGGCCTTTTATTTTGGCCATATTGAAAGCAATGGGGTTTGGGCCTTATTTTATTCAAAGTGTGGAAACTCTTTTCGTTGACGCCTCTGCCTCTCTTTCCATCAATCATGGCAAATCTAAAGCAATCAACATGTTCTTCTCTATCTGGTAGGGCTACCCATTGGCCCTAGCCCTCTTTGTGCCAACCACTAAAGCTCTAGGTTATTTGTTCAACCACCAAGCAATTCTAGGTATAATGAAAGGAATTCCCCTTCTAGAACCTGATGTTGGCCAGTTGGTCAATGGCCACTTTGTTGATGACTCATTTTTTACCATTCTTGAAGACTAGACCTCATGGGCCAACACTATGGACTGTCTTAATACTTTTTGCCTAGCTTCAGGCTCAAATATTGATGGACCAAGACGCAATGTTATCAATAAAGCCAAAGGCCAATGCCTGATTGGCTCTCTAACAAAAATTGGACCTAGATTCAACAAGGACGAATCTTCAAGTTTTTTGGCACTCCTTTTGCCTTTTGGAAAGTCCCCCGGGGACCTCTGGGAGGTTATAGTCCAACAGGTTAAAAAGAAGATTGAGAAATGGATTACCAAGTTGATGACTTTGGCTACCAAATTCCATATCTACACCAAAATCCTAGCAACCACCCATGTGCACTACTCTTCTTGCTAGGTGCCTTCGCTTGCATCCTACTCTTTGTTGGAACAAGCCCTTTGTTCTTTTCTCTGGGCTAAGACAAACCACGACAAGGGTTTTCATTGGGTTAACTGGGAGCTTTGTTGCACTCCAAAGCAATATGGGGGTCTAAGCATTATTAAAACTTGGGTCCAAGCCCAAGCCTTGTGTGCTAAGTGGATTATTAAAGTTGTCGATGGAAAAGATGCTTGGAAGGTCCACTTAGCCTTGTGTGCTAAGTGGATTATTAGAGTTGTTGATGGAAAAGATGCTTGGAAGGTCCTTCTTAGGTTTCAAGTTGACCAAGGGTCCCCTTACAAGAACTCTTCTTAAAAGGGACCTTTTTTGGAGACTTTGCTAATCACCATTATTGTAGTCAATATCCAAGGTTTGCTTGTGGTCTAGAGCATTTGGAAAGCCTGGGAGGCCATTAAGCCCTTTCTAGCTTTGAGGGAGCCAACTCCTCAAATGAGTCTTTCATTCAATTCCCACCGTCTTTGGTGGTCTTCGCTCATTTTAGGATGAGCACTCCCTTCTAGATAGCCACTCGTTAAATACCCTCAAAAAATAATAATAGATGCCAAGTCGAAGAGGGCATTCTTCAAGGTAGTGAAATACTCCTCCTTGGGAGGATAAAAGAATGCCATGCATCTTCATTAGATGTTAGGGCGTTACTTCAAAACCTCCTTCAATTTGGGCGCTTCAAACGCGACCAAGGTTTGAGGTAAATTTGAAATCATCATAACTCTCTCAATATCGATCAGATTTTCTATTATGACCACAATTTATCAAAATGTTGCAAGCACTTTGTATCTACAAGCACTAATATGGCGACAATCTGGACACTCTATTAAAAAATATCTGCTCAAGTTGGTGGGCATTACTAATGAACTCCTTACAAAGTGGATCCCATAGAAATATGTGCCCCTACAATGAGGATCTCATAGAACAACATGCCAGAATGGCCAGAATGAGAGTTCTTCTTCAAAAGTATGCAAGGACAAATGTAAGTACATGCCAACTATAACCCACTCCCTTGGTGCACCCTTCAAGAAGCTCATCTTCCAATGACGTACATAAAAATAAAGGACCAAGTCAATGGAGCACTCCTCAAGATGTGGTTCCATCTTTCTCTTGGGATAACAAAAAGATGCCACATGTCTTCATTTAATGCATGGCACTCTCCTAAAAGCTTCAATGGTATGAAATGCCTCCAAATACGTAACTTATGCCTCTATATATGTGAAATGCCTTAAAGTACAATTCAAAATAAGAAAATGCATCATATGTACAAGGCACCCTTAATAGGTGAATTGCTGCCACATGTGCAACGCCACCTCCAAATATATGAACAACCATAGAACATGCCTCAAAAGACGTGAGCACCATAATATGAAAGAAAAAGGAAAACATGTAGATCTCCATCTCTCCCAAGCCTGATGAAAAAGATTATGTTAGCATTCATGACTCACACCAACCTCCCAAAGCTCACATCCTCATCACAGTACAACGAAGAAGAATGCATCGAAAATGCAAAAATAAAACTTGCATTTTTAGGCAGTAACAAGTACCTTGCCAGCCCCTATGTAGATCTCTCCCCTCTTCTTCAATTTTCTGAATGGATGATGGTTAAATCCCCCTCTTCCCCAATTTTTTGAATTGAGGCTGCCAGTAACCACCAGCAGAAGTACTCGCTGTTGTTAACCTCAAGAGACTCAATGGATTTAATCCCAAGACCTAAGTGAACCTTCACATAAGAGCATCTAACAATCAAACTAACCCTTGGGGTTTACAAGTCATTATATTATATATGCATATAATATTTAATTTTGGAATTTTTAAAATTACATGTTTTCATTTTTGTGAGATATATGTATCTAAATTGTGTCAAGTTTTCTTTGATAGGTATTTTTTCAATAGCGAACAATCGCCAGATTCAAATTTGTAACTAAGGTTCATACCCCCGCCACCTCATGTTATTAATTGTCATCGAAGGGAAAAGCTAAAATAATTAAAAGATGTTATGCCCTTCATCATGCAAATGAAGAAAGTAGTTCTGTAGCACTAGAATTACAGGGTATTCTGAAAAATCATTCGAGTGTTTAATGAACCAAAAGGGCTTCCACCACAACAAGTGGATAGCCCTATTGGCATTTTACCCAATAGTGATCCTTCAAATATCAGATCTTGAAAGTACACTTACCAACAGAGGACAGAAACTGAAATCACGAATTATTGGATGTAAAAGTAATACAAGAGGATTAGAGCCCTTTATTAGCACTAGTAATCTTGGCTAGAAAAAGGACGAATCTTTCAGATTGTGTGTAAATTTTAGGAGACTTGACCAAATCACCATAAAAAAGCAAGTTTTCCATTCCATTCATTGATGAGTTATTAGAAGAGATCCATGGTGCAACTTTTTTTCTTGCCTTAACTTAAGGCCTGGGTATCATCGAATCTAGATACAGCCAGAAGATATTCCTAAAACAGCATTTAACACTCATGAAAGACACTATGAATTCTTGGTCATACCTTTTGGATTGACTACTATAGAAGCAACCTTCTAAAAAATGTGAATTTTGACCTTACGGCAAAAATTTGTTAATGTTAATATTTTCTACTTTTAGCATTGATCTAGGAGATGCTTTCACACTCCCACTTTGTCCTTGCACTAGATGTACCGTCTTAGTCCCATTGACCTACTTTTGTAGTCATTCGTTCCACATTAATAAAATTATCTTATCTTATCCATCTTATCTTGGTTTTCTTTGACAATGTCCTCATCTACAGCAAAAATATGAATGATCTTATTCAGCATGTGAACAAGGTACTCAATATCCTTGAGGATAATTAATTATATTCAAGGAAATCAAGGCGTCACTTTTGCAAATCAGAGGTTGACTATTAGGGACACACCATTTCTAGGGAAAGAGTAAAGAGTGCATCCCAAGAAAATTCAATACATTATGGGATGGCCAACAGCCAGAGATATTAAGGGGGTTAAAGGATTTTTGGGGCTCACAGGGTATTACAGGAAGTTTGTGAAGGGGTCTGCCAATAAAGCCCAATTCATTAGAAAAGAAGGCTTTCCAATGGAATGAAGTGGCCAACCAAGTTTTTGACCAATTTAGGCTAGCACTAACAACCATTCCCGTCTCAGCAACACCAAATTTCACAGGCAATTGAAAAAGGGGAATGCATTAGGACAAGGCCTGATAGCAATATTCATGCAAGAAGACAAACCTATCACTTTGGAAAGACGAAAATTAAATGAGATGGAACAAACCAAGTCAACCTATGAGAAGGAAATCTTGGCCATTCTACATGTGCAAAATTTGCAAAAATGACATCATTACCTGTTGGGGAACCAATTTCAGATTAAGACAGACCATTAGAGCCCCAAATACTTCCTGGAGCAAAGAACAGCTTCTGAGGAACAACAAAAATGGGTAACTAAGAATCAAGAGTTTGATTTTGAGATTATTTACAAAAAGGGGAAGGGCAATGTAGTTGTCGATGCCTAGTCACAGAAGGAAGAAGCATCTTTGTGTGCAATATCAGTGGTAGCACCAGTTTGGATGGAAGAGGTTATGTCTGAATGGCAGTAGGATCCACTAGTACAACAACTACAAAGTAACCAAGGGGAACTAGGACATTTCTCATAGAAAGGGAATGCCCTGTAGTATAAGGTTACCTAGAGCCCAATTTCAAACATAAAATGAGCATTCTTCAAGAGGCACACTCAATTCCCAAAATAGGGCATGATGGATTTCTCAAAACTTACCAAAGGGTGAAACAATAGTTTTATTGGGAGGGGTTAAACACAAACACTCAAAGATTCGAAGCTAAGTGTGAAGAACGCTAAAGGAAGAAACATGAGATGGTCAAGACACCAGACTTATACAACCATTACCAAGACCTAATCAAAGATGGGAAGAAATTTCCATGGATTTTATAGGAGGGTTGCCAAGATCAAAAGGGGAGGATGCCATTTTGGTTGTAGTGGATTGATTGACCAAATATACTCACCTCCACAGCATTCATAAGGGTACCACGGCCCACCAAGTTGCAAATGTTTTCCTTAAAGAGGTACATAAACTACATAGAATGATGAAATTCCAAACCATTGTCAACGAACATGATCCAAAATCACAAGTAATATCTAGAAGGGACTTCATGGAAAGGATGAAACAGTAAGCAGACAACGGGAGGACATGTTGTAGTTCCAATTGAGAGATTGGGTACACCTGCAAGAACCCTACAAGCAGGTTTCTTTAAGGAAGAAAGGAAAAAGCAAGTTGGCACCTAGGTTCTATGTACTCTACAAGATACTCAAACAAAATGGGGAGGTGGCATATGCACTTGAGCCACCCAACACTCCTGGGATTCAGTGTGTTCCAGGTTTCCTGTCTTAAGAAGTTCACTGGACATAATAGTCCCATATGTACAAAATTTGCTGATATGGATGACGAGGGACAAGCACAGTTGGAACCAAAGGGCATCCTAGACAACCATAAAAAGATCTTCAAACCAAGGAGGTGAAACAATGCCTCGTCCTAGAAAGATTTCCTTATAGAAGATACAATGTGTGAGACTAAACAATTCTAACTGCAGTATCCAAGTTTAAACAAGCTGGAAAGGTTTTTTTTGAAGGGGGAAGCATGTTAGGTACCTCCCTAGTATCATTAAATAAGGACAATAATGTCCCTAATGTGGTGTGTGATTAGTAGTAGTTATTTAGCAGAGCGCATTAATTAAGTAACAGGATAGATAATCAATGAGTTGACATGGTCAATAAGGCTATTAAGCTATAAATAAGTAAGTATCGGTTGTATTTCATGTGCTTAGTGCCATTTTGGAGAGCGCCCTCTCCCAAACAAGTGCTTTCCATTCTTAATACAATCCATCCTGTTTTTCTTGTGTTTTTATCGTGCAAGTTGGTTATTCATCTCATCATGATATTGCATTGATCTTTTGTGAGTGAAGTGGTGCACCAAGGTACTCCATATGGAGATACTGGGTGCTGCCACAAATCTAGGTGGAATCTCTGGCAGGTAATCAGAATGGTCACTCTCCACTTCTTGTGGGGAAAGAGATGTGCTAGGATATTCGAAGATTTGCCCAAACAAAGGTTTACTATAATAAATTCTATAGCAATACAATGTTCAGCTCATCTAATTCCCTTATGAAAAGACTGTGACGAGCTAGATGTAGCAGGTAGATCTCATGTAATTCCCCCACTTGCATAGTTAGATAACGGGCAGGCTATTTTAATGTAAATCTGTCCTTGCATCAGGCTCTTCATTTAAAAATGTAGGAAAAAACAAAATTAGTATATACTGTATTTTATTCAAAACAAAGCTCTACTGTAATTCTATCACTCTGAACTAAATGTGCTTTTGACTACTGAACTGAACCAATTTTAGATTATCTCAGTCCAGAATTCTCAGATCTGCCCTCCAAGATGTGGGCTATAACTAAAGAAGGAAAAAAACCAAAAGCACTTGATCCCCATCCCAAACTAGATGTACTTTAATTCTGCTCTTATGGATAAGATGTTATTGTAGCTATAGGATGACCCAGTTTAACAGATATCCAAATTTCAATCAGCTCTGAGCTCAAAGCCACCCTCTCTGAAACAGGCGATCAGCTTTTATGAATGAGGGAACAGACCAAACTAGTTCATATTCCCGAATCAGTTCCTATTTCACATCTGCCCTTCTAAAGAGATTTGTGCTTGTAACTACAGGAATGACCAACATTTAGTTTATCGATGTCCAAAATTACTATGATCTCAGACCTAGATGCCCTGAACAAAATGTTCTGCCTGTAACTAAAGGAGAAACAAATCAAAATTAATTTATATTCCCCACTAATTAGCTCCAATCTCGCTTCCCCCTTCTACACAATATGCTGTTCTAGCAAGTACCAAGAAGCAAACTGATTTTGTTTATCTTTGTTCTGAAATCCATATATCTGAGAAATGCCATCCCTAAATAACTAAAGAAAAAATCCAAAAAAATCAGTTTATCTCAAATCCAGAATCAACTCTAATCCACCTCTGCTCTGACACATATCCTCCCTGAATAGCTGGCTGCACCTACAACGAAAAATTAGCATTTGGAGCCAAGTGCAAGTCCTGGATGATTTTGACAAAAAAATACCCACCCTGTTGTGGCATCCAAACAAAAGTTCTTGTGAATCTCACCCATGAAAATAGACTGCTTGTGGTGCCTGACATTATCAAGCCAATTGTGACACTTCTGGAGTTTAAAAGATGCACTTTAGAGAGAGAGAGATGTAGGCTGCACTGATAGGCTGGTCTCTTACATAACTGTAAAATCAATTACTAGCAGAGTTCTAACATTGACAAGAAAACATGTGTTGACATCAAATGATTTATATTTAATCATTAATAACTGTAAAATTAATTACTAGCATAGTTCTAACATTAACAAGAAAACATGTGTTGACATCAAATGATTGATATTTATTATTTAATCATTAATAACTGTAAAATCAATTACTAGCAGAGTTCTAACATTAACAAGAAAACATGTGTTGACATCAAATGATCGATATTTAATCATCAATGAGATACCTTATATTAAATCCTTTTCTATGATTAACCTGAGATGCTAACATACAATAAATTACACATAACATTAACATGGTTCATCACATGCCACTCAGAATTTAAAAAATATGCGAAAGAAAAGACACTGTAACATCCTAAAACAAATTACAAATGAGAAAGATCAAATATATTTGAAATCCACCAAAAACATCAGACCCTGACTCAATCGTATTTACCATCCTAAAACTACCATGTCAAAGATACGTCTTATCAACAGAGTCTGCCCACTTCTGTTCAATAATGCTAGTAATTGGGTCATTAATCTAGATCTGAACTAAATCTGATCTGCCGACAAGTAACATTGTCCTTACCCAACAAATTTACCTCTGAAGAGTTGGATAAAATGTGTGAAAATTACATGCCATTGATAACAATTAACTAAAGGCATGCCAAAAAGAAATCCCACATTATTCCAGTTAAAGACTTGGAAGTCATTAAACCTTGGTCAAAGTTGATCATAAAAATTATAAACAAGCCTTGCAGTTAGATCAGTCTTTGAGCCTTATATGTCATAACATTAGATCCCACACTAGGCCATTCCTAGCCTTGAAAACTATCAAATATTTCCAGTTCAAAATAAACAAAACTAAACAATGATTCAAGTGTTAGGCTTAGATCGACATTCACCAAAGCTTAATAAAATACTGCTAACCCAAATCAACTCAGGCTTATAGACAAATGGTGGATTCCTGTCAAATGTGAACAAGACTGACTAGTAAACCTGTCAGCATTTCAAGACTGTATTCGAATCCAAGACTGCAATGTTGTGAACAAACATATTCTCTTATAATATAGCAAACGCAAAGAATAAATTAGATTAACACCACCGCATTCATCTTACAAAGTTTGGAAAATGTCTAAAGAAATGCCTCTCTATTTGCAGAGATATCTATGAATGCATGATTAAATACATTATAGGCTCTTTGAAGCAGTGAATGTGGGATGCAAGAGGTTGAACTCATCTTTAACTTCAAGAGGTGATGCAGTTTCATTCCTTGTGCGCTTGACTTTTGCCGTATTCAGACTCCTGTGCTTAAAACCATAAATCTGAAGTATTTGGTTGTCTGCAAAATTGAAGGCCCTTTCCATACTCTTCATACAGCGCTCGACGGGGTAATCTCCATAGCTACCACAAGGCTTGCATCCCACAAAATGAGTGACAAAAGGCCACCTTTCATCTCCAAATCCAGGATGGTAAGTCCGGATCATGTCCTCATACTTGTCCACCACACTAACCCAATAGCCATGAAGAAAATATGAGCTTTCTAAAAAAACTCTGTCACCCCATAGCTTTTTTTGAGAGATCAATAAATATATCAAGGCGGATTGATCATCTGCCTCGAATGCCGGTCTACCCTCCAAATGAGCAGTCAAAACCTTCCCTGCTTCTTCTCTGATCTTACCCTTTGGACCCATTGGAGCCCACGCATCCAATATATCTAAAGACCATTGACAATTCCGAAGAAGGAAGCTGCCAGTATTCAATCCGATCCAAGACTGCTTACCATAAACCAAATTCTCCCAGCCATGGAGAACAAAATTATAGTCCTTGTATTTATCCAATGGCAGCTCAAAAACCATATCAGTGAACATAGCATCACTGTCCATCCACCATATCCATTCCACTTCTGGATGTGACAGCATAAGCCTTCGGAGCAGGGGCAACTTGGCCCAATAACCAGCCATCTCCTTATCCAAATGAGCCATATTATAGACAATCTCAATGCCATGAAGCCTGCAGTAGTCAATCTTGTTCTTGATTCCCTTTAGCAAATAATGATCCCCAACTGAGCTATCACATGGGGTGGGTTGGGACCCAGTGACGAGCAAAATCCTAGGCTTCCCATTTACATAACTGGGAAATTGAGGATTTTCCTTCAGCCAAATTATTCTCTGCTGATCCCAGTCACTGATCCGGGGTCCCAAAGTATATGTTACATTAGGATAGGTTGCATTACTATCAATCTGCATCTCCAGCTCCTTTTCTTCATCAGGATCTTCCTTCCTCCTGATCTCTTCTAGCACCCTGGCATTCTCCTCTGCCACTTTTTGGCTTTCACTACCATTCCCCGTGTCCTGGCCACCCAAATTGCCTACTCCTATGGTGCCCCTCAGAACAAGTATGGTCACAAAACCACACAAGATCGTAATCTTCAGATTGTTGAAGGTCTTCTGGATCTGCCTAGCTTTGGGCAAACCCAGAGATCTACCATTGGCAGCCCCCCTCACAGAGGGTAGACCCCTCTTGGCGCTCTCCCTCATTGAAACCCCAAAAAAGCAATCCCAGATCTTCTATATATCTATGTTTTAAACGAAAATACAGAAACCTAAACAGGCCTCATACCTGAATGCTCATTCTGATGGACCTTCGGAAACTATATAAAACACCAAATGCTAGTGCATTGTCAAGCCCATTCGCAGAGTGGATCCAGATTTGTTTATTCAATGGGACTTCTCTAAATAAACTCTTACGGCTAAAAGTAATGGGACCCACCTCGAATCTCTCCCACAACCGGGGCTGCCAGGCACCAGATCTGGTCCCTCCGAAACCAACAAAACCTAGTACGCAACAGTTAAAATGAGGTTAAAATGCCTCTGAAATCACTGTCTCGGTATGCCCGCCATCAGTAGGACTCTCTGCATGAAGCTCCATGTTGCCCACTCTCGATATTGTAAGTCACAACAATGTGAAGTTAGGAATAGGCTGGATATTGGGGATTTTATTCATAAATGAACGCACATGAATATAAAGTAACTGCCCTTGTTATTGTTGTTTATCTGGATCCTCTACTACTATCCCTTAGGGTACAACGGCGCCCCCCTATATCCTGTTTCGCGGGTTTGGCGGATTTTAACTGCGTTTGCCATTCAACTCCCTTCTACCAACGCCGCTAATTTAGGGTGTACGTGGGAAATAGTTGGAGACAACGAAAGACCGATTCCGCTCGATTGTGTTTATATTATTCTAGATTGCCAACCGGCTGTGCTATCAGGGATGAGGGCTAGGCGGATCTGTTTATATTATTCTAGATTGCCAACCGGCGGTGCTATCAGGGATGAGGGCGAGGCGGATCTTTGGTTCGGTTAGGTATGTTGGGTTTAGTTTGTCGGTGAGACAGAGACGGTTTGCTTAGTGTTTTCTAGGATTTTGGAAGGGCACAAGTTCAAGATTAAGTATGTTTAGTTAGTGAAAAATATAATAGTTACGGGTTCAAGATCAAAGTATGTTTGGTTAATGGAAAATGTTTAATAGTCATGAGTTCAAGATGAAAGTATGTTGACTTGGTGAAAAAAGTTTAATAGTGTGGAGCTTTCTCAATATGGAAGAAAAATAAAGGTTCAATGATAAGCTTGTTGTTCTACCGTAGATGAGAAAAGATTAGAGTCGATGAATACATTATTTTTTATTGTAAAAAAAATGAAAACTATTGAATACATGAAACAAACGGGTTAAGCTTTGACCAATTTGGAGTTAAAAAACGTATTTGTACAAAGATGTGTATGAAAAATGAAAGTGTACATTTGTGTATACATTCCATAAAAGTAATAAAGTATGTTATACTTCATATTGTATGAGGTTTCACTTTGTGGTTTTCATCACATTGATGGAGATTTATTGCTAGTTTCTTGGAGGTTTTCGGTTGGGGGAGTCTCATTTTTATTTGGTTGAATGATTGTGTCTATTGCTTGGTGGTCTTCTCACATGTGCTTGCCCTATTGACCACCCCTTGATTGCACTTTTGGATGATTGTAGAGCATTTATCTCATTATGGTATTGTCGATATGTTTAACTTGGATATGGACAATCTAGCCCTCTGATGGGTTAGATGATAGTGGTGGTAGGAGGTAGATGTTTCATAACATTGTTGTTGATATTCCCTAGTGACTTGGTGGGTTGATATATGATGTTGGTGTCACTAGGATAGGGTGTTCTACATGGCCCTCATGTGTTAGATGTGTGATGGGGAACATACATGATGATTGAATAGGTTAGCACTTCTTTATGGCCCATTCTCTTGTGATGTTGCTATGGTTGAATGATTCATGTTGCCTTTGTGGAATTTTCCTAGGTGATTTAACTTTATGATGTAACATTTGCTAGACATCATTTAGTGGGGGGTGTGTTTTATGTTGTTAATACACTCATTGATGTGTTATTTCCTAAGTTTGAGTTAGAAGGGGGGTATTACCTATGATCCAATGGTGATCTAACATTTTCCTAATATTGGATGATAACTTTGTTGTAACAATCCCTTCGTGGTGGTGCACCTTAGGTTGGGTTTTATGTTTTGTCGTTATCATGGTGGGGTTTCGCTAGGGAGAACATATTTTATTTACATGACCTACAACAATTTATTAGAGTGCACCCCCCATTAGCACAGATGTTCATGGTGATTTAATCTATCGGTGACTAATTGGAGGTGGACTATGGTTACATTTGAGCATTGACCTTTGTATGCACAAGTTAGGGTTGATTTAATTGTTCAATGGTTAAATTAATCTAATTTATCTAGATTAATGTAAATAGTTTGGGTGCCCTACTTCATTAGCTTATTTTCTAGTTGGAGTTGGTTGAGTCTTTTCTAGTGGTGTGCCCCCCTTCTTGGGCACAATTTCCAAGGCATGCAGTATTTATTTTTTGCTTCTTATAGAGGTTAGCACACTTCTCTAGGGCATACTCTTTTGGGTTGGTTGTACATATTTTTGACATGGCATATGGAGAAGTATTTTATTGATGAGTTATAACCACCTTGTCACGCACTCTCCTAAGGCATACTTCACATGGAGAATATTATACTATTCTTTTAACCTTCATTAGAGAGTACCCTCACGTCATTAACTTGACATATATATTATTTCATTTTAGGTGGTTATGGAGATCATTTATTGGGAGGCGTGTGGCATACTTGGAGTGCCACACGTATGGATTTTGCATGCATACTAATTGGTCTTCTTCCCATTTTTGGAAAAAAAGTTGGAAGGCACACATGTTGAAGGTTTCTTCCTTTCTATTTTTGGAGATTGGCTTGGAGAGCGCACTTGTGGAGACTTCTACTTTCTATTTCGGGGTTTGACCACATTCTTTCTTGTGGAGCACTCCATCTAGTTGGCACTTTGCACATTCAATCATAGAGTTGTTGCACATTTTCACATGGTCTTTGTGGACTACTTGTTATTCTTGGAGGACGTGGTTATGGAGCATTGTTATTATATTATTTTATCACCATGCATCTTGGAGGGTGCACTTTGTGAACCCTTGAGCACATCCTCCTAGATTGAAGAGTATTTTATTATATTTTGCATCCATCAATTCTTTAAGGGTGAATTCTATGGTGCATCCTCTCTTGGAGGTTATTGTTGCATATCATTACCTATACTTGGATGAGGGCAACCTCTCTTGAAGAGGCTAGTGTTCACATGCTTTGATATTGTCAACCATGGATCTAAATACTCCAATATTTTACTATTTGTTGACTAGTCATGGAGTTAGTTAGAAAGATAATATATTTTATTGTATGAAATACTTAATGCACTCTATATAAAGAGGAGTTTCTCTCCATTTCATTAGTAATAGTCAATGGGAGATTTAGGAGTTAGAAAAGTGATGAAGTATCAAGCTTAGGAATTGAAGCTTGATGGAGCTCCTTTGTACTACCATTCTTGAAGATTAATTGAAGATTGAGGTATTGATCCACTTTGATGCATGTTTTATTTATGCTCTTCAATGTGTTATTCGTATTGTTATAGATTCTTCTTGTTGTCATTCTTTTCTAAAGGCTTAGTAATGAATTTATTCATCTAGAAGGAAAGCAATTTATGGAGGTTCTCCCCTTTGTTTTATTTGTTGTTTTAATTCTACACTTGTTCTCCTTTCTTGTAGCAACTAAGTTGAAGATTTGGAAGCATGTTTTAGCCACAAAGCAACACCTTTATAATTTAATTGATATGTAGCAATCTTAGCCCTCCAAGACTAGTTTTCTACAACACATAAGGTTCAAATGTATCGAATTAGGCCTCTTTACCTTAAGTACACACCCAAATGATGAATGCATCAAATAAGTTATTTTATCCAAGAGGTTGAATGTGGTAAAATAACCATTTTGGATCATATAGGTTGCCTCAAAGTAGTTGATTTTAACGCACTAGTTCTTTTATTCATTCAATATTTCATGACTCTGTTAGCCCTTAGATTTATAGGCATTAGTCTTATATCATCACGTTTCCTTGTTCCCCTCGTTTCCTTTTCATTTCCTTTCCATTCACACTTTTCTATTTCCACTACCACATACCATTACTACAACCATTTTGTTTTATCAAGATTTATTCTTCGTTTTTCATCTTGAGCTCCTACTCCACAACCTTGATAATCCTATCATTTTAGGGAAGCCCCCTTGAGTTGGAGAAGATCCAATGTAAAGAGAAAGCAAGAACTATTAAGGTGACAGTGGATAGCCTTCCTAAGTTATACAAACTAACCCCTTAATATTTAGAACTTTACATCATATGAAGATGTCAAATCTTGTTGTAATAGAGTAAAAATGTATACTTATTATACAATGTTGTTAAAGAGAAAACATAACCACTTTTAACAAATCTATTTTTATTAAAAATAGTAAATGTGGAATTTGATATATAAAAAAAATAACAATAAAACGAAATCATATTGGAGCCTGAAGCCATCACTGACACAAGAGTTCGCCAGCTGAGGAATAGATCCATTTCAGAGTATCTCATTAAATGGTAGTTTCCATTAAATGGAGGAAACTACCAGCTGAAGATTCCACTTGGGAAGATGAGTCTTTTATACAGAAGCATCCAGAGTTACTCGAGTGTTGTGGACAACACTTGTCTCAAGGGGAGGGGCATGTTAAGCCCTAATATTGGCTCATTACCCTTTAATTGGGGCANACAGATTATTATTATTATTATTATTATTAAGTTCTTCATTTTCTTGCATCAAAATTACTTTTACAAATATACTTTTTATTTTTTCCCGATGGAAGTTAACCCGCTGGGAACCCACCCCAATACTTCCCCACATAGTGGATGATATAGGAGTGGAAAGCAACAACCCGAGAAACTCGTAGCCAAGCTTGAACTCGTGACCTCTCCCCAAACTGGGAGAGTATGCGCACGTCTTGCCATGCAACCTATCCCTCGTGACTTACAAATATACTTTTTATAAAACATGATAAATGTGAAATTTGATATATAAAATCTTTTTAATAAACTACACTTCCACGAGTCTTTGGTTTTTTTCCATCAAACGAGCCTTTAAAGATGTACTTTTTATTAAAAATGATAGATGTGAAATTTGATATATAAAAACTCTTTAATAAAACAAACTCGTATTAATTCTTTGGTTTTCTTGCACCAAAACCATTTTTTTTAAATTAATTTTTATTAAAGATAATAAATGAGAAATTTGATATATAAAACTTTTTTTTTTATTAAAAATGATATATGTAAATTTTGATATATAAAACTATTTTAATAAAACAAATTTGCTTTGATGTTGATATATAAAACCATTTTAATGAAGCAAATTTGCAATAAGTTCTTGGTTTTCTTTCTTGAAAACCATTTGAGAGTTTTACAAGAAAATTATGTAAATTATATTTTGTAGCAATACATTTAAAACTAAAGTTATTTTCATTTTATTTTTTTAAATTTATTATATTTTTTAATTAGAATTGAAATTACATTATATACAAAAAGATGTGTTGCATCAAAGCTAGTAACGAATATAATGTTTCAATTTTGGGGCTTCTTCAAAACAAAGTATTTTTCAAAAGTAACATCTATAGAAAGTAGAGGACTTTCTAGTCAAGGATTCCAAGTATTTATCGCTTCGTGTTTTTAAGAAAAAAAATTTACAAACCTATTATAAAGGATAATGTAAAAGCAAAACATAATTAAATACAACGAGGAACTCGCCCCTCATTGAATGTAAAGGCATTCAAGGTTTGTTGAGAACCTGATAAGATCATTGATTCAGCGTCTTTCTCTTCACACTCTTTATTTGACTTCCTGCCTCTAGTTAATGGAGGAGAAGGGCGCAAATCCTTTTTTAGAACATCTGCAAAAGAAGGAGAATTAGAATTTTCCTCACCCTACCTTTCATCATTGGCCTCCTCCCCAACAGAGGCGTGGGGAGTTGTCAAGATCCATAATGGAGTCCCATCCTTGATGGGTGGTGTCGTTGCCTTTGGTGTTGGTTTTGTATCCTTCATTGGTGGAGCTACACAAACCCCAAATGAGGTCTCATCTCCAATATTTGAAGTTGGTTATTTTGTTGGTGTCTCAGACTTGCACTCTAAGTTGTTAATATGAGAATCTTCATCATTTGAACCCTCTTTTTATGCATCATAAGTTCTCAAAGCTTAAAATTTGTTATCGTGCATGAGGCTTGTTAGGATGAGTCCCCCTAGGTTGTTGTTTCTTGTATTTTCTTGAAACTTGTTTGAAACCTTGATCGACATTATGTTGAGGACTTGGAGTTGCTTAGAAGATGGTTGAGTTACTTGGGCTTTAGGGAAACTTTTGGCAAAGTTCCCATACTCATAGAAAAAAATACATTTGAAAGGAACTTGCTCATAATCAAGGGCCCGAAGGTGACTCCAACCTTCCATGTTGAGTTAAATCGCCTCCGACAATCCTTTTTCAAAATCCATTTCCACACATATTCTAGCACATGTGGAAGTATTACCCTTGGCCTCATAATGAGTTATATAATGGCCCAACTTATCTCCAATGGCTTTGAAATTGTCTTCACCCCAAAGAAAAATGGGGAGTTGTGGCAATTTGGATCATACAGGGGCAGAAGAGATCTCCATGTCTAGGTTGAAATCAAGAGTTCGATGGGATAGAAACATTCCCCTGGAGCCCATGAAGTAGGGGCTAGATTTGAAGATCATGTCCCAAGCTTCTTTGGTTTCAAATATAAATACATAAAGATCTTTTCCATAATAAAACACAACAACAGGATTTTGATCAACCCAATTCTTAGAAATCCATTCTATGATAGATTTGGGATTGGATCGAAGGCCTATAAACTTACCTACTAAGCCTTTCTCCTTCAAATAAATAAAGTTCGTTTTTGCCAAAGAATGCCCCAAGTCCAGATTGGGGATGATTTTTTCCCTTTTGGCAAATCTGCATTTCTTGTTTGCTAAGAGGGAAGGCCCAACCATGGAAAAAACCAATAACCAACTCCAAACAACGCGCATGGCCCAAGCATTCCTCCACAGCAAAGGGCCCAGACCAAATGGCACAACACACAGCGTAAGAAGGGCATGGATGGCTTCAACACACAGATTCATCTCTTCCTAAGCCAACATGAACAAGAGTGCTTGCAGGTTCGAGGGCGATGGCTAGGGAAGAAACCCTAACCGCAAATATATTTGCCCAGGCTCCATCATCTGCTCTTTAATTATCAATCCTCGAAAACTAAAAATGATTATAAATTCTTATTATTATTATTATTACAAGGGATGATTTAACATATTAAAGTAGGCATAGGTGATACATAAATCAAAGTTGAACTTATAACAATTTATGGTACTATCATGTCAATGACGTGGTTTTATCTAATTTTGATAGTTGTAATTTAAATGTTTTAAAAATTTATTAGTTTGGGGCAATTTAAGAAAAAATGATTATTTTGATTTAAAATTTGACATTGAATTGATGAAATTAAAGATATCAAATATTCATATTGCACAATCCAATTACAATAAGGATATTTAAGGGTGTTGAAACCATTTTTACATTAAAAATAACAATTTGTTTATTCAAAATTGCAATTTTGACAAAGATTACATAGTCGAATTCCAGTGATGATGAATTGGAAAAACTCAAATTCATAAAACGAAGTATTTTTCATTTCAATGAAAGATAGAGTTTAAATCACATAATAATAATCCAAGTTCATCTCCTTTTACTTTTGAGATAAGAGAGTTTAGGACCTAAAACATGATCATGTAAATATCTTTAAAGTGTGTTTTTCCTGAAGCTCTAATTTTGTAAAAGATGTTTGTAAAATTAAAAATCTACAAATTGATATTAATGTAAATTTTATAGATTTTTAGTTAAAGATTTTACTTTTTCTTATTTACCATCATCAGAATCCAGCGGAGTAATTTTTGTCGAAATCACAATTTTGAATTAATGGATTTGTTGTTTTTAATGTAGAAATTGATTCAACACCCTCGATTACCTTTATTGCAATTGAATTGTGTAATGTTAACATCTAAGATATGCAATTCCATTAATCCAAAATGATTCTTGTTGGATTTCAAGCCAAAAATGTTGGTTTCCCCTTTCGCCATTCTAAACAATAAAAAAAGACGACATTAATTGTTTTATTTATATACATATTTTTGGGTTTAATTTGTTTATTAAGTCCACCACGAAGTATTGTTTTTTTTTTATTTGATTTTTTTATGAAGTAGACATGTGTCACATTAGCATTACAAATGTGACACTTCTATTTAGGCTATAGAAAATGCCTTTCAACACAATAAAATATCCCACAATCATGTTTCACGACCCTCCAACTCTACTTTATTACCTCTTTTAAAACCCCTACTTATATCTTTTAAATTCAATATAATTATTTTTCCAAGAAAAAACATGACAAAAAACCCTTTGAGTACTTCCCCATGATCCATAAATGGTAAATGGGGTAAACCATCAACCCTGATTATAAAGCCTAACCTCAAAAGGATCAAGAGAGTAAAAAATGTAACTTTTGAGAGAGATCTCTAATCTTACTCATAACCACTTAAAATCAATCTCAAGACTAAATTTAATATAAATTATCACAATTAAATTGAACCTTTCTTATTTTCCTCTTAAAATTCTCTCACATTTATTTATGTTTTTCTTTTCAATTAACTTTTTCAAAGATGAGAAACCTATTATAACTCAATTATCTTCCTTTCCATTAACATATTTTTTTTTTAATTTTCTTTTTATCATAATATATTATTAAATTGATTTTAAAAATATTGTTATAATTTTTTCTATTACATTCTTTTATTTATAATTATAAAATATCAATCTCCTTTTTTATTCCAATATTAATCCACCCATTTTTAAGTCATGTCAATCATTACCCATTTTTCTAATGTGATTCTTTACTCCTTCATCACATTTACCTCTTTTATTTTTTATCCCAATGTTAATCCACCCATTTTCCTAATGTGATTCTTTACTCCTTCCTCATCGTATTTACCTTTAATGTCTACTAAATATATGTTTTCTTTATTTGTTGCCTTGACTGTTGTTTTTTTGTTAGTTAAATATCCCTGATTTGTGGGATTGGCCTGTGGTTGAGATGCCACGATCCAGGGGCATCTAAGTCGTCAAAATCACCCGAGGATCGTACCTGGCCTGGACTGCACCAACCCTTAATATGGTTGGATTTGAGGTGTCCCCAATGATTTCAAACCAATGACTTCACTTATGGAGTGCCTTAACAACGCACTCCCGTATCGATTGCTCTACACCACGCGGACTGAAATTTGGAGGACATAGGGGTGGGTTTTGATCCACTTATGTGTACACGAGGCATGATATTATTTAATATAATATCTTTGGGTGCAACCACACGTTCGACCACTACCTCAAGGTGCCCCCATGGCTCAAGGTCAAGCCCTCACGATAATTGAACCTTGCCCAATGGTGAAAAAATCTCTGCTTTCCACCATTGGATCCAACCCCTTTGAGCTTAAAATTTGGATGACATGGGGGTGGGCTTTGATCCACTTATGTGTACACAGGTCACAATATCATTTAATATAGTATCTATGGGTGCAACCACACGTTCGACCACTACCTCAAGGTGCCCCCATGGCTCTAGGTAAAGCCCTTACGGAAACTAAACATTGCCTAACGATGAAAAACTCCTCGCTTTCCACCATTGGATCCAACCCCTTTGGGCATTGCCTTCACTATTGTTAATAATTAGTTGTCATGTCATTTTAATTTTACTTCCAATTTTATTAATAACATTTACTATTTTTTTAAATGTGCTTTTATTTTCTAATGTTAACCACATTTTCTTATCAATTTTTAATGTTTATGTGTTTTTACCATTATTTGCAATAATATTCATTATCATTTCACTAATGTTTTTATTATTAAAATAAAAATAATATTTTTTATCATTTCACTAGTGTTTTTATTATTAAAATAAAAATAATATTTTTTATCATTTCACTAGTATTTTTATTATTAAAATAATAATAATAATTTTTTTACTTATTAAGCATCCCATCAATCCCATCAATTGCTTACCAGTTTTCAATTATCAATTCACTTACTCATTTCAATTTTTAGTTTGATGACTAAAAGCACTCTCCAAATTATCGTTACATTAAGGAGATTGATGATAATGACACATTAGTTTGCATATGCACACCATAAAGAAAAGGCAAGCCCTACATGTATGTATAGGGATTTACTCACTTTCTTCGAGTCTGATCATTCTTTTGTGAGGGCCTACACTATTCAAAGCATTTATATTGTAGACAAACATTTTAGGTCTATGCATTGTTTCCATAAAATGTTCCTTGTCTCCAACTTTGTATGTTCTTCAACATTCAAGGGTTTATTTTTTTTTACGAAAGGGAATCTTCTTGCAAGGCATCCCTTCATTTCACCTTAACTCCTCAACCATTTGTAAATACTCATTATCATTTTAATATGCTCTGTGATGATGGTGAAGTGTTTCTCTGAAAAAATCAAGGTGATAATTTCATATTTATTAAGTACCCACATTCTCCTTGTACCTTGGGAGGTTTGTATTGATTGGTTACAATTTTTTAATCATCAGATTTTACTTGCTTATAGCAGTTTCAATGACCTAAATCGTTGTCGCCTTAAGGACATTGATGATAATAGCCCATTAATTCACATATGCATGCCCTAAAGAAAATACAAGCCCTACATGTATAGTGATTAACTCACTAAGCATTTTCTTAGAGTCATGTCGATCTTTTGTTAGGGCCTACTTTATTCAAAATGTTTATGCCTTTTGTAGGAAGACATTTTGGTTCTATGCTTTGCTTCCATAAAGCACTCCTTTTCTCCAACTTTGTATGTTCTTCAACATCATAGGGCTTATTTTGTGCCCAAAGGGAACCCTTCCTGCAAGGCATCCCTTCATTTCACCTCGATGCCCCAACCCATCATCTCTCCTTATTTGTCTAGTCCAAAAGTTGTTCATGTCGATACCTTTGTCCCTCACATTTCTATGACTGTGAGGGTCAATGTATCTCTCTCTGGTGGCATTGTAAGTGCCCAACTTTTCTCCCAACCCATTAGTTCTATAGTAGTGACCTCTTTTTCATGATTCATTATAAGTTTGTTGTGAACTATTGATGACAACTTTTCAAAACATGCCTCAATTCCCCTCAAATTTGTTGTGTTTGTTGACTGCCATTCCAAGCCTCTCCAAGGTAGTTGGTATCACTCTCCTTTCTTCCTTGTGCATCATTTCTACAATAAGTATGTATCCCCTCTCTCTAAATTCTCCTTTAGGTTTCAAAGGAGTTGTTGAACACCCTCTTAGGTCATGGAGGACTCTTCAACGTCTTATCTTAATCATGCCTCATTGAATTGGATCCTCTCCCTCCTCTTAAGATCAAGCATGAACTCTCCCACAGTCGAGAAAAGATCTCTTTAACAAGGATTTGATACTAAATTCAATCCTCTCCTTCCCCTTAGGATCAAGAGTGACCTCTCCCCTACTCAATTAAGAGATCTCTTAACAAGGGTTCGATTTCAAATTTAAAGCTTTCTAAATCCAATTGAAGCTTTCATAATTCAAAGTAAGTATTCTTCAATTACAATGGTTTCAAGAAATATAAAACGTAACTTCTATATTAGAGCTTTGATCTATATTACGTTGTAATGTCCCCATTTTGGGACATCGGGGTATTACGCAGTGTTATGATGACCAGGGTAGCCAGCTGGAGATTATAGCGATTACAGGAGCTATTGAGGGATATTTTGGGGTCCATCTTGCATCGCTCATCCTATTTCATCATTATGATCCATTCCGCAAAGGTTGGCGTTGGTTCTGTTGCATTCCAACGATTTCCATGATTTTGAGTATTTTGAGCTGTAAGTTAATTAAATTCACTGAAGAGGTCATTTTGGGCACATTACTTGGAGGAACCTCTCAGTGTAATAACTCATTGGAATCGGGAGAAACAAGACTACAGGATAGGATGATGAGAAGTGACTTTCAGTGGCCAGGGAAGCCACGAGGAGAGATAAGGCGCTTTTCAGAGGTAAAAAGGTTAATTAATTAATTAAAGTGATTTAATTAATTAATTAATAATTAAAAAAGAAAGTCACTTTGGAGAGAAAAGTGAGCAGGAAGTATAAAGAAGAGGCAAGGGGCTCTATTCTCTCATTCATTCATGTATGATTGTCATTTTGATATCTGGCTTCTAGCTAGAGAGCCCATACCTTGGGGGTTTTGACTTAACAAACCCTAGAGGACGATTCGATGGTGAAAGATTCCACCTAGCTTGTCCCAAGCTTGGTCTTAGGGATGCAATACTCTCCCACACCATTCTAGTTCAGATCTACTCAGTGCAGGAGGGTTCTACACCAGCCGTAGGCATAGGAAGAGAAGGAGGGAGCACCATTGGGGGTTTCCAGCAAGGGGGGCGCACCATCCATTGAGGGAAGTTTGTTCCAGGTGATTGGCAGGGCTTCTGGAGATTCTAGCACCTGGGTTCTCATTATAGGGCCGTGGCCATTAGATCTAGTGCATTCCGGTGGAGTTTTATGTGTCATTTGATTTATTGGGTGCATGGGACGAATTGGAGGAGAGGAGCACACTTCAGGAAGTGATTTCATCCATTTGGTAGATCATACCTTCATCATTTCACTTGGGACTTCACTAGGGAGGTAACCAAGCCCCAATATATCATTCTAGTGGTTTTGTGGAGCATTTGGAGGCCTCTAGGAGACAAGCCAAATTATCTAGGGTTTCAAGCATCCAGGAGGGTGCACCATTCCTTAGAGGAGAGTCAGATCCATGAGTTTGAGAGGGATCTTGGAGATTTGAGCACCTGGGTTGTTCTTGCCTTTACCCGATCTAATGTTTGGCATATTTACCGGAGTGATTGGACATCTTTGGCAGCAAGGCAGAATTGTTGAGAGTATTCAGTGATCCAAGAGGGTGTGGCATCTTCCTGCTTGGGGGTTGATACTTCATACGCCCCAAATCTTTCTTGTATTGGTATTCATGGTGTATTCAACCTTTGGAGGCTTATAGTATCTTCTTGGATCATTTTGTAGCAGCTCCTATTGTGTTATTGGATCCATCTGTTGAGCATTCCAAATCGATATCTTCATTGTATCAGGTTCTTCTATTTATGAATAAAATGAGATCYGAGGTGTTTTGGCTTGTCTATCATATTGTTGATCTTGCATATGGTTGATGTATGTTCCATTACGGTATCTTCTTGTTTATTGYTGCAACACATATATAAATTCATCATCATAAACCCTAAGGCCGAAATCAAGAGGTCAACCTGCAAGTAAACACATACAAACAAGTAAATCAACAAAGTGTTTGACGAAATGCCACAACCAGTAAAAGTTTWAAAAGACACCCAAAATCGTGATGTTCYTGGCTTATTGGCTTGGGAAMATAACAGTGGTATCAGAGCCTAGATTCCTGCCAGCCAGTGGGGATTAGSAGAGTTACAATGAAGATGAATATTAATAGCATGATTGTTGAGTGTGAGAGGGAATATGAAACCCTCAATGAGAATTTCAAGGGGCTATTAACATTCCAATGGTTCCTATCCTATAAAAATCCTAGTTGGAGTAAAGAAGAGATTACATGTTGGGTCAACAAAATGGAGGAAAATTGAGCAACCACAACTAGATGGAGGGAAGAACAGAGTAACCCCACACCCATTAGTAGCAGACAACGTTGCTACAATTGCAAGGTGCCTTGGGAACCAGATCATAGATGTAGGGGTAAGGGTAAGAAACACATTATTGAGGTACACTATGACAGTGATGATGAGGTGTGTGAGGCTACAGAGCTAGAGCTAGATGCTTATTTGGAGCAGTCTGATGATGCTAGGGACTCTTGCACAGAGACTAGTGATTCCGGTATGCTAGAGGAGGATAGTGACCCGTGCACATTGGAGGAACAATGGGATGGACAGGACGATAGCACTAGTGTCTCAGCAGACATATCACATACCATTTATGACCTTACGCTTCAACAGAGTGGTGACATTAGTGATGATTCACACGTGCTAGCACCTATAGATGACAAGCACCCTATGGTGACTATGACACATCTGTCATCGTTCCAGACACCTATGACCGCCACATCACATAAGGATAGCAGTGGCATGACAAATATGATGGAGGAGCCGTACGTAAGAGATACACACCAAAGACACATGGATCCACAGATCCAGGATGAGATACAAGACGTACAGACAATTGACCTTACACATACAGATCAACATGAGGAGATTGAGTCATAGCTTTTGGAGACTCCATTAGTTGAGCAGATTATGGATACTGACAGTTTGATGGGGCACTTACTTCCAGGATCGACCTGCATTGACGAGGATGCACTCTTTGTTAGTCAGGATGACCATAACACACGTCTGGACACATCTATATGGGATCCAGGCGCAGATGATAGTAGCAGGGTGAGTGCACAGGAGGATACAACTGCTCACACCAGTTACAATATTATTAAGAGAGAGATAACAGTTGGGGATGTTATGCAGTCACATATAGGAGGACCCAGTAGCACCGTAGACATGGATCAGTTCAATGTTTCATCTTTTGTAGAGAGTGTTGTTGGGGATTCCGTGGTTGACACTAGTAGTGAGGGATATGAGGTGGCACCTCAACATGACTATGATCAAGAGTCACACTACTTGACAGGAGAGTTGAGAGTCAGTGAGGATATGATCATGGAAGCCATCAGGCGCATTGATGACATGCATGCATTGATGCCTGATTGTTGCTAGAGGGCATCAATGGCACATGATAATTCAAATGAGGCATTTTCCATAGATGAATTTCATTCTCTCTTAGAGAGAATGTCTGTGATGAGGATCGACTTCCAGTAGTTGTTGACAGACAAGGACTACCTACTGGGGATTGGCGAGATGTATCACATGGCCTTGAGGGAGCAGGAATTGGAGATGGACCAACTCACTTAGGAGTTGGAGAGCACTCGAGGATTCTTGAGAGGCACACAGACAACCATTCAAGAATCAAAGTCCAAATCAAAGGAGCTTCTTGAGGAGATCCGTCAAATATTTGCTTCATCTATCCCAGTGGACACTCAGATATGTCCTTCGGTCACATGGCTAGAAGATGTTGGTGATCTAGCAGAGGAACACCAGTTGATGGAGGACACTTCCATTTGTGTTCCGAGAGTGGTTGACCTTCAAACATGGGTTGATCCAGTAGTACGCCCAGGATGTATGATGCGGCATGAGTATATGGGAGATGACATGAGTATGCCACAACATACAATTGTGAGTGATAGCTCACAGAGACATGCCAAGATGTATGGTGGGATTCAAAGGGGTGTATTGCCTTGCAGGGAGGAGATACACTTAGGGGAGCATGCAGATGCCACTCCTTTGTAGCATCACATAGTTAGGGTAGATTACCTTCACTGTATCAACAATTGCATGGGAGATGAGAGGTATGGGTTGGTGGACCAACAATTGGAGGAGCTACTTCCGGTTGTACTGGATGATTGGGAGTCAATGATGATCACGGGAGAGTATGTACCATGGATACCAGTGGACGAGCTTTTGGTTGAATCCTTTGGATTGACCAAAGCATGTGATATTTTACAGGTCTATAGTAAGCTACAGAGGTTTTTGTTATCCTTTCCCAACACATTTATCATTGACAACAACATGATGAGAGATAGATAGTGGCAGAGGACATGGAGAGTGAGTAGGTCGAGACCACCTGACAGGAGTACTTTTACGGCATACAACAGGTCAGAGGTGGACCGTGTTAGGCAGATAATTGAGACTTGGTGCATGATGGTGAGCATCATATGCCAGGTGACAATAGATGAGCACAGAGGGCCTCCGACAGTGATGATTCCAACACAGGAGCAGCTAGCGGAGACTGGAAGTGATAAACTTCCAAGTTTGCCATGGGATCCGGGAGTTCATTTTGTTAGCAAGATGTTTTACATCATGTTGACCCAGGTTACTCCAGAGAGCCACACACTCCACCTTGGGTTGGTTTGGAGTGGGCCTGCAGGTACTTGTCCTAGGGAGCGAGACATTTTCTCCCTCTTGATCATCATGATCGGGCATGGAGATGGTTGGGCAGGTAGTACTTCCACAGAGATGTTCTTACAGATGCAGCTTTTGGACAATAGGTCCAAGTGCCACAGGTACTTCAGCTTGAGGATCCAGGAGTGGAGGATCCGGTATTTATACAGGGAGCAGGCAGGCATGGTCAACATAATGTAGTGTCAGCATGGTGATCTTCGACATAGGCTAGCATGGGATCTAGGGATTGCCAAGTTGAGCATTTCACTGAATGACAGAGGCGAGTGGACCTTTGCAGAGGAAAGTTGTTATGACTTTCCATTGAGCTTCAGTGTTGAGGAGAGCACACCACTTGAGGGTGACTCACAGAGGTCTTGCAATACCTCATTATGGCATCACCATGGGCAGTTGATGGAGGTCGTGTTGATCTTGATAGTATCTTGGAGGATGGAATCAGTCAGGGATGAGGCCATGAGTCATGAGCAGGAGTTTCACAGTGATGATACATTTCAGGATTATGCTTCCTAGGGGCTTGCAATTCATGTCTTGATATGGGACCCAAGGGGCAGAGTGTGTGATAGTTCATCTTTGGATGGGGTCTACTGTGTGTCCCACAGGTGGACATGGGATCCTGGTATTATACTTGTGCGGATTTGGTTATTGCTTGAGGATAAGCAATTTTCTAGCAGAGAGGACTATAATGTCCACACTTTGGGACATCAGGGTATTACACAGTGTTATGATGACCAGGGTAGCCAGTTGGAGATTATAGTGAGTACAGGAGCTACTGAGGGATATTTTGGGGTCCAACTTGCATTGCTCATCCTATTTCATCATTATGATCCATTCTGCACAGGTTGGCATTGGTTTCGTTGCATTCCGACGATTTCCATGATTTTGAGTATTTGAGCTATAAGTTAATTAAATTCACTGAAGAGGTCATTTTGGGCACATTACTTGGAGGAACCTCTTAGTGTAATAGCTCATTGGAATCGAGAGGAACATGACTACATGATAGGATGATGAGAAGTGTCTTTCAGTGCCCAGGGAAGCCACTAGGAGAGATAAGGCACTTTTCAGAGGTAAAACGGTTAATTAATTAATTAAAGTGATTTAATTAATTAATTAATAATAATAAAAGAAAAGTCACTTTGGAGAGACAAGTGAGCATGAAGTATAAAGAAGAGGCAAGGGCCTCTATTCTCTCATTCATTCATGTATGATTATCATTTTGATATTTGGCTTCTAGCTAGAGAGCCCATACCTTGGGGGTTTTGAGGGTTTTGACTTAACAAACCCTAGAGGATGATTTGGTTGTGAAAGATTCCACCTAGCTTGTCCCAAGCTTGGTCTCGAGGATGCAATACTCTCCCACACCATTCTAGTTCAGATCTACTTAGTGCAGAAGGGTTCTACACCAGCCACATGCACATGAAGAGAAGGAGGGCGCATTATTGGGGGTTTCCAGCAAGGGGGCGCACCATCCATTGAGGGAAGTTTGTTCCAGGTGATTGACAGGGCTTCTGGAGATTCTAACACCTGGGTTTTCATTGCAGGGCCGTGGCTATTAGATCTAGTGCATTCTGGTGGAGTTTTATGTGTCATTTGATTTATTAGATGCATGGGACGAATTGGAGGAGAGGAGCACACTTCATAAAGTGATTTCAGCCATTTGGTAGATCATATCTTCATCATTTCGCTTGGGACTTCACCAGGGAGGTAACCAAGCCCCGATCTATCATTCTAGTGGTTTTGTGGAGCATTTGGAGGCCCCGAATTATCTAGGGTTTCAAGCATCCAGGGGGGCACACCATTCCTTGGAGGAGAGTCAGATCCATGAGTTTGAGAGAGATCTTGGAGATTTGAGCACCTAGGTTTTTCTTGCCTTTACTCGATCCATTGTTTGGCATATTTACCGGAGTGACTGGACATCTTTGGCAGCATAGTCGAATTGTTGAGAGTATTCAGTGATCCAGCAGGACGTGGCATCTTCCAGCTTGGGGGTTGATACTTCATATGGCCCAGATCTTTCTTGTATTGGTATTCATGGTGTATTCAACCTTTGGAGGCTTATAGTATCTTCTTGGAGCATTTTGTAGCAACTCCTATTGTGTTATTGGATCCATCTGTTGAGCATTCCAGATCGATATCTTCATTGTATCAGGTTCTACTATTTATGAATAAAATGAGATCTGAGGTGTTTTGGCTTGTCTATCATATTGTTGATCTTGCATATGGTTGAGGTATGTTCCATTACGGTATCTTCTTGTTTATTGTTGCAATACATATATAAATTCACCATCATAAACCCTAAGGCCGAAATCAAGAGGTCAACCTGCAAGTAAACACATACAAACAAGTAAATCAACAAAGTGTTTGACGAAATGCCACAACCGGTAAAAGTTTAAAAAGACACCCAAAACCATAATGTTCCTAGCTTATTAGCTTGAGAACATTACATACATTTACAATGAAAGAAGATCAATAAACAATTCTTTAAGGTGGAAACAAATTTTAAAAATGATTTTTTTAAATGTACATTAAATTTAGTAAAACACAATCATTTACATAAAACCTTGGTAACCAAAATTACTCCCTATCATTAAAGACTTCAAAACAATTTTGTTGTGAAGCAAGTTTTCAAACCTTTCTTTTAAAACAAATAAGTGCAAAGAAATCCTTTAAAACAAAACACATGGACAAAATTTTCCATATCAATCTTATATAAATGATGTGAATGTCTTATATAAATGATGTGAATGTGATGATTGAAGAAAATTCATGTTTTTCTACTTTTGTCATCTCTTCCTAAATTAATCGAATTCACAGCAATAAAATTTATATAAATGATGATGAAAAAAATTAATATTTCGAATTTTGTCATCATTTCCTAAATTAATTGAATTCACAACAATAAAATTTAAAGGAATTATTTTAAGTATTTCCGCACATACAATGTGACTTTTTAAAATGGAAGAAGAAAATTGAATATAATTACCTAAGTCTTGCATGTACTTAAAAAACAAAACCACCTACTAAAGCAAGGACGATGACTATTGAATAAAACGTTGTAGCTCTCCAACATAGAAAAGATATGTAACTGTAATTATGTTGACTAGAGTATGGTACAAAATGAGAAAATAAGAGCCGATAACACATAATACTCTACTTTGTTGGATAGTCCGCCCAAATTTGTTGACTAGAGTATAGTACAAGCAACCAGAAAATAAGAGCCGATAACACATAATACTTTACTTTGTTGGATAGAGCACCCGAAAGATTTATGAATGGATTGGATTGAAATTTAAACAAGTGTTGTATGGCAACATAATCTCTACCGAATTAGTTAGGAAATACATATTGAACAATGAAACTTAATATAACTAAATGTACAAGTAATGAATATTTTTTGTCAAAAGATAATAATTGAGGATTGTTTGTTATTCAAAATGTATAATGAACGGTAGTTGAATGGAACTATAATATTCATAAATATAATATAAATATAATAAATATATTATAAATATAATATAAATACAATAATAAATAATATATTAGATAATAAATATAATATAAATATAATAATGCATAATAATAAATACATAGTACAACTTTTTATATTTAGATGTGGTGATTGGTGAAATTCATTGATTATGTAATTAATTCTACATATTGAAAGACGTGAAGGGAGCAATGACACTTCAATTCTATCATCCAATTAGAAATGAGAAACACAAATATTTTTATTATATGCAAAAATATATATTTGTTTTCTTATGTTAAACATTACATTGCATACACAAATTTATGGTAAAAGGCAAATTAATGTCACATCAAAACCAAACTCATTGCTATAGTCTCATGGCAGGGACTAATAAAAGAAAATATTAAGTATAATTTCTTTTAAAAAATGGTAGTTTGTTGAGGTTAGTGAAAGTGGAGTATTGTTATTGTTATCCCTGATTTTTAGGGATAACTAGGAGATCATGTCTTGAGGCCCACAACTCCTAGACATGGAGTACCGAGAGCATGATTGACCTGAGCATGGCCCTGGAGGGCCCATCCTTTTCTTCTTTCATCAGATTCGTCTTGTCAGCAGCAGCAACATCCATCACCATCGGTTTGGTCTTGTATCAGAGAAGGTTCTTGCTCCATGAGGTAATTGGTCCATGTATCATGGTATGTGTCACTTTTGATCATTATAACCATTGGATATATGCGTCTGACTCCTTTTGTCTCTGATGACTGCTTGGATCTTACATTAACCCACTTGACCATGTTTGGGGAGATTGACAGGGTGTCCTAGCAAGCCTGTACCCATGGGTTTTGGTTTGCCACCGGGGGGATTTCTGAAGAGCCATCATTCACTCCCATCATACCGCCACTTTTTCATCTTATCTCCCTCTCATTTATCCCATTCCCCTGGTTCGGGCATTGGATTGACCTGTTTGTAGGGTTGCACCTTATCTTATGGGAAGAAGGGGCTAAAGGCCCAGAAGGTAAAAACAGTTGGTAAAAGATAAAAGCCTGGAAATAAAACCTCGAGATGCCTCGCCCAGGGATCCTCGAGAAGGCAATAAAAAGCCTTTCAGCAAGAAACAAGAAGGACCCGAAAAATAATAAACAAGACCTAGCCAAGAGGATAGGGGGTCTCATCACGAGCCAACCTATTAGGTTCATGGGTACCTAACAGTATGCCATTGCCACTATCTGGTTACCACGCCAGGGCAGTGACCTTTGGTTGCATGGCCAAGGGAAAAGGGGTCTCATCACGAGCCAACCTTCTCATCTCTGTGAAAGTACTTGCGGGTAACACTGTCAGCTCTCGTCACCATGCCAAGGCAGTGTCCTTCAGTTAGACCTTGAATAAAAAGAAAAAGAAGAAGAAAAAATAAATAAATAAAGAATAAAGGCAAGAACGGGCTTGGAAAAATTTGCATCCATGACGGGTACAACTCACCTTCTACAAAGGCACCCACAGATAACATTATGCATCCCTGTCTTTCACTCTACCCATTTGTCTGGACATCCCCTAGCCACATCACCTCGTTTACATGGCTTGGATGAAACCTTATTGGGAACTTCCCTTCTGTTGAAGGAAAATCTCCATGCGGACAGGTAGATCTCCTCTTGAGAGCTCAATTTGTAGTGGTTCTTTCAAATGGCAAGAGGTTCATAACCCTATTAACCCATTCCTCTTCTTCCAAATCAAATGTTTGAGGTGTTTCAAGTGTCCTTCCGATGTCGTTATAAGCATGACATAGGAATTATGGAAGTATGCTTTTTCTGACATTTGCGACACTTGCGACCAAAATGCGACACTTGTGACACTATCGAAGTGAGTAATTTTGATGTGTAACAAATTGCCCCCCAAAGTATGAAGTTAGAAGACGAGAACTGATAACTGAAATGATTTGCAAACTTTCAAGCAAGGGTATAGACGCAAAGAACTTGACAGAAGCTGCACACAAACATCCAACAAATATTATGACATGTTTCAAACCCAAGGTAGGCATACCTATGCTTGGGTGATAAAGACTTGCAAGATATGGCCGCCATAAAATACACCGCGGATCCATAATTGTATTGATAAAAGGTATAGCCACCGAGGATACAATGTAGATCTATACTCCTATGACCTGAACTGATCGTAGCCATGAAGAATACACAGTGGATCTACGAAATGAAAAGACATAGCCATGACCAATACAAAGTGGATCTATGTAACAATATATGTGTCATTGTTCAAAAGAAACTCCTTCGCAACCTGGGCAAAGTACATATAAGAGTGATGACTCAACCCAGGGTCTTCTTACCGATCCCGATGTAGTACGAATCTAACCATGTGAATAGATGTACTGATGTCGAACATGGAAGAAACCACTTGATTACCAATCAATGATGTAAACCGTTAACAAGCGCGAGGGAAATCATCATTAATGTCAATGATTCCCAAGGTACCCTAGTACATTCCAACGAATGTGAATGGATGAGCTGAAGTTGAACATTCGTGGAATCATTCGATCAGAGGTCAATGATGTAAATCCACTATCGAATGTGAGGAGGCCTGCCACTGAGGCATGCAGGTCCCAAAGTAATAATTGGTTTCTAAGTCTAGTCCCTGGATAATGTGTTGAAGTCGACAGGAATAAACTCGTCGAAGGAGGGCCTTGATGTATCCCCCATCAATGACACAAAACTGACATAGAGATGTGATTGGTGGATCAAAAGAACATGGACTGACACGGGTATTGAGACAAGATATTTGTGATGGCTGACTCTCGAGGCGGATACTTCCCTTCAACACTGAGGCACAACAACAGAAACATGAAAAAAACCAAAACACGATGATGCAATGGATACTGTGACTTTTGTCGGGTGACCCAAAGGAGTAAGAAAAACTTAGAGGATTGGTTCAGTGCAGAGGTTCAACGGATTAAGATGTGCGCAAAGACAAAGTTCCATGTTCAAGGGTGACTCTAAGAGTTACTTGGTAATGTTCTCAAAAACTGCTTGGCTTGCTTCCTTCAGTTTTTTCCCCCATCCAGATAGATGAGTACCTCTTTTTTTTATTTAACAAGCTCGAGGAGGGTAACACATGCTCAATATAACTCACCTTCGGCAAGTCCCTCTTCCTTTGTTTAACGAATTGGAAGAAGTAAGGGTTCGGTCCATATGGGCCTGTCGATGTTTGTTTAACGAGTCCAAAGACAAAAAACTCGAAGGTTTTTCATGATTATAGAGTCTGGAAAAACACTTAAAAGAGAACTCTCTTAGTTCCTTTTTCGTAAAGTAGTCTGATGAGACCGAAAAAGAGATAAACTATCACTCAACAAACGTTTTCTTCAAATACTTTAACGAGCGTGAAGAGAACAAGGTCGCTCGGTAATCTTTTCATGTTTAGAGAGTCTGAAAAGAACTTAAAGATGACTCCAATGTTGTCATTTTTCGTAATGTTAGTCTCGCGAGGCCGAAAAAGAGATAAATTATCACTCGAAAGACGCCCTTTCAAACTTTTCAACGAGTGGGAAAGGAAGCAAGATCACTCGACAATCGTTTCATGTTTAGAGAGTCTGAAAAGAGCTTAAAGAAGACTCCAGAGGGTTCATTTTTCGTGTATCCACACTGGTCCGAAAAAGAGATAAAAGTTTACTC